>JAYKKI010000020.1:26627500-26850000 GCA_039881145.1 Druceiella hillmani
TAAGATTTAGGACGCTATATTCATCGAGCTTGAGCTCGTTGGATTAATAACATGATAATTTCTTTGTTCATAAATGGTGACTAGGATCTGATGATGGATCCGAAAGATAGTAACATGACCTCTTCAATAATAAGTGGTGCATCCATTACGTTTTTCGTATTTAATTTCGCTTGATAATATTTTTTGGGAATACGTTACAGCCAGGGTCTGGTAGTGAGGCTGACAGCTGCAGATTTACATAGATTGATCTGGACTTATCTGTAACTGATCTGTTTTAACGGCTCATTTGGTTGCACATAGTGACCAAGACCTAACTGTGGAGACGGAAGTTGATGACTCACACTCCTCAGTGGTGACGAGTGAACTCATCGAGTTTGATCTGATTTGACTGGTATTGATGGGACTTTTGGTCACACTTAATGTACACGGTCTGTTGACGAAGGCAGAAGTTGTTAACGGGAACTTCTCAGTCTCATTTGCACACTTCTCATTTGGACTTGCATTGTTACTTTTTTGCTTATCTGTATATAAACAGAAAAGTAAAAATATACATATATAAGATGATACAAAGAAGTATATACAAATACATGAGTGACAGGAATATTAAGCAAATAGGTAAGTGAATAAGTATGTAGGTATATATTTGTCCTAGGGCATAAAAGAGTGCCGGTAGTGAGAACAAAAAAGGAAATATATTTGTTTATGAAAATATGCAAGCATATAAACGTATAAATTTTCATGAATATTCACGTGTGAAAGTGCCGCAAATCCTTCTGTCGATTTCAAGAAAAGAATATTATTGAATTCTTCCTGCGTTCGTGACATTTCGGATAATGAAGAATATTCGTACATAAAATAAAAATATGAAAATATTGACAGGAAAATTTAATTGAATTCAAGCAACCGCTGAATAAAAATACAGTGAAAATTATAAAATAATAAAAATTTGGGAAATACTGCTAGTCTACGGAAATTTTGAACTCGGTCCTGAGTTTGTACGTTTGTACGTGTGCATGTATCTGTGCAAACTTAATGCCCGCGTGAAGTGAATGTATCCATACGATATACCGAAAGTGGACAAGGTGGTCGCTTTAAATTTCTAGGAAAGTAAAAATATTGGCTACGTTTGGAAGTAAAAATATTGGCTACTATTTTGGCTACGTTTTTTTTTGTTTCAGGGTGCTGCAGTATCAAGAGGTTCTCGGCGCTAAAACACTGTTGCCTTATCGACCATAGAAGTGGAGTATATAGCATTAGCCACTGCGGTACAAGAGGCTACGTGGTTGCAATACTTGGAATATGAATTGCCTGCAAATATCAAAATTTCACCCTCGGCAATCAAAGTATTAAGTTGGCCATTTATAAACGCGCCACTTTTTCAACCAATTTTTGGAATATCATAGAAGCTTCAAGAATATTTATTTTACGGTATACAAAGAGTTTGGCATTCGAATTTCTGCTCACAATTTACAATTAGTCATCGGCGAGTAAATAATAAGTTAATAATGGAAGTATTTCGAAGTGAATTTAGAAGAATGTATACTATCGTCACGAATGTCGTTTATAGTAAAAATCCAGACAAGCATCCAGACATACACAAAGATGGGAGTAGGTATGCCCTCTTATGACACAGCCAAGCATTGGTTTCAAAGATTTATAGAAGATAATTTTGACCTGTCCGACTAATCTCATCCAAAACGTCCTCCTACAATTGATTTTGAAAAAGTGAAAAACCCTATTGACAATTTCCAGATTAAGTTCGCGTTGTTTGGCAGAGCTATTTTCATGCTCTTATAAAAAATAACTTCACGCTTTGAAAAAAAAGTGGAAATATTCCGTTTGGCAACCACCATGAGCTAATACCCTTTCAACTTCAGAGGCGAGGTTATGTGTGCTTGGAACTGAATAGTTCCCGTCGTACTAACGAGAGGTTAAAGTATCTGGTTACAGAAGATAAAAAGTGAGTGGCTTATGTTAATTTTAACATAACCACCAGCGGCTAGGAATTGGAGAAAAAGATATACCTAGACCAGAATATAAAGATAATATTGGGACAAAAAATACTGTTAAGGTCATGGTGGGCTATAAACGGAGTTATTCATTAGAAACTCTTTCAAGGTAACAGTACAATTACAGCTAATATTTATTGTGAACAATTGAGTAAAGTTACGGCTAAACTTTCTTTAAATCAAAGCAAAGTTTATTTTTTACATGACATTGCTCAATCCCACATAGCAATATAATGTGTAAAAAACTACTTTTATTTTGATGAAGTATGCTACTTCACCTACCTTACTATCTAGATCTTTCGCTACCCAATTACCATCTGTTTTACTCTCTGCCTAATAATTTACGTGACAGAAAATTGAAGGATGAAAATAATATCAAAATTGAACTTCACCGGTTTTTCACACAAGGGCCCAAAAATGTCTACAAGGACAGAACTTTAGCTCTGCCAACACGTTGGAGACATGTGTTAGGTACTAACGGTGCTTATATAATTAACAAGTAATTTTATTGATTACATAAAAAGTTAAAAAGTTTGCGTACACAAATGGCGGGTTTATAAGTTGCCAACCTAATACAATGAAATTCACAAGTACTCATTGGTTTTGTGCGCGCAGCAAACGTATTGATATAAGATACAATTTTCTTCGAGATAAAGTTGCCAATAAGGAAATTAAAATTATCCTTGTTGGGATAAATGAGTTCCTTTTTTTTCTAAATTTTTTATAAGATTTAAGACGGTTGAAGGGCAAGGGGTTTTGCATTTAAAGGAGAGATTTTAAAATATTAAGTGAAACCTAACGCTAATTGCAACACATGTTTAAATTACCGAAATACCTGTGATTTATTACTGACCTGTAAACAAAAAAAAATAATGGACACTGTTTACTGTGTTATGTACCTTTACCTTTTATTGTTAGCAAGTTATTTCTCATAATTACTTTGGTACAAAGTTTATTTTTTTGCTAAGGTATTTACTAGATTAACAGACATTTTCTAAGGAAGTAGCGATGTACAAGTTGTTCAGAATATATGAAGGTAGAGCTAGTTAAAATTATTTTGGATATATCACCCCTTATTATCTATGAGAATGCCTGGGTAGGCCTGAACTTTCCTAATAATTATTAATCAAAATTTAGAATCTTCACTATTTGCTTAGTATGAGTTTAAGTGATGAGTTTAGGAAGATTTCCCGGAGCCATTCTTTAACTGTTTCATTAGATGTTAAGTTTAGAGAAGTGATTTAATTTTTACAAATACAAGTACCTACTGATGTTTATCTGAAAATTTAAACATTAATGTTATCAATATTCTTAGCAAAACGTGACGAAATCAGTGACATATAGATCAGAAAATGCAGACATTTAGATTTTAGGGTAATATAAATTGTCATATATTCATAAACTCGTTTAGTCTTTCTTTAGCGCAATTGGTTAAAAAAATTTATTTCAGAAATTCCAGAACTTTGTCAAAAAATTACATATTTTGTCGTAGTGAATAACTTAGTTTTTTTTTAATAATTGAATTGAGATTCAAATCAGACAACAGCCATATATATATATATATATATATATATATATATATATATATATATATATATATATATATATGTATATATATAGATATCGATAAGGTGCCGATAACTAACATATTAATTTATCAAGTTGAAAATCCAAAACAATAATGCTATATACGATATCGTCAAAAATCTAAAAGTGATACTTTTTGTTGCTATATAATAAAATTAGAAGCATAATTTCTCGTTATTTGCGTTATTCTTCTTTCATAGCGGATTTCAACGTGACCACGTTTTTAAATATATTTGACGGGATACCCCTCGCCATATGTTAGTGCATAAAAAATAAACTTTTACTATTTTATAACATTATGTAAACATTATTAAATTTTTAAGAAATTTTTAATCAAAATATAAATGTTTAAAAATTATATTTTAAGCAATTTAAATCAAAACAGAAATTTTTGTAATTTACGTTTAAGCATATAAATCTTAGTTTCAAACTTATTTTTTTTTAATGAGAAATTTGTATTTTCAAATAATTTACAATATGTATTAACGAATATATACAAATTGTAAAAGACGTAGAATAACTATAGAATTAATAAAAAATGCACTGTCTTATTTTCGTTTTTTTACTGCTATAAAATATATTTTATTCGTTAATTTTATCAAACAAGATTATTTTTAGTTCCCGGATTATTGATTAATAAATAAACTAGTACATAAGATAGTGAATAAATAGGCTGTTCCAAAAAAATTGTTTTTCAAATTATGTGTAAAATTTCGCTAATGCGATTCAAAATATGTAAAACGACAGTTATGTTAATGAATTAATTTACATAATAAATGTACATCAGAGATATATTTTACTACATGATCATAATAATATACGAAATTAAATAAACAGTAAATAAAAAAATATTGCCATCATTAATCCATTTTATTTTGGCCGCTTAAATATGTGGGGTAGCAAATATTGACGCCTAATAGTTTATTTATCCTTTAGTTTTAGCCACTTTAATTCAAAAATTAATTTGTGGTAGTGATATGCTCAAACCAAATTAATATTTTAGGGTATTTTCTCTTAGAAAATAATGATATTACAGCCGCTCTGTAATCAAAAATTTTTCATCTGCACGAAAGTATGCATGCCTCCATAATGCGCATTTGCAATCAATTCCTCATTTTTTTGGTTCCGTAGCCAAACTAGGAATCCTTATAATTTGGCCATATCAGTGTGCCTATTTGTCCATTTGTATGTCGTTGCTATTTTGCTAGCTGACTACTAATCGTATCAAGCCGAAATTTGGTGATGTTATACGTATTAATAACGCCTACAAAGTTACGAAATAAAATATTAAAAAAAGTTTTTAGGGTGACTTGTATGACCCTTTCTAGCTGAATTGTTAGGTCAATAATAAGTATTATAATAATATATAGTGCAGATCTAGACAATTTAAAAAAAAACTGGATGACTTATGTGCAACAACGGGTGTCTCGAAACCAACTCTCGAGACGCTAAGCGCAGAGTTTTTGAGCTTCCGTAGTAAGATCCAAGAAATATTGGGCTCATTGGAGTCGAAACGCACAGGTTTGGAGTACTGAGTACAGGAGCTGGAAGCTAAGGGACGTCGCAACACTATTCTGATGGTGTCGCCAACAGCAGCTCCCCTTGATGTTATAGTCACGAAGCTCGGCTGCTCTGCAATAACTGAAGTTAGTCTGGACGCGTGTTATCGCCTGGGTGCGGTTAATATACAGCGTACGACTCCTAGGCCTATACTTGTGAGGTTTGTTTGTCGAGATTACCATTATAAAGTTTGGTCGCTTAAAAAATCATTAAAAGGAATCCACATACTCATAACGGAATAGCTCATACGACCACGGTAAGAGTTGTTCGCATTAGCACGATCAATCTTCAAAAGCAATAACTGCGGGACGCTCGACGGGAAAATGGTTATCATATTTCCGGACGGGTATAAGGAAATTATTACACGTCCCGAAAAATAGGAGAAGGCCAAAAATAGTTTATTTACTTTCACGTACGGTTACGTAGTCTAAAGTAAATAAATGTACAAATTTTATTTTTAGACAGTTACGACCTATGTAATACCTTAATCAATTGAAACTTATTCAACTTGAATTATTATCTTCTATTCACTACTTTATTTTATTTTTAAGTTCTTATGTATTTATTCTCCCATACCAATCAGATAATTTAAAGTGTATATTTTAGACAGCTACGACCTATGTAATAACTTAATCAATTGAAACTTATTCAACTTGAGTTATTATCTTCTATTCACTACTTTATTTTATTTTTAAGTTCTTATGTATTTATTCTCCCATACCAATCAGATAATTTAAAGTGTATATTTTAGACAGCTACGACCTATGTAATAACTTAATCAATTGAAACTTATTCAACTTGAATTATTATCTTCTATTCACTACTTTATTTTATTTTTAAGTTCTTATGTATTTATTCTCCCATACCAATCAGATAATTTAAAGTGTATATTTTAGACAGCTACGACCTATGTAATAACTTAATCAATTGAAACTTATTCAACTTGAATTATTATCTTCTATTCACTACTTTATTTTATTTTTAAGTTCTTATGTATTTATTCTCCCATACCAATCAGATAATGTAAAGTGTATATTTTAGACAGCTACGACCTATGTAATAACTTAATCAATTGAAACTTATTCAACTTGAATTATTATCTTCTATTCACTACTTTATTTTATTTTTAAGTTCTTATGTATTTATTCTCCCATACCAATCAGATAATTTAAAGTGTATATTTTAGACAGCTACGACCTATGTAATAACTTAATCAATTGAAACTTATTCAACTTAAATTATTATCTTCTATTCACTACTTTATTTTATTTTTAAGTTCTTATGTATTTATTCTCCCATACCAATCAGATAATTTAAAGTGTATAATTAAATTTAACTGTACTCCGGGTACGAGTGTATTGTTTACGCATTATGTGCTCAGACGTTGACTCTACAGCCGTGCCGTTTGTAAATTATGGCCTGCGCGCATAGTTTTGCATTTTATCTATGCCATATTTATAAATAATAATTTTTTTTTATTCTCTGTTCTTTTAGTTATTATTATTGGTTATGTAAAATGTAATTTAATTCTCAATATTAGGTGTTTGTGTTTACTTGTTACGTTATGTTAGTTGTGTAATATATATATATATATATATATATATATATATATATATATATATATATATAAATATATATATATATATATATATATATATAAATATATATATATATATATATATATATATATATATATAATTTTTTTAAATTTTTTTTTGTTTGTAATTTATTTTTTGTTGTTACTGTTTTTCTTTTTTTAGTCACTGGTTAATATTAAATTAATGTAACTTTATAATATATTGACCAGTTACCCACATATTCCTCGAATTCTTTTCATTACTTTTATTCTAACGAATCGCTCCATCTTTCACCTGAAGTTCCATCAGTCCAGAGTATTCCGTGCCATTATTGAGATTTCATTAATTACTTCGAAAATGTTTAACCTCACGCTTGTCCTATTGATGGGATCTGGCTTTGACTCCCATCAAATTTGTATTCACTCCCATGTTACGTTTTAACGTAACGATTGTACTTTTAGACGTAGCAGTGTGGTTGCTATATATCTTTGGACTGACCTACCTTTCAAAATAATCGCAAAATCTTCAACTGGCTGCGCGCCCATAATGGAATACTTATTTGTCGAAATAACTTTTTTTCAAACCAAGTTACTACTTTGTGTCATATAATCTCCTCCTGGTGTTTCGTATTTCGGTGATTTTGAAAGTATAGTTGACCATTACTTACCTTCATACCCCCATGCATTAATTATGGGTAATTTTAATAACTCCCTAAACAAGCATAATAAAAGAAGCAAAAAGCTTTATGACACCGTCAAAGCTGGTAACCTCACCATTCTCCCATCCCTTTCATGCTGGTATTTGTCATTCTCTTCTTGAATTGCATCTTAGTAACCTGCCCTAAAAGTGTACTTTTCTATGGTCGACTTCCAGCACCCGGTCTTTACCATCATGGGCTCATCCTCCAAAAAAAGCATCTTCCTCCGTGACTTTAATCATATTGACCTTCCATTTTTTCTTGAGGACGCCAGATCCAATAACTAGGATGCAATCACTCTGTTAATGACAAGCTCACTGTTTAGAACAATTGTATCACTAAACTGCTCGAAACTCCTAAACCATATCAAAATCCAGCGCGGAGCTGCTTCTGGGCTAAACAATTCCATTCACATGTGATGGACAAACGTGATCACGCTTAAGCGAAGTATAGGACTGATTCCAGTCGCTGGGGGAATTTAAGAGTAAAAAAGCTTAGAAATAAATATAGAAATGCCAAAAAATACAATATTTCTGCATCATTGCGAGGTTGTACTCCTAATAATATTTGGAAATTTCTGGGTACTACAGGTATTGAAAAATCTTATGCTACTTCGGAAAGCTCGCGATTGGATATTGACCAATTGAATTCACACTTTCTTACGACCTTGGTACTTGACCCAACTGTTAAGTGGGCAACTATAAACGGTATCTTGTCTTCAACTGTTTCTAGTAAACATCAATTGCCGCTAAAGTATACCTGTGAGTTCAAAGTTAAAACTAATCTTCTTGGGACAAAATTTTAATTCATGGGAATTCATGGCTTAAGTATTAATACTCTCATTTATCTCATTCTCTATTCTGGCTCATGAAATGAATACTTTAGATAACCCAAGCAAGTCTCAACCTAGATTCACTGGTAGTCAAAGACTGATTTCGAAGATAAACCTATCTAGTTTACCGAAATTAATGCCAAATAGTACAATAATACCATATATGTCAACTGGACCTACTGATCGATCAAAATCTTAGCTGGCGTCCTCAAGTAAATATGTTTGTCGTCGTGTTTTAGACGGAATACCCCCTTTAAAACGGCTTCAAAATTTTCTACCTAATAAAACGAAAATATACCTTTGCCAAATACTCTTATTACCACTAATTGACTTTGAATTTGAGATGTGTGCTATCCTGATATTTATAAAGAATATTTGTACAAGTTGGAATGTCTTCAAAATTTATGCATTCGGTATATCGTCGGCCTCAGAAAATATGATCATGTTTCGGAATACAGATTACTTCTCAAATGGTGGAAATCCGTGATGGATCCGTGATGAACTTCACATATTTACACTTATTTTTTAATATATTAAAAAATCCTTAGAGCCAAAATTACCTTACTGGCAAATTTGTCTGCTCACGGCCTTGGGCTACGATCTAAAAGTTCATTCGCCTTACTTATTCCTAAATATACCTCTTTCTCTCACAAAAAACCTTCACTATCCAAGCAGCTAAATTTGGAATCACCTGGATCCTGACATCAGGAAAATCACGTCCCTAAGCATTTTCAAAGATCGAGTGAAAAAGTCCAGCCTCTCCTGAAAGCTTTTCCTTTGTGCCTTGGTCCTATCCTGTCTTTGTCATCCCAAATCACGTCAGAAATTTCAATAATAATTCTTTGTACTTTTTTATATTTTTTTCTCTAATGTACTAAAAATTATTTTAATTGCAAAATCTATTACAGTCTGTCAACTAAATTTCAATACAATTGTTATGGTTGACTGGAAGAGATTGCTCATGTAGCAATAAGTCCGCCATTTGTGTTATGCATGAAAGTTGATAAATCAATATATCAATATGTTGAAATTGAAACGGTGATTTTCACAGATAAGCAGGTTTTATTAATTTATAAATAATAGTCCAATCATTTATCATATGTATTTGAATCTTTAAAAAGTCCGTAAAACTCTATACAAATGACTCAAAACAAACTGTAAAATAAATTTGTATTTAAAAATGTATGTAACCTTGAATGCTTATAACTGCCTACATCTGAACAAAACCCTCGTAGTGCGACTTCTACTCGTACTAGACACCAAAATCGTTAGGTGCTATATGGCAATATTACTGTTATCGAAAAAATGAGAATAAATAAGACGTTATTATAGCATTTATTTTGATTAGTAGTAATGTCCAAAAACACGAATGTGACAAAATTATGAAAAAGTTAATATTTAACACTTTTATTTTAGAAGCCTTTAATAGTCATCCAGGTACCTTCGTCAGTCTTTAAAATAAATTATTTACGTTACACTAAAGCTCAAGGCTAACATTTTTGTCATAAAATAAACTATACTTATGGTATATTTGGCTGAAGTCTAATACGAGTCAAGTCACATTTACATAAAAAATTAATTTAGTTAGAAAATCATCTTTAGCTTATTTCATAATATTATAGCTTTGCATTGTGATGTGACTTTGGAGGAACGCTTTAATGTAGAGACAGATATTAATTTTTTTCTCGTTGTAAGTTTTTGTTGTTTTTGTGTTTATCGATTATTTTTTATACTAAAATATTTCAAAAATGGTCATATTTATGTTAGGTCGATATCCGATGATTCATTTCAAAGATTGAGGATGAAAAGCATAACAATAGAATAATCGTAGTTTATGGCAATTTTTTTCTTTGCATACGTTTTTGGCGGCAAAACAATCACAGTTTCGACCGTCAGTCAAATCAGATACAAGTCAAGAATATTATTTGGAAATTTGGGGTGAGAGGAACATACAAAATAAATACTCGAAATTCTTTTTAATTTCACGTTTATTGTGGAATACCGTTTAAAAAAATGAATTATAAGAGAGTCACTAATATTTTTTTCATAATTAGGTATAGGTATTACATCTTCAAAGATAAACTTAAAAAATACGCAACAAATTTGCTTAACTTCTATTTCTGAAACGATTCAATCTAAAATTATAAAAGAAAATTATTTTTAAAAACCTCGCATAGGTTGTAGGAAAAATGTAGCGATAATTATAGATGTCATGATTCGTGTTACGTGTTCGGTTTAAAACCTAGGAAATGTACAGTAAGCAATACATTCATATATTTCCATATTCACAACCGATTTTTTTCACAAACTATTCGATCTACAGACTTGAAATTTCCCATCGTAATACAAGGTGTATTACGCAAATAATTTGCAGTACCTTCTTTCACATATTCAAATGAAAATTTTATGAAGGGAAAAAGGGACTCGTAAAACGTTGCTTTCAGTTGTGCATATCTTGGATTCTACGATTTGAGAGTAATCTTTTAAATACTACTTTTAATGTAATATCTTTTATATTAAATAATTATACTTGAAAATAAGAGATAAAAGCAACTTCAAGCATTGAAGAATGAAACAAGAAAAATATTCAGCAATAATCACTTATTACATATTTCTTTGGAGCCAATTTCACGTCAAAATGAAGATAAATAAGGCGACCAAAATGAAGATAAACAAAACAAAAATGACCGCTTGAAAGGACTAGTTATAAAGGTCTAAAAATATTTTTTTATAATTTCAGGTAGTGCATTTTCAGAAATTTAAAAAAAATCTTGCCCTCTAGATCCAAAACTATTGTACTTAACATTCCACAAAAAAGGTTTTTCAGAAGCCTAAGAAAAGATTGTAGAAAACTATAACGGTGATTTGTCATATCATGGTTGTACATGACTTTGTACATAGTTCTAAAAACCTCCCCAAACTTCTTGATTAGAAACAATTTCTTTTCCTACAAGTGCCTCTTTTCTCTATGCTGTTAAATTATGTGATCAATTATTGTTTTAACTTGTACAAACCATTCTCAAAAACGAAATACTGAAAAAAATTACTTAAAATGTTATTTAAATGCGTATAAACATTTGGCGATTGAAAAAAAAAAGAAGAAGGAAGACGACAAGCAGCATATTACTTTGAAGTTTAATATTTACAGGCTTGCCTTGGAAATTAATAATGATGAATTATGCATGTCTAATGGTACTCTGCACTCTATTTGGTACAAGAAAAAAGTTTGCTCCGCTCGGTATGTGTAGCAAGTATATTAAAGTTTATTTTATTTCCTCAGTTGAACACCGAACCATTATAGTCTCGTAATTTCCTTGTGTATGCCGAGTAATTTCAACTGCTTTGACCAATGTAAATGATACTTCGCAAATGTTCGCTTAAGAAAAATAACTCATTTTTTCACAAAAAGCGGAGATGAAAATTATCTCCTCGTTAAGAAACCCAGTTGAAGTTATTTTAGGGTACCGTATTGTATTGCGTTAGGTTGAGTGTTCTTTTAAAATAAGGTTTCATTTCCATTTGTCATTTTTCTAAAATTGGTTGCAATTTGTTTCTCTTTCCCATTACCAAATAACACTATGTAAATATTCGAAAAAATACCCGAAAATAGGGTTAAATAAGTACTTCAAAATTAATACTACCGTTAATCAAAGATCATTGGTTTTGGAATACAAGAAAAACTATTATGAGTATAAAAGTTATTTAGATGGATATTAATGCACGAATGAGATTGCTAGTACACTTAAGATAAATAAGTGTGCGTTATTGCAAAGTGTTTGCAAGACCTAAATACCAATCGCAATAGTAGTTCCAGTTGTCGTAATATTGGGTCCTTATTCTGCTACCATAGACTTTTACCAGCACATATAGATACGATATACGAATTTATAAAATATGTATATAGTGTGATATTTTGTGAAATGTCAAAACCAAAACATTAAGGAAACCTAATTTATATTTTATTCTTCTGGAACTTATCGGTTTCTTAAATATTATCCTTTAATTGAGATCCTTACACATGAATGGCTACCTCAACTTTTACTCACATATTTTAAGCCCGTGCGCATAAAGCTATAAAAATCGTGAAATTATGACGAGCTGACAAAAAAAACAGACCGATAAAATGAATAGATATTGAGAGGTTGTTAGGATATTCCTTTCGCTACGGGATGTCAAGAATGGGTGAGCAGGCCTATAAACATGCTCTGTAGTATGGCATCAACCTTTTTAATATTTTTTAAATGATTAAACACGTTGTTAACAAGTAAAAACAAACTTTTAATTTTGTATTGCTCATGATTTTCAAAACAGAATAAAGTAAATATTATTTTCATACAATATCAAATTTTTAATTTAAAAAAAATCAATTTTTTTCAAATAGACAAGTCTTAATTTTACAATTTTCATTGTCGTTATATTGTTCCTCTTATACCGCTTAGCGAAAAAGAACAAAATATTATTATATAATATCAGTGTAAGAATGTTGCAATGCCGCTTTCCAATGGCCCCAATAGATGACGCTAGACATACGTCAACTCCGGCAATCAAAACAGTCCTTAACCTGCTAGCCGCGGTCATACAATCATACCCGAATGTAATCAACAGCAAAAAATAGTAATACATACAATGTGAACTCTAACACAAAAACAAAAAGTAGTACAATTTTAGTAATGAACATACTTAATTTTCGTTAAATCCCTTTAAGATTAAATTTCATATCAATAATAAAATAATCGTTTCCACTCCTCGTTGAAAGATATGTTACAGTGAGACTAGAAATGGCATTAAATCTCTGATTGGCACGTAAAATACTTTAATTTCCTACATTTTGATGTACATATTTGAATTTTGCATTAAGAAATATTCTCTCTTTTAATACTACCGTATCCTTTCCAGATTGCGGGATATTTTCCTTTTTTCAGAAAAAAATTACCAATCCGTGATAAGTACTATGCCAGAAAAACCAGGGATTACGAGTGATTTATCGTACCTTCACCCTCACTTTAAGGTGGCCTTTTAAGAAAGAATCTATTTAACTCCTAAGGGTGACTTTGAATTTTCTCGTAGAATTACAATTTTTGCATCTGAAGAGATATCCGCGGCCTGGTCACCCAGCCGCCGTCGTCAAATACTTCTTTTGTGTTTGGTTTATTTAGGACACTCCAATTGACTAAACATGAATGTGTATCGTAAAGAGTCTTTTTTTTCTACAATTACAAAATAAATCAAGCATAATTTAAATAATGTTTAATGTTTTAATATAATACTACACTCAACCTTTGCTTTATACAAAGTATCAGTGAAACGACCTTTTTTTCATTGTAACAGTTCAATTATGTGAAATAGTAGGAGGCTATTAAAATTCTATTGATATGCTTAAAGGTTTAAATATTTAAAATAATTAGGGGTATATGGATTTAATAATAATTTTTGCCCTCCAATATAAGACTTATTTTATCAATTAATGGTAAATCTTAAAGATCATAAGTAATTTAAATATATGTACCTTAAGATATCAATTCGAGAAGAACAACGTTGTCATATATTGTTTCCATGTCTTACATTCAAGGATTTAATCAATTCACGTCTAGTAACAGTAGAAACATCAGCAAATTAGCCTGTTTTATATTTATTTACTATACTTGTGCTTTAATCTCGATCATAATAGTCTCTTTTCATTAATATTTTCGGTAATCTGTCCAATTCTTCTTCCAATAAAATTGGAAAAGAAAATTGGAGAGAGTTATGAAACATTTTTTTTTCCATTTTTTTCATATATATAGTACGTACATGTTATTTCATACATTATGTCTAATACCCATGCATACCGTTTGGATGATTTGAGAATAAATCTCCCCGCAATATGACGATAAGTGTCCGACAATTAAATTTTAAGATACTCATATTTATATTATGATTTGAATCATTATAATTTTTGTGTCATGTGTTATAAAAGATATTATTCAAAATTTCGTTTTAAAACTAGTATTATATAATTATGACAAAAACGGATAACATAGATTAAAAGTTTTAAAAAGTTTTTCCACCGCATTTTTAATAAAATGGTTTTATTAACGGTCATAAACTCGACTAATATTATAATTAAAATAGAATAAGCGTTTTCTAATGGTTAATGTAACAAAAAGTAATATATCCCAGATATTTTATAAAACACAAAGAAGCGTATATTTCCATACAGATTTCAGTAATAAACTTTACAATCCAAATCTATGCTGTAAATCTGCTATTCTGTAAATCTTGCCTTTAATACCTAATCGCATTGAGATGTGTACTCTTGCATAACAATGTTTTATTGTATCACACTACCCTACGCTCCTAGCCGGGCAGTGAATAAGCTAAGCGGAGGCGAAATGCTCGCTTTATCTTCAACGGATTGTTCACCTGCCCAAATGTAAACAGCTCCGTTGGCTGAAAGGCTTTTACGCAAGTATGCACATGTGTACCCGTTAAGTAAAGGGGAATATTTTTTTTTATTTGGCTTTCTACCGAAAGATCTCCACAGATGGCATCACCGACGTGAGGTAATATCCAAAGTTGTTTTGTGTATTATGAATTGTAAAAGTTAATTAACTACAATATTGCTGAACCATGTTAAGACTATTTGTAGAAAAAATATTATTTTAAAAGCGGGTTAAAATTTATATATTGCGGGAGCTTGTCTAATGAAAGGATTTATATATTCGTCGGCGGGATATGTCAGTGGAACATAATAAATAGATGTATTGTTCTATTGCAGCGAGATTTAAGTGTCATATGTCATATTTGTAAAATTAAGTTTTGTTGTATTTAAGAATAATTAACATTTGTCGTACTAAATATAACTTTAATATTTAAAAGTCATAAATTTAATATTAGTTTTTTATACCTAAAAGTTTCACTCCCTTTAAAACTTCACGGATTTATCTGGATCTAGGATTGTATTTCGGGATTTTTCCGTGTTACTTACAAAATTATGAATATTAACACATCCGAACAAGCTTTTTACACAAAAAATTATCGCCATATGAAAATACTTGCAATTAAAAATTTAATCAAACAATAACGATAGTTTAAATACATAATCTGATGTAATCTTTTCCTGAAAATAAGAAGAATGAAATTGATAAAAAAAGGTAAAATTTTAGGTCGAAAATAACGTTGTTTTAAAGGCTCAATTGTTGGCAGGTTGCCTTACAAGCTACAACTCTCCCGCTTTCTCTTTCCCTGTTGGCACATCGGACGCGAAACAGCAAGTATTTACTCAAATACAGCAAGTATTTCACTTCTATCCTTGAAATTTTATACTAACTCACCTTCAAGAATGATAATGACTTTTATTTAATTATAAGACATTAATGATGTAACCAGAAACAAATAATACAAAAATAAAAATTAAAGAGCAGAGGAAAATATTAAAATTTATAAATGTATTATATTTCACATATTAAGGTTTCAAAATAGTTTTTTCGTGAAGCAAAAAGTCACATTACAATCATCGTAATAATTGATTCAAATAGATCAATACAGTTTATTATTCTTATTTTAAAATATTAATGTGGGTTGAATTATTTAATAAATTCTGTGGTTTACAAATCGATCCATAGCCTAATAAAGTTTAATCCCTAGTGAAATAAAAAACCCTTACAAATTAGTCTCATCCATCGGTCCACCAGACAGTCACAGCTGCGTAATTTCTAAAGTTTCAGATCTACGTTCATGAATTTTTACAAGTAGACGTACCATATAAAGGAACTGCTGTACTTGAAACTGCCTCCGGTAATAACCTTTGTCGTTACTTATGCTGTTTTGTAGAGGAGGCTAAAAGTACTTGATGTAGAAGATATTACATGTCTTTGGTTAATCGCGGAGATATTTAAAAAAAAGTGTCCGATGACAATTTTTTTCAAAAAGTTATATCTAGTTAACTATTATACTAGGGAAAATGAAACAAAATTTATGCATTTTTGTACAATTTATTTCAAAATAATTTCCGATGGGCCAAGCATAAATAAAAATATTACAAAAACTTAAATAAACATTTTATTAATCGATTTCCATGTGATCTAATTAAATGACCACTTTTAAAAATATATAGTCTTTGCCCAACTATGAAAAAATATATAGTGTTGCCCAAGCGTGTGCCAAGTTTCATTAAAATCCAAGTGGTGCAACATGTTGAAAATAAAAATAAAGTAAGTTTACATATACTCTACGGCTAGCATGTCGACACATTTAAATGTAATCGTTATTATTATATTGACTAATATCACCGCTTTACGCTAATATTATTTTCACAAATATCACTGCTCAAAAATTCCTCAATACGTATAAGTACGAAATACTTACGTACGCGCTTAATTACGAATGATTTCAGCCCCCCCTGCGTAAGCGCTCCACGCGCCGGTCATGCTCGTACATGTCTGTACGTTGACATACAGTTTATGATTAGAACATAGCTGTGGTGATGTTATTACTACTTATTAAGTTACACTAGTTACTAATCAATAGACTGTGTTCTTTATAATAAAAAATGTATAATATGTAGTGAATAAAGGAATTGTGAAAAATAAAAATTCGGTTACATATAGGAAATGTAATAATTGCCGCTTTGTACTGCGAAACGATGTGCGTACTTAGAACGTTCCTTACATGAAACCATTTAAATTTGGAGATGTGTTGTGTAATAAAAGTCGATTTATCTATATATATATATATATATATATATATATATATAATATAAATTTTTCAGCAATAGTTCATAATTTATAATGAACTAGTTAAGTTAATGAAATAATTTATATTATAATATTCCAGCGTCTATCGTAGATATATTTTATGACATGATCAAAGTAAGGAACGCAGGACTAAAGTTAAAAAGAGTTTACGTCGTTAGGCTGTTGTATTTAAAACGCTTAAGTATGTGAAGTGACAAATATAGACGCTCGAAAATTTATTGATGCACGCACGAAAAATTATTAATGTAACCTTGTGTTTAAATTAAACATTTATTAGTAGTATTCTCTAATCTGATTACCTTTTTAGAATATTTCCTCCTATGAAATGATGATATTGCAACACATATACACACATACATAAACACAGGCACGCATTCCTGAAGGGTTATCATCGATTGCTTTCTGGCAAAATTACTATTGTCGAAAAAAAAAACGGCTAATAAATATTCAACTGCGATATGAATTTTACTTTCTTTAAAGCTGTCAATTCCCACTCAAGTAACATCCAGAATTAACTTTTGATCCTAAAATAAATCAGACTTAAAATGAATTTGCTGTAAGTCTAGTTCGAGTAGAGCCATATTTATATAAATAATATCTTTAGTTAGGAAATCAGTTTTAGCTAATTTTAGAATAGTTTTTACAAAGTGATGTGGTCTTGCAGGTAAAATTGAATATAGGGACGGATATGATAGCTATTGTTTAACGAAACTTTTTATAGAAAGAAATGATAATATTAGGTTATTGAAGATCATTACTAGTGTAATACGCCCGGGTTTATTCTGTAACCTAAACATTCATATTTGTATATATATATATATATATATATATATATATATAATATATATACACATACATATATTCTCATTTATACATAGTGCCACACATTATATTTTGATTTCAGTTAATTACAAATAACTGCAAAATCGGGATTCATTCGTGAAGAAATTTTTTTTTATTAATTCCTTCATAATTGGATATGAATATATTAAGCTTAGAAAATATTGCAGTGATATATAGAACATATTTATATATGAAATGGGACTTATCCTACTATGCGTCTTAGCGCTAAAAGAACTTGTCGACCATATAAGCTTTTAAATAAACAGCGAACGTTAAATAATCTAAAAGATTGGTGGAACGTTTCATCACCTTTACCTCCTACATACAAATCGTAAATATAATTTAAATAAGTCTGTAAAAAGGATATTTCAAATAGATAGAAACATCAAAAATAATGTCATTTCAAAATAATAAATTATTTTGGAAATTTTCATTTCTTTTGAGTTCTTCAAAACTTAAATATTTCGTTTAAGGGCTAAATAAAAAACAAATGTAAGACGTTTCTCATAGCCACGATTTGATTTTGATTCCAGAAATCCATTCTTTATATTCATGGAATGTCATTGAAAAACAAGTTACTGTACAAGTTTTACTCAAAATAATGACTCAAAGAAATAACACGCGCTATATATATGGATTAAATTTAGGTAATGACGAAAAATAATAAAATAAGAGTATTAATGGTAGGCGGTCTCTGTCACCGACGAAAAGTCTAAAAAACTATATTACATGATGGGTCACTTTTGTCAGCCATTTCTAGGCTAAAATTAGTAAAATCGAAATATATATTTAATATTATTTTAACTTAAACTTTCGCGTTATTTACTTAAATTTCTTTAGAAATCATTAAAGTAATACAATTTTACTTTTTTCTGTAATGAGCATACTTATGTAATTTTTCACTAATTTTCTCTATTTACTTTTATGTTAATAATAAAATAATCGTCTCTACATTGTAGTTTGATGGTGTGTTAGATTAAGCTAATGATTAGCAAGTAAAAGATTCTAACTTCCCAAAATTTTAATTCAGGAAATTGAATTTAGCAATAACTATCACTTGAATAGAAATTATTTTCTGCTTTAATACTCCCATAATGTATTCAAACCGCGAGATAATTTTTTTTGCTGTGAGGAGTGACCGATCCTTTCCTAGTACTTTGTTTCGAAGATCAGGGATTACGAGTGATTTATCGTACGTTCACCCTCGCCTTAAAGTCGCCTTTCAACGTAAAAATCCTTTTTACCGCTTCGGCTTCGAATTTTTTCTTAGAATTATAATTTATGTACTTCAAAAGATACCCGCAGTCTTATCACACAGAGCCAGAGCGAAATGTTTCTTTTGTGTTGGTTTATTTGGGACCTTCCATTTGATTAGAGATAAATCTCTGTCGTGAAGAAAGCCTTCTTTCCACTGTTACAAAAGAAACCCAGCCTGCTTTTAGTATTATTTAAGATAAGAAGATAATACCAAAACTCGATTCTGTTTTGCATATAGTATCAATGAAACTACCCTTTTGTTTCACCCCAATTACTTATGTTCGGAAATAGAAGGGGGATATTATTAAAATTTTAATAATATATTTATGTATATAAATGTTTAAAATAGTAATAAATGGAAAAGAAATGGCTTTTGTACTTTTAATTCCTTTAGATTTATTAAGACATTTTTATCCACCGACTTATCAACAAATAAAGAATCCTAGAGCGGTGAGGAGTAACGGTAGCAAATTATTCTGTTTGCATATTTATTTATTTTACACGTGTTTGTTTTCTCAGCCATGATAGGCTATTATCACGTTTATTTTACTATAACCTGTCCGATTCTTGTGCATTAGTTTTCAGATTGCCTATGATAACTTTGTTGGTATACCCTGAAAAGGCGAACCGAAAATGTTATTACTCCCATTCTCTTACATTTTGAATCCATGACATCCTTCATTGACCTGGACATCTTTTTAATTATCCTGCTATGTTTTATCACATGAGGTACGTTTTAAATTTCTAATGATTTCAATACGTACTCAAAATATTAACATTTTCGTTTTTTATTAATCTTATTACCTCAGTATCTTGGTGCATTCGCTGTAGAGTTTCTTCTTTGCAAACCTTTTATCTCCCGGACATTTGCAATATCATCCGCTTCATACATATTGCCAGAATCTCATTTTTAACAATGTTAAATGATTTGAGAATTTATAACCTTTTGCTAATGTAATTTTCATTAATATTGTCAGTTGTGAGAAATTATATACAAATTGGGGGAATTTTTTCATTAAAATTTTGCATGTTTCGAATATGGGTCTGAAAGTAAATTATGACAGGGGAAACCAATCAGTGAACGAAACTTTTTGACAAGACGTTAATTACTTTTTTTTTACATTAAAATTGTATTTAAATGCCTATGTTTTTATGCTAGATTAATTTCATAACAAAAAGATAAAAGCACCTATGTTTCATAAAGGTTTGAAATTTCGAAAATAATTTTTACTACTTTCATTTTTATTACATGCAACAAATCCCTAAATATTTATATAATTTTTGAGACTAGAGTTATCGATTTAACTGTTACACAATTAAAAAATTAATTCCACAATGAATGGAATAGAATTATAGGGGGTAAATATTGTTATATTAAATTAATAAAAACAAATTAGGAAGAAAGACGACTAAAATATGATTAAGGATTAAAATTATTTTGCCCGAATTATTTCCTCTTTCAACGCAGTTTCCATGAAAACAAATTAATCAAAGAAAAGCCTTCCGTGTTTTCAGTCTGTCTGTATATACGCAGTTTACTCAGTAACTATCAAGATAAGTTTTTAACTTACAAGATAAGTTTTTAAGTATAACTTACTGATACTTCGAGAATATTATCAGATTTCTAACGGTGGGTCGTTTATGCAGCCGAAAAAATATTCATCGCATAGGTAACTTAGTGTGAGCTGGTTAAATCGTTAAAGATACATGAAAACAATCTATGGCAACACTGTTCTTTTCAAAAGTTCTAGAGTAAGGTCCGCTGCAGCATATGTTTCATTAGTTAAAATTTATGAAAAACATGATAATATTAAAAATATAATATTTTTAAGTCATTTTTCATATATTAAGAACATCGCGCTAGGCTCTTTGAATCTTCAGAAAAATAAAATGTGTAAAAATTTTTTTAAACTTGTATTAAAACAAATTTTTGTTTCACACTGTACTTTTGAAACGAATAGTTTAAAAGGTATTATTAAAAGGTATTATAAATATACAATACTGTTTTAGCTTTGAGCATATATGTATATATATATATATATATATATATATATATATATATATATATATATGCTCAAAGCTAAAACAGTATTGTATAAGTGGCCAGTGATTCTTTATTCGCTTCGAAGATAAATTGACAATCCAAAAAATTGGTGCCCTAAAATCGCTTTGGAAATAAACGTATCAATAAAATAAATACCAATATGCACTATGTACATAAATTATTCAATTTTGCCGATGTAAAATTTAACAATACTAATATCAGAGAATATGCAAACAGATATGAAATCAAACGCTAAAAGTTTAAATTATAATAACACATGAAGGGTGCCATTAAGAATCCACAAGCGATCCCAAACTTGGAAATAATCAAGTATATCGTGACCCGTACGTACTTACGTAAATACCGTGTTGTGCATACGTAGTTCTGCAAATACTTATTTACGCAATTGATAGTCGGAAATGAAGAACCTTTTAATTATTTGGAAACAGTTATTAGTAATATTAGAACAGCGAAGCGATACTCTCGAACTAAATTGAATTTCGTTCCAACTGAACTGACTCAAAAAAGCGTATTTTGTGGTCGGAAGGCAGTCTTGGTCGTTCGTTGTGTATTTTGTTTATTTATGTAACTGTTTAAAATTAAATTATACATGAAGCATAATACGTAAAGAATAAAATAATATTTAAAATTAAAATAGTACGCGAAGGGCGTACTTAAGAGGCCATAAGCGATCACAAACATGGGAATATATAAGTACATATGGCCCGAGTTGTTTCCGCAGTTGATAGTCGGAAACGAAGAAACTTGGAACAGTTATTATTAACGTTAGGACAGTGAAGCGATACTCCTAAACTGAAACGAATGAAGACTTAAACTTGGTAAATTTTGTCCTGTAATATTTGCTATGGGTTGCATTCAGACACAAATATTATCTGTAGAGTATTTTGGCGTATTTTCAGGTAATAAAAAACCAATAGCATACAAAATCTAACTTCAAAATTTTAAAATTGGCATGGGATGGCTCTACACGTATATGGCTCTAATACATTCCATTAAAACAAATACATTCCAGAAAATATTTAGAATCTTGAAGTTCACCAATAAGCAATAGCTTTAAAGGCTCCCTGGGGTTTGGAATATATTTAAGCGTACTTTACCACGAGCGCATAAAATCTATTAGATACTCTAACATTCAACTGATACCAAGGAATTGGCCAAAATTTAATTTCCGAAAACAAGCAAACCCACTCCCATTCTTCTCGCTCCATGGAAGTATGGTATGCTACATTGATCGGAAAAACCAGGGAACATGAAAAAATGGGACAGAGCACAATTCGCGAAAATGAAGACCATATTAGACACTAAGCATACAGAATATTTTATTTTTAACTGAGGGCGACGACGAATCCCAGGAATACTGTATATTTAACGAAACGCATCTAGGGAGTTTTCCAGGGAAGTACACAGGCGAAGAAGGGTATAATAACAATCGTAGACGGTTACCTTAGGAGGGTTGTCATACCGCAAAAAAATGCCAAGTATGTTGTTACATGTGTAATTGCAGATTGTAAGGGGGTCCACATCCTTTATTGACTTAAGAATAGTGTCGAATATCCTACATTCTATGCTTCATGTAGGGTGCTCGGTTTGCTAGATGATGAGTAGCATTGGGATGATGATCTTATCGACATCTAAGTTAACATAGTAAAAGCTCTCAAGACTTGGGCCACTTATATACTATGATGTTACTCTCATACCTTGCATAATTATTACTAAAGGACATAGAAGTAACAGTTATGGTGAAATAAACAATGGATTGCGGGATATATATATATATATATATATATATATATATATATATATATATATATACTAAAACACATTAGGACGTTGTTTAAAGACTCGATAAAAAACAAATTAATGTATTTTTCATGGTCGCGATTTTCGCTTCAAAAATTAATTCGTTATATTCATTGAATGTTACCGAAAAATAGGATACTGAAAAATTTTACTCAAATTAATAATTTAAAATAATAAAAATAAGAGCACTAACGGCAGGCGATTTGTATGTCACTGACGAAAAATTTGTAAATATTATGATTCATCATCATCTTTACTACTATTTCTAGTCTCGAATAACTAAAATTTAAATATATGTACATATATATATATATATAATAACTTTTTAATTTAAACATTCACAAATTTCTGAAAGAGAAGATAACAAAATAATATAATTTTAATTTGATTTCTAACTGGCATGTAGAACATTTTAATTTCCTACATTTTGATATAGGTAGTAAATATTGCATAGAAATGATTTCCTCTTTTAATAATTCCGTACCCTTCCCAAATCGGAAGGTTTGTTCCTTTTTTCAGAAAAAATTACCTATCCGTGATAATACTGTGCCCGGAAGATCAAGGATTACGAGTGATTTATCATATGCTCACCCTCACCTTAAGGTGGCCTTTTAAGAAAGAATCATTTTAACTCCTTATAGTGACTTTGAATTTTCACGTAGAAATACAGTTTTTGCCTCTATAGAGTTATCCGCGGCCTTGTCACACAGCGACGGTGGTGAAATATTTTTTTGTGCTTTCTTTATTTGGAACACTCCAATTGACTAGACGCGATTGTGTATCGTAAAGTGTATTTTTTTCTGCAGTTCCAAAAGAAACCAAGCATGATTTAAGTAATATTTAATATTTTAATATAATAATATACTCAACCTTGCTTTCGACAAAGCGTCAGTAGTGATAAGTGGAGAAGAAATTATTAATTGTGGAGGAAAATTATTGTGATAAGTGGAGAAGAGTTATTAACAATTAATCCTCTTAGATTTAATAAATATTTTTTTGCCATATAATGCATAGACTTATTTAATCATCATATGGTCAATCCTAATGCCCAGAAATAGTACAAATTATTATATTTATTTACTATACATGTGCCTTTATCTGGGTCATAACTAGCGGTTTTTATTAATTTTTCTGTAATCTGCCCGATTCTTGTGCATTGGCTATGTTAAGTTTAGTGGAAATTGGCAAGATATTTTTGTGGAAATTCTGCATGCTTCAAATGTATATTAGGAAGAAGTTTGAGAGAAAACAAGTCAGTAGTCGAAACGTCTTGTCAAGAAAGTAATAATATTTCTTTTAATTTAAAAAATTTGATGACGTTATTATGCTAAACTATTTATGCCCCGAAAGATAATAGAAAATGTGATTTATAATGGTTTGGCATTTCAAAATTGTATTTTTGATTGCATTTATTTTAAGTACATGTCAAAATATTTCTACGATTTTTAAAACTTGCGCTAACGTTTTTATTACTACATGAATAATAAACTAATTCTACATAAAAAGAGTAATGGTGAAAACTGAAGTATGGACGCAATAAAGTTATTTAATTTTAAATTAATAAAAATATATTATGAAGGAATAAAAAGACAAAACATATAAATTAAGTTAGAATATTCTCAATGAAGTAATTCTTAAATTCTTGTTATTTCTACTTGAGTTTTCTATTGAATTCATGATGTCAAATCAATAAAAACACAACCCTATCGGTCTATCTATATGCATGCAATTTACTCAGTAAATATTAAATAAATTTTGTTGAGTTTTCAACTAAAAACAAACTGACAACAAGAAAGGTTTAAATATATAACTTGATACTGACAACTGCTACTTAGTAAAAACGTGCTTTTTGACGATGGGTGTTAATGAACTCGAAAAAACATTCGTCGCAGAGCTATCTTGGCTTGAGTTTATTTAATCGTTAGATGTGTGTCACGGAAACAACCTATCACAACGTTGGTATTCTCAAAAAGTTCAGGAATGTAGTCCGTGATAGCTTATGTGTTTATGTTTGTATTACGTAAAGTCTGTAGAGAACCTTTTAATATTAATGCAAAAATTTTTCTAAGATTAAATTTTCCAGAAAATATTGTGAAAACTGTCTAAAGAAATTAATTCTTACAAAATTATTGTTAAGTTTAAATAACAATTTCCCTTAACTTACACAGTAAAAATTTACATTTCACACCGTACTTTTTAAAATACGGTATAAAAGGTGCTACTGAGAAAGAAACACACGCTATGACTTTTCCTATTGACGCATACCGTGTCTTGTCTCTCTGTGCCAAGGTTGAGTGGGTTGCATATATGCATATAATTTTAATATGTACATAATACCAGAAATTGCATCTGCCTTACGCATACTTGAGCGGTATGGTTACGGTTATATATAATTTACAATTACTCTCTGGAACAATTAAAAAGAGACATCTAACTTACCTCATAAACCTGCCACGAGACGAAACGCTAATTCATAAATATTCAACAGATCGATCGCTAAGAAATCAAAGTTTACTTATCGTAAACTTTGATTATATATATAGGATATGTGTTTAGGGTACAATAGTGGAAGGAAGAGCCTGTACCTTAATTGGGATAACATGGCGTGGCAAAGGCACCAGTGCCGACTGTGGAGCGTATTCATAAAACTTTTTTTTTTCTATCTTCTTCATATATAAGGTATGTATATGTTTATTTATACGTTATGTCCAATATCATACATACCGTTTCGATAACTTGAGAATAAATCTCTTCGCAATATGACGGCAAGTATACGTCAAATTAAATTTTAAGATACTCATATTTATATTATTTATGATTTGAATCTTTATAGTTTTTGTTACATGAGTTATCAAAGATATTAATCAAAATTTCGTTTTAAAACTAGTATCCTAATTATGACAAAAACGGGTAACATAGATTAAAAGTCTTACAAAGTGTTTCCACCGCATTTTGAATAAAATAGTTATGTTAACATTCATAAACTCGACAAATAATAGGATTAAAGTTGATAGAATAAGCGTTTCCTAATGGTTAATGAAACAAAAAGTAATATATCCCAAATATTTTGTAAAACCCAAAGAAGCGTATATTTCCATACAGATTTCAGTAATAAACTTTACAATCCAAATCTATGCTGTAAATCTGCTATTCCGTAAATCTTACCTTTTATATCTAATTCCATTGAGATGCGTACTCCTACATAACAATGTTTTATTGTATCATACTACACACGCTCCTAGCCAGGCAGTGTATAAGCTAAGGGGAGGCGAAATGCTCGCTTTATCTTCAACGGATTGTTCACCTGCCCAAATGTAAACAGCTCCGTTGGCACAAAGGCTTTTACGCAAGTATGCACATGTGTGCCCATCTAGTAAAGGGGAATATTTTTTATTATTTGGATTTCCACCGAAAACTCTCCACAGATGACTTCACCGATGTGAGGTTATATCCGAAGATATTGTGTATTATGAATTGTAAAAGTTGATTATTGTTGTATTTTTGAATAAGAAACATTTGTCGGACCAAATGTAATTTTAAATATTAAAAATCGTAAATATAATATGAGACTTCATACGAGAAATTCATAACGAAAATCCAAATTTTCGTACCAAAAAGTTTCACTTGCCTTAAAACTTCACGGATCGCAGAGATGTTTACAATATATCTAATTTTATCTGTATCTAGAATCATAGTTCCTGACTTTTTGCGTTACTCATAAAATATTGAATATTATCACATCCAAATCATTTTTTACACAAAAAATTATCGGCATATTAAAATACTTGCAAACAAAAATTTAACCAACTAATAACGACAGTTTAAATACATAATCTGATGTGATCTTTTCCTCAAAATAAGAGGAATAAAATTTAAGAAAAAAGATAAAATTTTACGCTGAAAGGAACGTTGTTATCCAGAAGACGTTCTAAGGGTTAAATTGTTGGCAGATTGCCTTACGAGCTACAACTCTCCCGCTTTGTCTTTCCCTTCAGGCACACCGGACGCGAAACAGCAAGTATTTATTAAAATACATATTTCTCAGCGACTGCTTTTTTCACTTCTATCCTTGAAATTTTATACTAACTCACCTTCAAGAATGATTATTACTTTTATTTAATTTTATAAAACATTAATGATGTAACCAGATAAAATTATACTTCTAAGAAAATAGTAAATAGTAACATTAAAGAGCAGAGGAAAATATTAAATATTATAAATGTATTATATTTCACATATTAAGGTTTCGAAATTGTTTTTCCGTGAAGCAAAAAGTCACATTACAATCATCGTAATAATTGATTCAGATAGATGAATACAGTTTATTATTTTTATATTCAAATAATAAAGTGAGTTGAATCTCTTAATAAATTCTGTGGTTTACAAATCGGTCCATAAACTAATACAGTTTAATCCCTAGTGACATCAAGATCAATGCGGACCTAGTGACATAAGAACAAATTAGTCTCATCCATCGGTCCACCATACTGTCACAGCTGCGTATTTCTAAAATTTCAGATCTACGTGCATGAATTTTTACAAGTAGACGTACCATATAAAGGAACTTGCTGTACTTGAAACTGCCTCCGGTAAGAACTTCTATCGTTATTTTTACTGTTTTGTAGAGGAGGCTAAAAGTACTTGATGTAGAAGATATTACATGTCTATCTTGCTTAATCGCGGATATATTAAAAAAAGTGCCCAATGACAACTTTTTTCAAAGCGTTGTATCTAGATATCGTTTATTGTTGGGAAAATGAAACTAAATTCTGGTACAGTTTGCAATTTATTTTGCTATAGTTTCCGATGGGTCAAGCGAATATAAATATATTCGAAAAACTTACAAAAAAGAAAAACTTGAAACTACTCTTATAGAAATAAATGATAATATTAGGTTATTGAAGATGATCACTCCTAATTTAAACATTCATATATATATATATACATATATATATATATATATATATATATATATATATATATATATATATATATACACATATGTGTATATATATATATATATATATATATATATATATATTTATATATTTTTTTACTAATTTGCTCTATTTACTTTAAGTTAAATATAAAATAATCGTCTCTACGTTTTTGTTTGAAGATGTGTTAGAGTAAGCCAATGATTAGCATGTAAAAGATCCTAATTTCCTAAAATTTTAATTCAGGAAGTTGCATTTAGCTTTAATTATGACTTGCATAGAACTTATTTTCTCCTTTAATACTTCCGTGATCCATTCAAATGGCGAGGTAAATTTTTTTACGGGAAGAAGTGACCGATCTTCGCCTGATACTTTGTTTCGAAGATTACGAGTGATTTATCGTACGTTCACCCACGCCTTAAAGTCGCCTTTCAACGTAAAATCCTTTTTACCCTAAGGGTGGCTTCGAATTTTTTCTTAGAATTATAATTTATGTACTTCGAAAGATACCCGCGGTCTTATCACACAGAGCCTGAGCGAAATGTTTCTTTTGTGTTGGTTTATTTGGGACCTTCAATTTGATTAGAGATACATCTCTGTCGTGAAGAAAGCCTTCTTTCCACTGTTACAAAAGAAACCAAGCCTACTTTTAGTATTATTTAAGATTAAAAGATATATAAAAAATACTATAACTCAATTTTGTTTTGCAGATATTATCAATGAACTGCAATTTTCTTTCATCCCAACTACTCGATGATCAGAAATACTTGGAGTATATTATTTAAATTTGAATAATATATTTATGTATTTAAAATAGTTTTTCCGTTAGATATTTCCTTTAGATTCAATGAGATATTTTTATCCACCAACATATGCACTTATCATATCAACAAATAGAAAATCGTAGAGCGGTGAATAGTAACAATAGCAAATTATTCTGTTTGTATATTTATTTACTTCACGCGTGTATGTTTTATCTATCATAATAGACTATTTTAATGTTTATTTTATTGTAACCTTCCCGATTCTTGTGCACTAGCTACCAGATACCTATGATAACTTCGTTGGTATACTTCTGAAAAGGCCAACCGAAAATGTTATAACTCCCATTCCCTTAGGTTTCGGAGCCATGTCGTTCTTCTTTGACCTAGGTATCTTTTTAATTATCTTGCTTTGTTTTATGATATGAGGTACATTTTAAATTTCTAATGATTGCAATGCAAATCAAAAATGTTAACATTTTGACTTTTTATATTTTTATTACCTCAGTATCTCGGTTTATTCGGTGTAGAATTTCTTTTTTTGAACCTTTTATCTTCAAGATGTTTGCAATATCATTCGATTCATCCATATTTGAAGAATCTAACTTTTGACTATGTTAAATGATTCAAAAATTTTTATCATTTCGCTAATCTAATTTTCATTAATAAAGTTGTGAGTTGTGAATAATTTTTATATAAAATTGGGGAAATTTTTTATTTAAATTTTGCATGTTTCGAATATGCGTCTGCAAGTAAACTATGACAGGGGAAACCAATCAGCAAACGAAACTTTTTGGAAAGAAGTTAATTACTCTTTTTAAATTAACATTGTGTTTAAATACCTACGTTTATATTCTAGATTAATTACATAATAAAAAGATAAGAGCACATAAGTTTCACAAAGGTTTAAAATTTCGAAAATTATTTTAATTTTTCCTTTATTTTTAGTACCTACCACACTTTAATTCCTAAATTATTAATTTTTTAGACTTGTGTTATCATTTGACTGTTACACAATTAAAAAGTTAATTCCACAATAAATAGAATGGGACGTATAAATTTTAATGAAGGTCTCGTAAATATGGTTAAAATAATTAATAAAAACAAATTATAAATAAAAACGACTAAAATGTGATTAAAGAGTTAATATATTGTACCTGAATTATTTCCTATCTTAGCACGGCTTCCTTGAAAACAAATCAATCTAAACACAGCCTCCCGTCGTTTCTGTATGTTGTTCTTCTTATGTACGCAGTTTACTCAGTAACTATAAAATTATTTTAATTTCCATTTCCATTAAAAATATTTTGATTTACAAGATATGTCGTAAAGCATAGCTTATTGATACTTTGAGAAAATTACCCGACTTCTAACGATGGGTGTTGATGAAGTCGAAAAAAACCTTCATCGCAGAGGTAACTTGGCGTGAACTGAAAAGATACACGAAAATAATCTATAAGGACAGTGTTCTTTTCAAAAGTTCTAGAGTAAAGTCCGCTGCAGCATATATTTTAATTAATTAACATCTATAGAAAACATTTTTATATTTAAAATAAAATATTTTTAACTCAAATTTCGAGAGAATATCGCGCTAAGCACTTTGAATCTTCAGAAAGATAAATTTTATATTCATGTTTTTCACTCATATAATATAAATTTTTATTTCATACTGTACTTTTCAAATGAATAGTTTTAAACGTATTGTTAAGAAAGCAAAATCGGGCATGAGGGCTTTCGCGCATTGATATGTACTGTGTCTTGCCTATTACTCGGAAACTGGGGCGGTTGGCGGATATTCATGTAATTTTAATATGTACGAAATGCCAGCAATATCAAAGGACTGAATTTGCATCTACAATAGGCGTACTCGAGCGGCATGATTGCGTTCATACATACTTTGCTATTAAATATTGAAACAATTAAAAAAGGCTTTTAACAGCATAAACCTATTACGAAGTAATAGGTTTATGCTGTTAAAACTGGTTATTATATAATTAATTGTATTGTGTTATTTATAGTTAATTGGTTTAAGCTGTTACGCAGCATAAACCAATTAAAATTAACGAAAAAGGCTAAAAGGTGAAAATTACACAAATCAAATGCTAAGAACGCAAATGTTTACGATACTCTAGGGAGATCCGATTGATTTAGGTTGCAACACGTTGTGTTAGTCATAAAACTTAATCATAAAGCTGGTTTTTATTCTCACGCAGATAACCGACAGGTTATAATATATATTTAGTAATAGGAACATATTATATATATATATATATATGTATATATATATATATATATATATTTAAATATGTACCTATTACTATAACGTGTTCTTGAATAACGCTGGTTAATCAGCGCTGATATGCGACAGCGTTGAACTGTGCATGGTTGTACGTGACGCACGTCAGCTGCGCTGAGCATTCAGTCCCAAGGCGCCTCCAAAGCCTGAACGCACATGTCGAATTGTACATTCATGGGTAAGCGTGTGATTGATGAAGTTTAAAAAGAAGACGATTTAAGCTGTGACTGATCAGGTTATTCTATAACTTTGCCAGCAATTCGTCGAAAATTATTGACGACATGTGAAAATAGTTAGAAGAAGAAGTTAGTTTTAAGAACTTATTTTTGTCATCCCTCAACTGCCCGTATAACGTGACAAACTCTTCCATGCCAAATTTATGCCCGATAAATGGATGAACATATAATCTACAAATAAATAAAAAAAACATAATTTACAAATAAAGAAAAAATAAAGAAAAATCTTACAAATAAAAAAATGTGCAGATATTCCTCCTTTCTTATGAAGCAATCATTTTCATTACCATCGTGCTTGACATTATTCGCGTCTGTACTTCGCCATATTCAGCACAATAATTAAGCGACTCGAGTTGCTGGAGGTCGGCACTGACTAGCTTTCCACCAGCCGCTAGTGTGGACGATCAGCCTGAGAAAAAAACCAGCCTAAAACAAACATTCAATTTCTTTATATCTACTACATATATAATTTATGCAGGTTTTTATTCATAACTTATATTTAATACCACACATAGGGTTTCAGTGATGTTAAATTCAATATTTTCGCAATATTACCGTAAATTTCCGCTAAATTCAGTTTCAGAATAAACAAATATATATTACTTATGATTATTATCTTTGTAGTTTCCGTGACATAAAATCAAAGATTAGTTTGTTCTTTTAAAAATAGTAGCCTAGTCATTACAAAAACTAATAATATTAATTAAAAATTATAGTTTCATTTTTATTATTTCATTTTAAATAAAATATTAATATCCATATACTCTATTATTAATAGAATTAAAGTGGATAGAATAAAGGTTACCTCTTGTGAAAGTAACAAGGAAAAAAACATTCCAAGAACTCTCTAAACTTCTCTAAAACTCAAAAATTGTTAAAATCTTTGAAGGCAAAACTTTTTGCTGTAAACCTGCTATTCCATAAATCCTACCTTTTATATCCAATCGCATGTAGGTGAATACTCCTGTATAATAATGCCTCAATGTATCACGCTACCCCACTTTCCTAGCCAGGCTGTGAATAAGGGAAGTGAAGGTAAAATACTCGCCTTTTCTTCAATAGATTGTTTGCCTGCCCAAATGTAAACAGCGTCGTTGGCTCAAAGATTTTTACGCAAGTGTGCACATGTGTGCCCGTCAAGTAAAGGGGAGTATTTTTTTATTTGGCTTTCTGTCCTAAGCTCTCCACTGGTGGCTTAACCGGCGCGAAGCCATATCCGATGCTCTTCGGTGTATTATGAGTTGCAAAAGCAAACTAACTAAAACATTGGGCCTTATTGAGACTGGTTCGCTAAAAATATAATTTTTTAAGCTTGTAATTATGGGAGCTTGTCTAAATAGAGGTTTTACATATTTCGCTAGCGGGATATATCAGTGGAATGTAATAAATTGTTTACCTCTGTATCTCGCCATCGTAAGGAGATGTAAGTGTGTGGTTAGTTATATTCGTGAAATTGGTTTGTATTATATATTCAAACCATTAACACGGGATAGATCAAGTGTAATGTTAAATATTATAAAACTTAAATGGAACATTAGACTAAATCATGTAAGTTCATAATGAAGAGATGATTTTATATACGAATATCTACATTAAAACGCTTGCATATAAATATTTAACCAACGAAGATGTTAAAATGTATCTTATATATTTTAATGTCCTTTGCTTTAAATAAAGGGGCTATAACTATTAAATTCGGTGGAGGTTTAAGTCGAAAGAAACGCTGTAATCAAGAAGACAATTTTTACGGCTAAATTGTAGGTAAGTCGCTCTACGAGCTGCGACACTCCTCCTTACTCTATCAGTGTAAGCACAAGAGAAGCGAGACAGTACGCATTTATTCAAATACCTATTTCTCATCAACTACTTTACTTCCTTCTTGATCTAAACTAAGCATTCTGATGACACGTTCAAAAATGTTCAATGTTATTTTTCATCGTGTTTTGAAGTAGTGTATTTAATGATATAAGACATTAATCATATAAGAAGAAACAAATAACAATTTTAAGAAAATAGTACCTTGTAGAAGTATAACGTGGAAGAAAAATGGAAGAAGTAATAGTACATAGTATGTTCCACATATTAAAATATCAAAATTGTTTTTCCGTAATGTTGAAAGTCGCTTTACAATTCATGCTGATGATTAGATATGTAAATCTATATATATTATACACTCCATCGGTTACAGATTGATTTATGGAAAATAAAATTTATTATTCCTTAGTTACAAAAATGCACCCTTATATTATAATATCGTGCTACCCACCTGTCCTCCAATGTGTCATAGCTTCACTATTTCTACAGTTTCAGATCTAAGTTCAAAAAATTTTGCTCGTAGATGTTTCATAAATAGATATCAATTAACATGTAGCATATCAAGAAAAAAATTTTGTAGCACAACAAGAAAAAAATTTAGGACAACAAAATTTTGTAGCACAACAAGAAAAAAATGTAGCACAACAAGAAACAAATTTTGCTCGTAGATGTTTCATAAATAGATATCAATTAACATGTAGCACAACAAGAAAAAAATTTTGTAGCACAACAAGAAAAAAATGTAGCACAATAAGAAAAAAATTTTGCTCGTAGATGTTTCATAAATAGATATCAATTAACATGTAGCGCAACAAGAAAGTAATTGTACCTTCCAACATACCTGAAATGGAAATTAATACTTTTTGACACACTCCATAGAAAGAATTATCTAGAGATAGATCTTTTAAAATTAAATTGAGTTTTAATTTATTACTTCTCACTTTCAGTAAACTTACTACCATTTTGGAGATACAGAAAATCACAGAATTAAACTTTATAATTGTCTTACACGTACTTGAGCGATTTACATGTCAGTAATTCTCAATGCAGATAAACGTATTCATTAAATAGTAAATATACATATGAAAATGTTATTTTCCATGCGTTAATTAAGATCATAGGGAACGACCATATGTCAATTTTGTTATATTTAAATATATGTATTTATATATAGTTATATATATATATATATATATATATATATATATATATATATATATATATATATATATATGCTGAAAGCTAAAACAGTATTGTATAAGTGGCAATTTATTCCTTATTCGCTGCTTAGTGGTCACGTTCGGAAGATAATTTGACAATACAAAGAAGTGGTGTGCTTTGGAAATAAACGTACCAATAAAATAGATACCAATGTACTCTAAGCACATAAATTACTCAATTTTGCCGATATAAAATTTAACAATACTAATATTAGATAATATGCAAGCAGATATGAAATCAAACGCTAAAACTTTAAAAAAAATCCACAAGCGATACCAAATTTGGAAATAATTAAGTATATCGTGACCCGTACGTACGTATCTGAATACCGTGTTGTGAAACGAAGAACTTTTGAATTGTTTTCAAACAGTTATTAGTAATATTAGAACAGCGAAGCGATAATCTCGAACTAAATTGAGTTTCCTTCCAACTGAACTGTCTCAACAAAAGCGTACTTTGTGGTCGCAAAGCAGTCTTAGTCGTTCGTTGTGTATTTTCTTTATTTATGTAACTGTTTAAAAATAAAATAATACATGAAGGATAATACGTGAAGAATAAAATAATATTTAAAATTAAAATAATACGTGAAGGTCGCACTTAAGAGGCCATAAGCGATCCCAAACATGGAAATAAATAAATAAGTGTATATGGCCCGAGCCGCCGTGTTGTGCGTTCGTAAATACCTGTTTCCGCAGTTGATAGTCGGAAACGAAGAACCTTCGAATTATTTGGGAACACTTATTAGTGACGTTAGAACAGCGAAGCGGTACTCTCGAACTAAAACAAATGTAGACTTAAATTTGGTAAATTTTGTCCTCTAATATTTTCCTATTGGTTGCAATCAGGCATAAATATTATCTGTAGAAATTTTGGCTTATTTTCAGATAAAAACCAATGGCATACAAAATCTGATCTCGAAATTTTAAAATTGGCATACATGGCCCTACACGTATATGGCTCTAACACACCCCATTAAAACAAATACATTCCAGAAAATATTTGGAATCTTGAAGTTTACCAATAAGCAATAATTTTAAAGGCACCCGGGGGTTTGGAATATATTTCGGCGTACTTTACCACAAACGCATAAAATCTATTAGGTACTCTAAAATTGAACTTTACCAGGAAACTGGCAAAAATTTAATCTCCGAACACAAGCAAACCTACTCCGTTTCTTCTCGTTCCGTGGAAGTATATTATGCTATATGGATTCGCGAAAATGAAGACCTTATTAGACACTAACCATACAGATTATTATTTTTAACTGGGGGCGCCGACGAATCCCAGGAATACGGTATATTGAATTAAATACATCTAGGGAGTTTTCCACAGAAGGACACAGGCGAAGAAGGCTATCATAAAATTCGTAGACGATTACCGTAGGAGGGTTGTCATATCGCAAAAAAGTGCCAAGTATACTGTTACATGTGCTATCGCAGGTTATACGGGGGTCCACATCCTTTATTGACTTTAAAATGGTAAATGCTGTACAATATCCGACATTCTATGTTGCATGTAGGGTGCTCGGTTTGCTATATGATGTGCAGCATTTGGACGATGCTCTTACGGACATCTGAATTAACACAGTAAAACTCTCGACACTTGGGGTATTTATATATTATGATGTTACTCTCAGACCTTACATAATTGTATCAAAAATACTAGAACCGATTGATAGAAAGTTTTATACCTAAAGTACGTAGAACCAACAGTTACGGTGAAATAAACAATGGGTTGCGGGATAGCATATTTAATTTTTATTATAAAGTGATTGAATAAATTGTGAAGTTGGTTGAAAGACATAGAATCCATTGTTACGATTTAGTTGAACCAAACGCAGCCGGTTAACGTACTAATTAGAAACTCATAGGCGAGACCCATTATGACCCGATATCACTAACCGACACTCATCGAGATGGAATACCATATCTCGCCGCATAGCAAAATATAGTATTTGAGCGCGTATGTCATAGCGCCGGAGATGATTTTGGGGAGATATTTTGTATTTGTATTTATTTCTTGTATGCCAATGAATCCAGCAACTTTCTTTTTTTCTTTAAACGTGCCACCACAAGCCTGAACCATGAAGCTAAGTAACCCTGCTTTTTTCACGGACAATTTTATATTGTGCTCTCTCGGGTAAGAAACGGGGAAAATGTATTTGCTTATAGTCAAAGTAAATAATATATTTAATGTTGTTTAAAAAGATTTTTTTAAATATTTCATGTATCTTTTTAATGTTACGCTATTAAGCTAAACACGAAAATTGATAATATAAAACAAAACAATTAAAAAAAAACAATATAAAACGAAATAAAACAAAATGAACAGAGAAACGATAAAATTCTAATAACTTTTCTCATTTCGAATTCTACAGAGAATGAAGTCGCAGCCCAGCTAATATTCAAAAACGTAAATGAAAAGCTCTAACCCACTCATCTCCACTTTTTTAATAAAACTGTAAGATTTGTGTACTTTTACCTTTAAGGCTGAATTTTAAAGAATAATTTGGCATTTTTTTTTCAATAATGGCCTTAACGGTTGTTTATTAAGCCAGAGTAATATATTATTGGTGTCATGTAAATTTTTTTGTTTCCACTGGTACAAGTGTGGATAAACTACATATTTATTTTATATTATGTACGTAAACATATATAATCATTCCACCTAAATACCGCGGTAGATCAAAATAAATTTAAAACCGTTATAAATATGTCAATAAAAGTCAGTGTTCCTTAATCACTTGACAGATTAACTTTACTTCTGTTGGAACTGAAATAACTACCGTAAAATAACAGATCTTAAATGCATATTACTTTTTAAGTACACCGTAAATCTCCTTCAGAATTGTAGAACTTTCTCGGCGAGAGTAACGCACTTAGTAGTTTTTATTTGATCGTGAACTGTAACATGTAAGTTAGCTAAACATAAAGACCATGAAATCATTTGACACAGTTTTTCTGGTTAGTTAACTTACATGTTCCAGTAATATAATTAAGTTATACTGTTAATTGAAATCAGAATATGATACATGGCATATATTCCAATGGCATACATTTTTCTGCGTAAATAAGTGTGTATGTATATATATATATATATATATATATATATATATATATTAGTTTGGCAACGTATAAACCCACAACATTTTTCCATCGACTTCTGGAATGTTATAGGTAGCTATAGAATAATATTTCTTCTAAAGTATATAAACAGTGCGGCATTCGAAGTTTTGTTCGGTTTGAAATTGAGTAATCGGCGAGCAAAGAGTAAATTAAGAATGGAAGTATTTAGAAGTGAAGTTAGAGAAATTTTTCTTCATGGATGTCGTTCAAGGGGAAATACCAACGAAGAATCACGCTGTATATACGAAATGATGGGTGTGTATCGTTGTGTGTCACCCTTCTTACGACACAGCCCAGCACTGGTTCCAAAGTTTCAAAGAACGGAATTTTGACCTGTCTTATAAACCTCATTTAAGTCAACCACCTACAATTTATTTAAAAAAAATTAAAAGCTTTATCGAATCGGGTCCCAGATCAAGTTCTCGTTGGTTGAGCACAGCTATTTTAGGGTTCTTATACTGCTAGTATAGTAGATAGGGTTCTTAACTTCATGCTTTGGGAAAGAAGTGAAAATATTCCGTTTGGCTACCACATGAGCTGACAGGCTTTTAACTTCAGAGGAGAGCTAATATGTGCTTGTAGCTACCGAGTTCCCAATATACCAATGAGAGGTTAAAGTATCTGGTTTCATGATATTAATAAGTGTATATATATATATATATATATATATACATATATACATACATATATATATATATATATATATATATATATATATATATTATATATATATATATATATATATCCTCCAATTTTTTAATTATGGTTTAAAAATAACTAAAAAATTTCCAGATCCCAGGCTTTTTCAGAACTTTTAAAAATTGTGTCAGTAAATTTACATCAACGATTTGTACTTGTTCTAGACGTACTATTTATAACCTGTTAGTGATTATTATGTAAAATGAACATATTCATAAAATAAGATGTGAAAAGTTTTTTCTTTAATTTAATACTTACTCGTAAATTCAGAATGATTGTATCCTAATTTAGCTATATATATATATATATATATATATATATATATATATACATTTTTTTTTTTTTTTGTATATATATATATATATATATATATATATTTATTTTTTTTTTGTATATATATATATATATATATATATATATATATATATATATATATATATATATATATACAAAATTAAATGAATATGTTCAAAATCCGCCTATGTCTTAATAATATGTCTATGTCTATATCTTAATAATAAGGATTCAAAAAGAATTCATATTTTTAAATAGCTTATATCCAGAACAAAAAACAAATTATCCAAATTACTAAACTTAATATCAGAAAACAACGGTTTTTTAAGAAATTTGTATAATTTCTGACACCTGACGAGGCACACTAGGCAATATATTCAAAATTCTTTAAAATAATATATTTATTTTCATAAAATAATGAAGAAAATATCAAACAAAAATTAAGAAATACCATAATGGTTACTATTTATGAGCGTACATATTAGTATGGTTTTGTCGAGAGTTTTTGAATTTAAGTGCATAGAAAATTAAAAAAATCATTGAAAAAACAAAAAGTACACACCGAATTTCTTTTTCAATTGCAAGAAAACTTAAATATTATTGCAAAAAATAGAAAAGAGGGGAAAATCAACGAAAAACGGAAGTCGAGGACAATAACCGCGTAAGAAGATATGAATATTTAGTGAATATTGTTTTAAAAAATTAGGCTGATCAAAAAAATAGTTTTGAAAATCAATAGTTTTCTATTCTGTTAAACGATCTGTAGAAAAATAATCCCCAAATCGTTTAAGAATTGCGACCTATAATCTGTTCTCGCATATGTAAATACATACATACCTACAGATACTTAAGTACAGCTTCCAAAAAGTTTTACTGAAAATGTATTATATGTAAGATTAGCCGAGTTATAATTATTTCTATCATGAAAACTACACACAGGCCGGCTATTCGACTATAAAGCACTCACCGTAATGTGTTTAATATTAAAGATATTGTTGCATCTGACCTCTTCTATAACTGCAAGGAAACGAAAAATTTAATTTGTATCGATAACGACTGTAATTAAAGGTCATAATATAATTGTAGAACTGTTCCGTTTTAATATTTATTTCTTATGCTTGTACGTTTCATCTATTGAACCGATTTCTGCAATTCATTACTCTTGTAGCCAATGAAATATATAAATACGGAACATATTTAATATATTTTTATCCCTACAGCATATTAATTTTTAGCAACAATTTTTCCAAATAATACCACCAATTTCTGTTTTTTAAGGAAGTCGTTGGCAAATAATAAAGCCAAATCAAGTTAATAGAAAATAAACATAAGATCCATAATGCATTAGTCCGATAAACGACATCGCACATATATATTCCATTTCACGGAATCACCTTCAAAAACTTCAAGTAAGATCCTTAAAAAGAGAGACACGCAATAAGTTTATGGTAATTATAGAAATAAACAAATCACAAAATTAACTACCAAGACTGGCTTCTGACCATAAAGTACACATATATTTAGTCACTTCAGTTACAAAGGAACTCGTATTTATTTCAAAAATACCGCATCGCTGTTCAAAAATTGCTAATAACTGTTCCCAAATAATTCAAAGGTCCATCGTTTCCGACCATCAACTACCGAGTAGATATTTGCTTACCAAAACGTTGCAGCGCGGGCTACAATAAACTTAATTGTTGCCAAGTTAATGACCTCTTAATGATACTCCTCGCGTATTATTCGAATTTAAACTTTTAACTGATGGCATTTGATTACATATCTTTTTGCATGATCTCTTATATGAGGATTGTGAAGTTTTGTGTCGACCAACTTGGCTAATTTAATATATCATTTAATTATTTAGTATATAGTAATATGTATTATATTGGTACGCGTATTTTCAAAGCGATTTTATGGGCTCAATCTATTTATACTATCAAACAAACATCCCATATGGAGGACTAAGTAGCGAATAAAAATACACACACATCCACACACACATACGCACACACGCACACGCACACGCGCACGCAAACGCATACACGCACTCACGCATACACGCACACATATACACTTAAAGAGATGTATATATATATACATACACACACACACACACACACACACACACACACACATATATATATATATATATATATATATATATATATATATATAAATATATATATAGCTAAATTAGGATACAATCATTCTGAGTTTACGAGTAAGTAGAATATTAAAGAAAAAAATTTTCACATATTATTTTATGAATATGTTTATTTGACATAATAATCACTAACAGGTTATAAATAGTACGTCTAGAACAGGTCGACTAAACACGAACAAATCGTTGATGTAAGTTTACTGACACAATTTTTAAAAGTTGTGAAAAAGCCAATCTTCCTGATTTGGAAATTTTTTAGTTATTTTTAAACCATAATTAAAAAATTGTAGGCCTTAAGAATTATTAAATATTATTTTAATAATAGGTAGTAAACTGGACTTGAAAGTCAAAAATAAAAAAATTTATCTCAATTTAATTTTAAAAGACCTATCACGTGTATGGAGTACTCCATTCGAAGGAGAGTGTCAAAAAGGATTGATTTCTATTTTACCTGTGTTGAAAGATGCACTCATTTCGGTCAATACAATGCTGCATATTAAATAAAAACCTGTTCATGAAGCTTCTACTCGTAAAATTTCATGAGCAAAGATCTGAAAAGATGGACGTGACAACATATCACATCCATCCTTTCAGATCTTGGTCGATGAAATTTTACGAGTAGTGCATTCTGCGTGCATCTGAAAGGTTGGATAGATGAACGGATGGATGTGATGACATCATAAAGGTTTCTTTTTTAACTAAGGAATAATAAACTTAAATAGTTATATGGATCAATTTACAATAAACTAATTGTAATATATAAATAAATTTTTTAACAGTGAAATCACAAATTTCACTGGTTTATTGATTTATTTACAAAAATTATTAAGTTGTTTGTAATATAACTTTTCGAGTTAGGGAAAAACCATTTTGAAACCTTAATATGTAAGACAACATATATGTGTTTTAATATAAATTATAGTACTTCTTGTCCTATTTATTTTTTTTCTTAAATATACTATTTCTTTCTACCTACATGACTTTTGTCTTATATAATTAAAAAAAACACTATCATTCTAGAAAAAAATTGTGCCAAAATAAAACTACAAGGATTCATTGGATATTTAGTTTATATTAGGAGGGAAGCGAATTAAATCAGTCGACGAATAGTATATATTTAAATAAATGCTTGCTCTCTCGCTTCCCTTGTGACTGCCCGGATACAGCAAGAAAGTCGTAGCTCTTGCCTGCAATTTAGCAGTAAGAAAACGTTTTCCGGATACCGACGTTCCTTTCATCCTAAAGCTTGTACAATTTTTATAATCATGGTTTTAATTAAATTATATAATAGGACCACATATTTAAATTGTCTTTATTAGTTGGTTAAACCTTCATTTGGAATTATTTTATCATGACGACCATTTTTTCTGAGATTAACTGATTTTGACGTCTTAATATAGGTTATTTTATTATCAAAATCAAAAAAGAAAATCGTTTAATTCTATATGTAGATAATAACAGATATATTGTAAAAATGTGTATGATCGGTAAAGTTTTAGGTAGAGAAAAACGTTTTTCTTTTCAAAATTCAATTCTCCATAAAAAAGACGTAAGCAACCTAGTCTAATATTATATTTATTAATTTTAATGATTAAAATGATACTTGATGCATCCAATATTAATTATTTAAATATATAATAAAAATAAAATTTTCGAATATAACTTACGACACTTATATCTCGGCGCGATAACAACATATACAGGTAAACTTTGTAATACATTTCACTGACACACCCCGCTGGCGAATATATAAAACCTCTCATCGGGAAAGCCTCAAAATTATTTGCTTATGAAGTAATATTTTTTTCAGCAAAGGGTCTCAAGATGGCTCCAGAATGTTTTAGTTAATTAGCTTTTGTAGCTTATAATAGACAAAACAGCTTCAAATATAGTCCACCGATGCTGAAGCCATCGGTGAAGAGCCTTCGGCAGAAAGCCAAATTATAAAAAAACACTCCCCTTTACTTGAAGTGCACACATGTGCACATTTGCGTGAAAAGCTTTGAGTCAACGACGCTGTTTAAGTTGAGTTTGAGTCAACAACAAATTGTTCGCCTGCAAATTTGGGCAGGCGAACAATTTGTTGAAGATAAAGCTACTACTTCGTCTCTACTTCCCATATTCACAACCCGACTAGGTGCTCGATTTAGCGTAATACAAAGCATTATTATATAGGAATACCCACCTCCATACGATTATATATAAAAGGGAAAATATACGGAATAGCAGATTTACATCAAAGAAATTTGGGCTAAAAGATTTAACAATGGAAATTTGTATGGAAATACGTCTGTGAGATTAAGAAAAGATCTTTGGGATATTTTTTTCTTCGTTGCTTTCAGGGTTAGGTAACGTTTATTTATTTTAATCATATTATTAGTCAATTCGAAGAGTATTAATAAAATCATAAATTGATTTTAAAATTAGATGATTTTAAAATTAAATGATAAAAATGTTGCTTCAACTTTACATCCACACTTTTGTATTAATTTGAATATTAGTTTTAAAATCAAAACCTATTTTTTTAATTTTATAAGTCAAAAAAATACAAAGTTTCAAATTAATATAAAAATGTATATCAATTCTGAAATCACCTAAACTGAATGTATGATATTATATACAATGTATGAATAAATACGTGCATACTTTATATATGTAGTCGATGGAAAGTTTTATTGCAAATGTTTTATTACCTCTATTGCCTCCCTCCCCTAGAGCATCCTAAATATTTGCGTTCTTGGCGATCGATCTGTTGACTTTTTGCTCATTACAATTTTGTTAATTTTATTCGTTTTAAGACATACTTTGTACCAGTGTTATGATGTTAGTTTGATGCCTTTTTTAATTTCTCCCGTAAGTAATATTATAAGATATATGACCGTAATCATACCGCTCGATTGCGCCCAATTTAGATACAATTTTCTCGCCCTCACATAGGTAGGCAAGACGCGCATCAAGGAGCGAAAACCCTCCCGTATAATTTTTCTTTCATAATAATGACTTTCAAACTATTCATTTTAAAAGTACGGTTTGCAACAGAAATTTTTAGTAAGCAAGTTTACAGAAATTATTATAAATTTTTATTTTCTGAGGATGAAGACAATTTTACACGTTACGCTCCAGAAAATTGAGTTTAAAAGTATTTTTTTTCACATTAAAATATTTATTATAAATTTTACGTAATACCATACATATGCTTTTTTGTATCTCTATAGATTTAATCAGCTCACGCCCAGATACGTCTGCGACGAATATTTTTTCCAACTTTATCAAACCCGATCATTGGGATCAGTTAATTTTCACAAAATATCTATAAGTTATATATTTAAACCCTTTTTGCGAATCAATATGTTCTCTTGTGGACACTGGAACGAAATTCGTTTAATAGATGCTGAGTAAATAGCGTGCATACACATAGTCAAACACAGCGGTAAATTGAACTTTGATCGATTTGACTTCAATAACCCCACGCTGAAGGTTAACTCTTAATTCATATGTTTTTTTCTTATTCTCTGTTTAATTTGTTTTTATTAATTTAATATTACCGTACATTGTTTCATCCTTATTACTATTTCGATCTTTTACTATTATTCATCACTGAATTAATTTTAAATTTATACACTAGCAAAAATGATTACCTTAGTTTCAAAAATTATAAAAATATTTAGTTATTTTTCATATATATATATATATATATATATATATATATATACATATATATATTTATATATATATATATATATATATATGTATATATATATATATATATATATATATATATATGAAATATATATGATAGGTATTAAAAATCGAAGTAACCAAAATAATTTTTGAAATTTCGAACCCCTAGGAAACATTGTTCTGTTCTTTTTTGTCACTTAACTAATTAGACACAAAAACGTGATTAAAAGAAAACTAGTTTTAGACAAATAAAAATTATACAAATTTGAATAAATAGTATTTCGTTTATTTAATTTCTTGACAAGCCATTTCGATTGCTGAATTTTTTCGTCTGTTATAATCTACTTCTAAATGCACATATGAAATATATAACATTTTATTGTAAATATTTTCTCAATTTTATACAAAAACACTTACAAATCACAATATTATTTATGAAAATTATAGTAAAATGATATAAATTAACAACATATTAATTGTTATCGAAAGCAAAACTCCGGAAATATCAATAAATCGAATGATTTTCACAATTAAATGAAACTACGTGATGTAGTATTATTTCTACTATCTTGCATTTCTACACCACGACCTAGGTTTCGTTTCATTACAACATTTTCAGGTGGGATAGTAGCAAAGATCTTTACTAATATCCCACCTGAAGATGTTGTAATACAACGAAACCTAGGTCGTAGTAAAGAAATTAAAGATAGTAGAAATAATACTACATCACGTAGTTTCATTTAATTGTGAATAATGAATTTCTACAAAATTAACGCCAAGTATATTCAATAGTCGAATGATTTTGTAAATATTCGGGACAGACAAGGTTCAAACAAAGAAATTCCATGGTTTTCACCGTAGAATATACTGAGGTAATACGAATAATGAAGAACGGAAATTTTAATGATTTGGGTATTTATTAGAATAATTAGAAATATAACTCATATAATAAAACAGAACAAGATAATTAAAAAGGTGCACAGATTGAAGAAGAAACACATGGCTCTGATAAACAAGGGAATGATAACTAAAAGATTTTTGGTGTACCATTTCAGAGTTGCTGGCAAAATCTAAAGGAATTACAGACATTACATCCATTTCTTCTCTATTCATCACTAACTTCTTTAAATGTTTAAATATTTTTGGTATTAGGCGCTTACTATGTAGCGCTGTTGACTTTATTTTGTTCTTCGAAACTTAATGATTTTTTTGAAGACTTTTGCTCCGAGATTGTCAAACCAGATGCATATTCGTCGTATTCGTTCCACATCACTGTGTTTTACTCAAATTAATAATTTGAATCAATTTTACCTAATTCACATTAATTATAACTATCATTAAAATAAGTCGATAAAAGCGATATTGCATAGATAGATACGTGAAAAATATTAAAAGAAATATGTAAATAAATCGACGAAGAATGTAACGATTTCAATATGATCTTTTTAGAATTTCGCATGCGAACACTTTTAAAGTTTTCTTAGCGCTGTATTACTTTCTTGGGTTCTCCAAAACATAAATATGAGATTAATATAGGATTAATTCAACAATGAATTCAAGTGAAAGATCACACGATAATGGGGATGCAAGAAATTAATTTCAATTAATTTAATAAGAAAATGTTAGGAAGAAGAAAATACCAAAAATATGAATAACGAGTTCAAACGTTTTGCTTAAATTATTTCGTCCATTCAGTACAGCTGTCTTGAAGATAAATTAATTGAAACAAAGTCTCTAGCCGTATATTTATGCTTGTATGTACGTAAATCACTTAGTAACTCTTAAATGAGTTTTGTTCCCGTTTTCTCTAAAAAACAAATTCATTAATAATAGAGGATCAAATATATAAATAATAGATATTTTGTGAAAATGACTCGACCTCTAATGATGAGCGTTTATAAAGTCGAAAAAATCATTCTTCGCAGATATATCTTCGCGTTATTTCAAGTTGCTCTTCTCAAAATTTCTAGGATATAGTTAGCGATAGTACATGAGTATATATTTTTGCTACGTAAAATCTAATAAATAAAAGAAAATATTTTTAACTCATATTTCTATAACGCATTTTGCAAGTCACTCTTAATTCCCAGAAAATTTAACTTTATAATATTTTTGGTATCTTATCAAAAGAAATTTCAATTTCATGCCGTACTTATCAATACAATGGTTTAAAAAAAATTATTAAGAAATCCAAATCAGACGCGAGAGTTTTCGCACAGTGCGGTGTGGGACGGGTTGCGGATATTCATGTACATAATTTCAATATGCACATAATGCCAGAAATAGTGACGGACTGAAGTTGCATCTGTTTTAGGCTCTGAGCATCATGGTTGTGGTGACTGGAATATTTAAAGAAAGACATCTAACTCACATAAAAAAGCTGCAAGGAAGTATGAATTAAAACGAATAAAACTCTAATAGACAAAAATTCAACAGATCTATCGCTTATAGACAAAAAACGCTAAATCGCTAATAGACAAAAATTCAACAGATCCATCGCTTAGAACGCAAATATTTACGATACTAAGGGTATACTGGTTATGTGTATATGTGGTAAGAGCGGAAATAAGGTACACGCTATCATCGCATGGCGGGGCGAGAGTGATTGTTTCAACCATGTAGCGTTACTTAAAACATTGGATTTCTTTCTATCTACTAAATATAAAATGTATGCAAGTATTTGTTCGTACATTATATCTAATACCATACATATGTTTTAAACAATTTGAGTGTTCATCCCTCCGTCATATGACAGTAGTTTCTACTAAATTCAATGATACTATTAACATATTTATATTAATTTTAAAGTGTGTGGTTTTTGTGACATCTAAAAAACGACTAAGACTTCCTGTTAAAGTTAAATTTCTAATTATTTCAAAAATTGACAAACTAAACTAACAATAGAATTAAAGTGTTGAGTATATTTGGCGTTAATTTTGTAGAAATTCATTATTGACAATTAAATGAAACTACGTGACGTAGAATTATTTATACTTTCTTTAAGTTCTTTACCACGACCTAGGTTTCGTTGTATTACAACATCGTCAGGTGGGCTATTAGCAAAGATTGGTAATGGCCCACCTGAAGATGTAATACAACAAAACCTAGCTACACTTACAACGAAATATTTGCTAATAACCCACTTGAAGATGTTGTTATACTATGAAACCTAGTTCGTGATAAAGAACTTAAAGAAAGTAGAAATAATACTACATCACGTAGTTTCATTTAATTGTCAGAATTAAAGTGGATAGAATAAATGTTGCTTATTTGTGAAAGAAGGAAATAATAAAATATCATAAATATGTCATCTAAAACCCACAGACGTATGCATTTCCATACACATTTCTAGTGTTAAATATCTCAACCCAAATCTTTTGGCTGTAAATCTTACCTTTTACATTTAATCAAGTGGGGGTGGATACTTTTTTCTAATACTGCTTTATTGTATCACGTTACCCCACACTCCTATCCGGACTCTGATTAAGGGAAGCGGAAGCAAAATACTCTCTTTATTTTCAATAGATTCTTCGCCTGCCCAAATGTAAACAGCGTCGTTAGCTCAAAGATTTTTACGCAAGTGTGCACATGTGTGCCCGTAAAGTAAAGGGGAGTGTTTTAAATTATTTGGCTTTCTGCCAAAATTTATATTTTATCAATTTTTATTTTTGTTGATTGTTTAATTTTCCACTAAAAAATTCTATCAATTAAAGGAATTCTTTGAGAAAAAAATAAGTATAACATACTCACTCTCTTTTCGTGATTAAAATGTTTTTAAGTATTAAATTATAGTGATTATACTAAATAGTGAAAGTATAAATTAGTGAACTACACTTTTGAAATCTTAAAATAAGTTTAAATTTCTTCCTTAAAATTGGGGAAAATCAATTTTTGCTACATAATTTGTTGAGATGTTTAACTTAAGCGTGCACTAGCAAAATTTTATTCTCCTAGGTCGGGCTAAATTTCATTCACATAGTAGCAGAGACTACACGGGCACATACATGTAAATGACTGGACTAAAAAACTTGAGTGTTCGACTATGGAACCCTGTAGGGGAATTTTTAATACAAGTATACCTCCCCATACCTTCTTCATTTCCATACTACTTCCACACACTTCAATATTTTGAATGCATTTTTTTCATTTACTCATTCAAAACGATTTCAAGAGATATGGAGAACTGTGGAATCCTATTTGTATATGTCTTGACAAACTATTACCACGATTTATATATTAAAAATCAATTTAAAAAACTCAGTAAGATAAATTACGTGGTCTAGTACTGACACAAAACCTTTAGTTTATTAATTCGTAGTATATGATAAGATAAAATATCTTAAAAAAGATTGCTTATTGTCCATGTATATTCGAAAAGTTAAGTGAAGACTTTACGTATAAAAACTTTCGTTAACAAGTCACATTTCTGGAGGAAAAGCAAGTTAAAATTATTCTTTTTGTCTCGTCTTAAAAAACACGAAGTGATGTTTTCTCTTCATATTCGATATTTTAGACATTCATTGTATTTCTTTTATTCAAACGGACTTTATTAAATCGTTTTTTGTTTATTAAAATATATTATCACCTAATTGATATGATTTGGAAATTTTATTAATTTTGATTTAATTTCAAAAATGATTAAAGATTTATTATTTATTACAAATTGTTGGGCCATATTGGTTTAATCATTTAAAGTAACTAAATAGAAAACATGCTCAGCATTGTCTTTCTATATTGCAATGGAGTAAAAAAGAATGTGTTCAAGTAGATCAATTGTTCTATTATTTAATTGTGTACAAGTAGATCAATTGTTCTATTATTTTATATAATAAAAAAGCAACAATATGAAAAAGTTTTAAAAATAATTCTAACATAAATATCTTCATTTGGAGAAATCATGTTTGATAATGAACTTCTAGACGGAATCTCTCCACAGGAAGATACGTATGTTAGAATCATTGAAGAAATTGGAAAAATTTCGTCTGAGATTGAAATGTCAATTCACAACTTTTAAAACGAAAATTTTAAATTGAAATATTATAAAAAACAAAAGATACCTTTTAAATTAATTTCAATTTAGAGAATTTCCGAAAATTCTACTGAATATTTATTTCTTAGTAGAGAGTGTATTATTATTTAATTGGCTTTTTAATTAAATGCTGTGAAATGATTTAAAAGTCGAATAACAGATTTAAGATGGATCGTTTTTCCCTGCTAGTATTTATATATTATATTTTGAACTACATACTGATGTTCGAAAGCAACTATATACTTAATAATATTGGTCCTTTAGTTTCTTTGTATTCATCAATCATACTTAAGAGTATCTGTATAGATTTTTGGTTAATAAGCTCGGGATAAGTATTTACTCGCAGCTGTCAGAATTTAGTATTTAAAAATATGTATTAGCATACATATTTTTAAATACTGTACCTAAAAATCCTGACTCTATAATTAGAAACTTTAATAAGATTTTGTACTTGCCACAATATTTACTTGAGGATTGGCATAATGGATCAACACATATTTATCTTTTTTTTTAATCTTATTAATTTTCAGTTCAAACAAAATACGACTCAGCTACCAATGTTGACATAATATATTTATTTAATTACCAAATTAGAATGCCGAATTAGCAATAGCCACAATAGCCCGTTTTGCAACATACGACTGGCAACCATCAAAAATGCATCAGCAAATAATTTTTGTCTCGACGCGCAGACGCTACTACTATTAATATGTCGTATGGGCGGGCAGATGCGCCTCACCTGTCGCAGCCATACATACGCGGTGCGTGCGATGTGCTTGGGCGGTGTCTTTATTATAGTTGCAAGTCGCGTGCAATTGGATTGAACAGTCTCATGTTTTCGTTGTGATGGAGGTCACCGAAACAGATTTGCAAACCATTATTTTCTCGACCCGAATTTGGTAGTCAAGTGAATGATGTGTAACCAATTTTATGTCTATATTTAAGTGACAACATTCGTATGGAATTTCGCAGCGAGAATGACAGTTATGATTTACACGTTTTGACAAATTTCCTTTTCACATATATTAAAATATATAATGTTACCGAATTATGACTTGCACGTAGACTTAACGATACAGAGTTTTATGAAATCAAATTTTATATCCAATTTCACATAAGGTAGTAATTTTCAAGACAATATAAATAAATTTTTAGGTGTAAATGTATTAGAAGAGAGTGAATATACTTTATTTATTTACTAATCGAGCTTCTTGAGTGAATGTGTAGTGGAAAATTAAAAAATTAAAATTGATAAATTAGAAAAACAAGCAAAATGAAGCTGGAAAAAATTCAGGTAGATAATTTATTTCTGGCAGCCTTTAAATATATAAGTTAGTGGTGGATGGCGTCGGTTGGAGAATAATTTATCAAACAATTTAACAGCATACTTAGTAAAAGAATACCCATAGAAGAAGAAATTATCTTTGAGAAGAAGTTTATATCTTGTTGATATGTATATTGTGGAGGTTTTTAGAACGATGTCCAAAGACTACACTTGTTATTTAGGTAATTTTAAGTTTGGTAGATTTGAAAATAAAGGAGAAGAATTATTTTTAAATTCCTGACAGTGCCCTGCCTGAAATTATGAAAAAAATATCTTTGAGCCTCTTGATAATTAGTCGTTTCAGACTGACATTTTATTTTAATTTGTCTTGTTTATTGTAAAAGTTACATAATAAATTATCATTACCTTAAATTTTTTAGTGCTTCATAAAACAGTTTGTATGTCGATTTACCTTTTTATTTTAGAGCATGTCTACATATACCAGCCTTTAAAAGAATGAAAGCTTCAAGAAAAATATTCACTACCTCAGCTTTTTGCACGAATGATAGGAAGATTTTAAAAATAATCTCTCAAGCACGAACGCAACTCGCACACTTAGAGGTGCCTACATATTAAGGCTCTAACATACATTTAAGTGGATAGTTATTAAATTATTCATGAATATTACACACCGAAAAACATATTGCTTAATAAATCTTTCACAGGCGTAAAACATTGTGCATATTTCTCAAATTACAGGATCTAGAAAAATCGTGTAATCCTCTAGAAACATTTTCGGCAATCCCGTTTTTCTATGATTTTTTATTATGCTGTTTTTTCGCATAAATGCCGGAAAATCTTTTTAAATACGCAGTCTATAATTATTAAAAAGAAATACTTAAGTACTTTTCGTAACGAGCTCCTTCAAGTGATACGCCACAGGCATAAAAAATAAACATAAACTATATAAACCAAGGTTTTTAAGTTTTTGTTATGTTTTTAATTCCCATTTTAATATTTAAAGGACTCCAAAATATTTGATTTAGGGATGTGTGACTACGATAAATTTAAAATTTGTAGGTAGTATAGTTTCTGAAAAAATCGGCTGTGAATATAGAAAAACGTAAATATGTTGTCTACTCTATATTTTTGCGTAGACGTAAAAGTACAGTCCATGTTAAAAAATTATATCTGTAGTTATTCTCATAATTTTCTTAAAACACTTGCATGTTTCTTTCAAAATTTCTATTTTTTAATTATTTTAGGTTAAATAGTTTTGGAAATAAGAGGGGGAACATATTTTTTTGCATATTTTTCAATATTTTCCGGAAGATGTATGTGATAAAATTATGAAAAAATGTTTTTTAAACTCTTAAACATTTAAACATTTTCTCTTTAAACATTTATAATCTTTTAAAACGGTGTGCTACACAACATAAAGAATAAAAATACATTTGTGGGTAATAAATTTGCCCGCCCACCCACCGGCCCTTTTTTTCAAAAGAAATGTTTTTCTCTTAATTTTTTTAATCACTATGCAAATTTTATGTATATATGTCAAGGGCTTTTTGTAAGAAACGGCTGTGAGGGATATGTAGATTGACGATCAAGTTATTTGGTGATCTTACAAGAATGCGGTTTTATTTTTAAAGCAAGGGACCTTAAAAACGCTTTAATTAGGAGTGACGTCCTGGAATTCGCTGAGCGCTTTCATTGAAATAATAGCATTATCCGATATTTCTTCAGCTCGTGCTCTGATTGCTTTGTCGGCAAAAACGTATGCAACGAAAAAAATGCCGTAAATTACGTTTATTCTGTAGTTATATTTTCCAACCACCTTCTTTAAAATGAATCCTAAATAGATATCAAAAAAGCGTGTCCTTTTTTTGCAAGAAAAGGTTCATTTACATTATTTTTCATACGCCAAAGTTATGCGGTAACATACTAAAACAACCTTCTAGAAAAAAAACATAATTTTAAAAATGTCTCCAAATTTATTTCCAAACAATCAAATTTGAAATAAAATATTTCTGTTGGCTTTAACACACACACACACACACACGTACATGTATATGTACATATATATATATATATATATATATATATATATATATACATATATATATATATATATATTTATATATATACATATGTATATATATATTTTATAAGTAATTTAATACTAAGAATATTTTCTATAAAAACCTTTCCGCTTGATAACTGCTTTTTATATCTGTTTTTATATTAAAGCGTGCCTCCAAGACCATACGCTATAAAAAACTATTACAAAATAAACTAAAGCTGATTTTCTAACGAAATATATTATTTATGTAACTGTGGCCCGACTAGAACTAGATTAAAGGCTAATTTATTATAAGTCTGGTTTATTTTAGGATCAATAGTTAATTCTGGGCTTTAGTGCGACGTAAATAATTTATTGTAAAGATTGACGAAGCTACCAAAGTGAAAATTGAGGGCTTTTAAGGAAAGTAAAACTGACATCGCTGTTAAATATTGACTGTCCTTTAATTTTTCTCAGCGGCTCGTTTTTGAATATTACTATTAATCCAATCCAATGTTATCGTGGCATATTTTTATACTCATTTTTTCAATAACGGTAATTTTGTCATATAGCTACCAATGATAACCATATCTGGTACGAGTATAGCAGTTCCGTACACATTTATTCAGTTATAAGCCTTTAAGCGTATGTAATATATATATAAAAACTTTTGCGAATCCTTTTTTTAGAAACATAAATATATTGTATGTATATATCTATATACACACACATATATATATATATATATATATATATATATATATATATATATGTATATGTATATACATATTGCCCTATTAAATTCCAAGTTTAGCTACTTGGAAGTCAAGTGGTTTCTGAAAAAATCAGCTGTGATACACAGATGGATAATTAATGACTTTTGAAGGTATACAAAAGATCCTTTTTGAGATAAAGAACCCTAAAAGTCATGTAATATGAATAGTATATGATGAATGCTATTTTTGGGAAAGTTAAAAAAATAAATTTATATCAAGAAAACGACAGTAGAAGAATTAAATTACAGAATTTGACAAAGTCGATCAAAAAGATGTGATTATAATATGAGGAAAGAAATACTACCATGCCCTCTTAGGACTTTCCATGATCCCAAAAATGTTTACTTTCGTGGAACGTGAAAGCGACCTGTCTGTCCAATTTTAACTCATACACGTACATTTTTTATGTTTTTTTTGCTACGCTTTTACGGCTTTACGGCTATCAATAATGTACTAGCAACAAATTGACATGGTAAACAAAAATATTAATATTTGTAAATAATTTAAGAGAATTGTTTATATAGGCTCTAGTATCCACCGCATTTAATTATGTTCATTTCCACCAAAGGCACCGCTATTATAACGAAAGATGAGCAGAAAAGAAAGAATGCTTAATAAAACGGAAGAACTTCAGAATATACTTCAATTCAGACTCTTCCATAGAACAAATAAAGGCTTTCACAAATGAGATTGATAAAAAAATAAGAAAAAAACAAAAAAATGACTGCCTGTAAAGCTAAAGATAAGACGAACTAGAGGATTAACATTCAGAATTTCAGCTTTGTATATGCACGTTGGTCTAATTTTTGAAAAAAATACTTTAGTATGAGTAAAGTTCTGCTATGCATTAAAAAGTTCAATTGGCATAAGCTTATGTACCATATTCAGACCGTAGTACAGCTGGCGCTCTAATTGACATTGCCTGAAGGGATCCAATGTGTTTACCTGGAGTGAACTATCATATGTTATATGACTTTATTTTTTTAAGATCCTTTAATAACGCCCTCCTAAATAAAAAAAAATCATTTAAATTATTTAAAATTTTTCAAAATCATGACTGAATAATTGTAGTGTATAGGCAAAATTACATAGTACTTTAAAAATTAATATCTAACAACTGGGAAATAAAAATGTATGGTATTCACATCAATTTCATTTTAAAAGAATTATTCCATTATACAAAATTGGATGGGTTGTTTCAAATAATATTCACGTCCATTTTACGTATGTGGGAACACACATTTATTTTTCCCAATATGTTGCTTCATATCAATTAAGACGTATGCATAAAATATGTACTTGTAAATTTCGTACATAAATTTGAAAGAGTGGAAATTGTGCAGCTGTGACAGACTGGCGGACGGATGGAAGAGACGAACTTATAAAGTTTCTCTATTAATAATAAACAATAGTTTATTAAATAAATCAACAGTTTATGTTAATAGAAAAAGAAGAAAATATGCTAATTTATAGATGTATCTTCATGAATTGTTATAATGATTCTATGTGACTTCCCTTTGTGAAAAAATAATTTTGGAACCTTAATATGTGAAACAGAGTACATTATATTACTTCTACTATTTTTTCTCTACTCTCTAGTTAAAAGTAGGGCTATTTGTTCCTTCTTATATGACAAATTCTTTTAGGTGTATAAAAATGATAGTGTAGTTTACTCTTTCCTTTCCCACGTGCCTTCATGGACACACTAGCCTACAATTTGACGTACAAAAATTTTTCCGAATGACAAAGTTTCTTTCGACGTAAACTTTAACCGGTTTTTATAATTATAGTCTCTTTATTTTAACTAGAGGATGTAGTAAGATTATTTGTTTGTATTTTTCTTATTAATTGATTAAATTTTTATTTCGTAGCATTTAAATATGGTGATATTTTTTGTGAGAATAACTGATTTGGATATGCCAGCATTTGTAATTTTATTATTAACACCAATAAAAATTAAGAAGTTCAATTCAAAATATAGAAAATATTGGAAATATGTAAAAATATATACGATCGGCCAAGTTAGGAAGAGGAAAACGTTTCTGTACACAAATTTAGCCCTTCGTTATAAATCTAATAAAATAATTCATAATAATCGGATCAATTATGATTTTAATTAATAAACATCAATAAAAATCATCAATAAAAACATAATTAATAATCAATAATTTATAATGCATATTTATGATGTTTACTAATTAAAATCATACTTGATCCGATTATTATTAATTATTCTAGCATATAACAAAAATAAATTTCACAAATATAACTTATGATACTTATACCTCGATACAATAGCAACATGCAGAATAATTTATTTATTATGTTCCACTGGCATATTCCGCCAGCGAATATGTAAAACCTCTCATCAGGCAAGCTCAAACAATTACGAGCTTATAAAATAATATTTTTTTCAGCGAACTGTATCAACGGGGCTCCCGAAGTTTTAGTTAATTGACTTTTATATCTCATAATACACCGAACAGCTATGGATGTGACTAACTCAGTAAAACCACCGGTGGAGAGCTTTATTTGACGAGAATACATGTGCACACTTGCGTAAAAAACCTTTGAGCCAAAGATGCTTTTTATATTTGGGCAGGAAAAAAATCTGTTGACGATAAAGGTTGCTCTTTGCCTGCGCTTCCCTTATTCATATTCGGGTAGGTAAGGTGATACAAGAGTAAATATATAGGAGTACCCACTTCCACGCGATTAGATATAAAAAGTAAGATTTACGGAATAGCAGATTTACAGCAAAAGTTTTTTTAGATTTTCAGCAAGGTTAAAAGATTTAACAATAAAAATGTGTATAAACACGAAGATCTGAGCTTTCTCGAAAATGTCATTGGGATATTTTATTTACAGTTACTTTCACAAATAAGTAACTCTAACACTATTCATAGACGAGTTTACGATTATTAATGTAAATATTTTATTTAAAATCAGATGATGAAAACATGGCTACAATTTTAATTCTTTCCTATTCGTTTTTGAAACAATTAGCAAACTGTTTTCAAAACGAAAACTTAGTCTTTTTTCGCAAGTCACAAAAACTACAAAGTTTAAAATTAATATAATATGTATTCTATTATAGAATTTAGTACAAAATTACCGTCATATTGCAGAGGGAGTAATTCTGAAATTATCTAAACTATGGTGACTGGGATTAGACGTAAGGTATGAATAAATAATTGCACACATTATATACCTATTTAGTAGATAAAAAAAATAAAATGTTTTGTGAACAGGTTCCATGGTTGGTACAGTGATCCTCGCCCCGCCGTGCGATGATAGCGTGTAGTGGCTAGATACGTGTATAGGTTGTAACAGCATTTCGGCTGTTAAAACCTACACACGTATCTAGCCTACCCTGGGGTATCGTAAACATTTGCGTTCTTAGCGATGGATCGGTTGGATTTTTGCCTATTGGTATTCCTTTAGTTTTATTTGTTTCGTTTCTTTAGTTTAATTCATACTTCCAAACAGTTTTCTGATGTTAGTTAGATGTCTATCGTTAAATGTTCCAATCAGAGATAGTAGGTCATACAGAATCACCGCAACCATGCCACTCAGAGACACCTAATACAGATGCAATTTTAGTCCGTCACTATATCTGGCACTATGTGCATTTTAAAATTACATGAATATGACCCGCCCCATCTTCTCACAGGTAGGCAGGATACGATAAACATTATTATGCCAAAACCCTGTGATTTTGGTTTCTTAATAACATATTTTAAACTATTATTTTAAAACGTACGGTATTTAACAGAAATTGTTACTGTGTAAAGTGAAAAAAATTATTACGGATTTAAAGTTTCTGATGACTCGGGGAGTTTTGCGCAATACGTGATAGAAATACAAGTCCAGGATATTTTCTTTAATATTAAAATGTTTAGGTGAAATACTCAAATGTAGTACAAATCTATATGCATATGCCCTCGCTGACCATTTTATAGAACTTTTGGAGAAGAATAACGTTGTCATACATTGTTTCTGTATATCTGTAATGATTGAGTGATCTCACGTAGACATAGGTATCTACGAAGAATGTTTTTTTGACTTTATTAACGCCAGTTATTAGAGATCGGTTAATTTTGACAAAATATCAATAATTTGTACATTAAATTCTTTTGTGTTAATGGCACGGCGGGAGATTTTGTTTTGAATGATTTGGCTTCAAGAAAGTTACGCTGAAAAGAAGAAATAATTCAGGTAAAATATTCGAATCCGCAATTAAAATTATTTTCTTTTCTTCTTCATAATTTATTTTTAATAATTTAATATAAAAATTAATTTTTTTCATCTTTGCTACAGTTTTTATATTTTACTCTTATTCATTATTGAATATATCTTATATGTAATATTTACATTTATTACATTACATTTATTAAATATTTTTGATGTGTCCATCTATTTGCAATATCTCTTTTATCGACTTATTTGGATGATATCTGTAATTTATGTCAATTAGTTAACATTTATGAAAAATTGCGTCCATCTTTTAGGTTATTTAACACTCGCTTGTTATTTAAAGTCTTAAATAGTCGATAAGTCCTTTATTAACGTTAAAATGCATAATAAGATGTGTCATATTTATATATATAACGTTTTACCAATATCATTGAAATTCTTTTGTAAGTTTATAATATTCGTACCAAATTAGAAAGAATTCTAAAAAAGGTTGCACTTCACGCTTGCACTTTTACTCACAAATTTTAGGAATGTAGGTCAAAAGCTGCAAATATTGTAATACGATATATGTAAATAAATTGACTAGATGAAAAATGTAATGTATTCGAAATAATTTTTTAATAATTTTAATATAATTTTTTTGTAATTTCGCATGCAAAATATTTTGAAGCTTTTCTTTGCGCTGTCATCAGTTTATGGGTTTTCAAAATTGTTTGCTCCAAATGTAAGATTAATATAATTAAGCAATGAAAAGAGTAGACGGTCAAAACTGTAGTGGGGATGCAATAAATTAATTTTATATAAATTATTAAGAACCAATTTTGAAGAAAAAAGACAAAAAATAGGAATTACGAGTTAGAATGTTTTACCTGAATTATTTCTTCCTTTTAGCGCTTCTTGAAGGCAAATCAATCAAAAAAAGTCTCCCGCCATCTGTTTATGTCTGTGTTTAAGCGAATTATTAAGCAATTCTTAAATTAATTTTGTTCCAGCGTCCAATATAAAAGAGTGATTAACAAAAAAATATTAAATGTCTATTGTAAAAAAATGTGTAAATGATATTTGGTAAAAATTACCCAAACTCTAATATAGGCGTCAATAAAATCGGAAAACCCATTCTTCGCAGAGGTATCTCTGCGCGAGCTCTTTAAATCGTAAGAGATACACGGAAGCAATGTATGACAACATCGTTCTTCTCAAAAAGTTCACGAATTTGGTCCGCGACAGGATATGCGTATATATTTGCACTACTTAATATCTCTAATACATCTTCTAATATTAAAAAAACTTATATTTCTATAGCGCATTGGACAAAACTCTCTTGATCCTCAGAAAATTAAACTTCATCATAACTTTTGTCACTTTACAGAGAAGAAATTTTTGTTTCATACCGTAATTTTGAAGACAATAGTTTAATAGTTGTTATTAAGAAACCAAACTCAGATGCGAAGGTTGACGTGTACCGTGTCTTGCCTACATGTGCTAACCGTGGAGCGTATTTATAAAACGTTTAATTTTTTTCTGTCTACTATATATATAATATATACACGTTTTCATTCGTACATTATACCTAATCCAACATTTGAGTAACATGACGGAAGTGTCCACTAAATTCCATTACAGGATACACATGTTTATATTGTAGATATTAAGAACTAATCCAACATTTGAGTAACATGACGGAAGTGTCCACTAAATTCCATTACAGGATACACATGTTTATATTGTAGATATTAAGAACTAATCCAACATTTGAGTAACATGACGGAAGTGTCCACTAAATTCCATTACAGGATACACATGTTTATATTGTAGATATTAAGAACTAATCCAACATTTGAGTAACATGACGGAAGTGTCCACTAAATTCCATTACAGGATACACATGTTTATATTGTAGATATTAAGAACTAATCCAACATTTGAGTAACATGACGGAAGTGTCCACTAAATTCCATTACAGGATACACATATTTATATTGTAGATATTAAGAACTAATGATGTAGATGTTAAATTTTAACCACGCGTTTATCATCTGATTTTAAATAAATATTAATAAACTCCACTAATCATAATATGATATATAGAATAAATGTTAACTATATGTGCGTTGATAGGCAAAAATTCAACAGATCCGTAGGTAAGAACGTAAATATATACGATATTATAGGGAAGACTAAATATGTGTGCAGGGTGCAAAGCGGAAATGAGGTATACGTTAGGATCGAACTATGGATCGTATTCATAAGGCTGGTTTTCTTCTCACGCTGATCATTAACGCTGACAAGTTAATATGTACCTATTGCTACGAAGTGTTCCTGAATAACGCTGACCGGTCAGCCCGCGTGAGCAACAGCGCTGAGCTGTGCGTGGTCGTACATGTCGCGCGTCAGCCCCGCTGAGTGTTTTCGTTTCGCGCTGAACACACTGCCGACGAGTACAAGCATTACATTATTTATGACGTGTGGTACGTCAGTGTGACATGAGTAGGCGTGTGAGCGACAAAATACGAATAATAAAATGACTTAAGCTGCAATGGATTAGGTTATTTTGTAAGTTTGACAGTGATGCGTCAAAACTTTTATGGTATACGAAAGTAGTATAAGAACTTGTTTACTTCATTCTTCAACTGGCCTTTATATAAAGTAACAATCTCTCCCACGATGAATTTCTGCCCGATCAATGAATGAACATATAATATTTTCTTTTGCAGATGTTTTTTTTTCTTTTGTTATGTAGTAATTCTCTCTAACGATAATTTAGCGACTCGAGTTGCTGCAGGTCGATACTGACTAGCTACGCGCCCGTCGCCAGCACTGATGACCAGAGGGTCAGAACACTAGCACCCTAAAACATTAATTTTCTTTCTATATACTACAAATATAATTTATGCACGTTTTCATTCATGCATTATATCTAATACTATACACAGGGTTTCGATAATTTGAGATTTAATCTCTTCACAATATGACGGTAAGTATCCACTAAATTCATTTCTACAAAATGTTTGTAATTAATTGACAATGTTTCATTGAAAGTTATTACAGTGATCTCTCACCAGGGGATGCCGCAATAAACATTTTGTTTCAAACGATTGGTGCCATTTATCTCCCCAACGGTTTGACCGATTTAGATAGGGTTTTTTGCAATATATTTGAGACTGACTTGTGTTAGTTCTCAAATAGGTGTTAAGGTGATTACTTACTAGGAGCGCCGCAATAAACACTTTGTTTCAAACTAATGTTCCCATTTATTTTCAAAATGGTTTGGCTGATTTAGATACGGTTTTCTGCAAAATATCAATATAAGGTGTCATGGTGTTTACGCATTAGGGGACGCTGCAATATTTTGTGTTTATTCTCTAGGGGACGCTGCAATATTTTGTTGTAAACTAATGTACCCATTCATCTCCAAAAGTACAAAATAAAAAGCAAACTTAATTTTTTCAAAAAAAACCTCGACGAATGTATTTGTTGTAATTGAAACATGATTAAATAATTCTTTTGAAAACCTCAGACTAAAAGAAAATACGAACTCATTAACATAATGATATACTCAAAAAAATCCGCTAAGGCTGCCATTGCCATTTTCGTTCCCCAATATCAATTAGATTGCATGGAAATGCTACTCGCGCATCTAAGAGAATTTTAATTAGTCACGTTCTGATAAAACTGCAAAATTTTGGGCATAGGAAGAGCATGGAAACGTCGACGCATTTTCTCGAGTTTATAATTATATTAACAGGTTTTCACTTTCTTTTATTCGACGGGATTTAAAAAAAAATAATTTAATCGATTTTCAGTTACAACAGCTACATTCGTCGTGTTTTCTTTAATTTTCAAAATTGACTTTTTATAACAAATTAAGTTTTTGTTATATACAAAATCGCATTTAGTATTTTTTTAACTAGTGTTCTATTAATTACAAAAAAACTATTAATATTGATTTCAAATTTTAGCTGCACTTTTACCAAATGATTCGAAATAAAATGGTCATATTAACGATCATAAACTGTACTGTTAATAGAATTAAAGTAGATGGAATAAAATTTACCTAATTGAAAAAGTAAGAAAGAATAATATACCCCAAAGTCCTTATCTAAAACACACAGGTGTATGTATTTCCGTACATATTTCTATTGTTAAACTTTTCAAGCCAAATCTCTTTGGAGTAAATCTGTTATTCCGTAAATTTTATCTTTCTTATATAATCGCGTGTAGGTGGATACTCCTATATAATAATACTTTATTGTATCATAATACCCCAAGCTCCTAGCCAGGCTGTGAATAAGGGAAGCGGAGGCAAAGTAATCGCTTTATCTTCAACGGATTGTTCCCTACCCAAACGTGAACAGCGTTGTTGGTTCAAAGATTCTTACGCAAGTGTGCACATGCTTACCTGTCAAGTAAAGTGAATTATTTTTTATTTTTGGCTTTCTGCCGAAAGCTCTCTACCGGTTGCTTCACCGACCTGAGGTCATATCCCAAGCTATTCTCTGTATTATGAGTTATAAAAGTGAATTAACTGAAACATTGTAGAGCTATGTTGCGACTGCTCTCTAAAAAAATAATATTTCATAAGATTGCAATTATGGAAGCTTGTCAGATGAAAGGTTTATTCGCCGGCGGATTATAACAGTGGAATAAAATAAATAGATTATTTCTACATGTTGCCATCGCAGTTCGATTTGAGTGTCGTAAGTTACATTTCTAAAATTATTAATACAGTCCAAACCAAAAATGATTATAATAAATTAAACATTTTACATATTATGTTAAGGTTTATAAGGATGAGCTAAATTAAAAAAAAACATTTTCCTGTCTCCAAAACTTATTCGATCGTAGAGATTTTTTCAATGTATCTAATATTACTAACATATAGAACTGGACGCCTTGATTTTTATTGGAGTCAATAATAAAATTATGAATATTGGTTCATCAAAATTAGCTATTCTCACAAAAAATATCGTCATGCCTAATTGCTCCCAAATCAAAATTTTACCCACCAATGAGAAAAATTTAAATATTTAATTTTAATAATTGGTTCAAGTTCAAAAGAACGTTGTTATGCGGAAGACGTTTCTTACGGTTCAATTATAGGCAGGTGTATCCGTGTAGCCGCAAGGGAAGCGAGATAGCGTACATTTATTCAAATACTTATTTTTCATCGACTGCACTCCCTTCCTAATCTAAACTAAGTATTTTGGTGGATCCTTGAAGTTTTATATTAACATACCTTTAAGAATTATGGTGATTTAAATATTAACCGTACAATAAGGAACAAATAGCACTTACTTTTAAGATATTAGTACGTAATAAAACCCGAGAGTAGAGGAAAAATAATGGAAGTATTACATTATATTACGTTTCACAAATTAAAGTTTAATTTTTTTCCGTAAAGCGTCACAATAAAATTATCACAATAGTTCCTGTAGATAAATACTTAAATGTGAATAGTTCCTTTCTTTCTAGTTAAAATAATAATGTGTGTTGATTTATTTAACAAACTCGTCACCGTTTATTATTCCATAAAGAAATATAGAACTTTTACAATTTTATCTCTTCCATTCATCCGCCAGACTCTTACAGGTACAGACTGTCGAAACTTTCAAATCCATATACATGAAATTTACAGATAGATATTTTATACAAATATCCCAATTAATACGTAGTAACATATTAAGAAAAGTAAATGTTCTTTCCCACATATATAAAATGGCATTCCATCCAATTTTGTATAATGGAATAATTTTTTTAAAATGAAATTGAAGTAAAAATTTATTGACGTATGGTTGACTTTTGTTAAATATGAATTCCCATTTGTTAAATATAAATTTTAAAGTATCTTGTAATTTCGTCTATGTGCTAAAATTGTTCAGTCATTGTTTTGAAAAATATGAAATAATTTCTTTATTTATTGGCTTGTATTTAAAAGGCCGTACCACTTAAATATAGTTAAATAAGCTATGATGATGCACTCCCGTTAAATGTAATTGATCTATTCAGGGGTGCAAATACATCACACGTGGTTGAAAGTGATTATTTCGTTGCGCGTGTTTTATGTTCATAAAGCAATTAGAGCGCCAGCTGGATTAGGGTCTAAATATGGTGCACAAGCTTATGCCATTTGAACTTCTCAGCCGATATCAGAACTTACTTAAAATCAAAATATTTATTTCTTTTTTTTAATTAGACCAACATGCAAGCATCGAGCTATAATTATGAGCATTAATATCCAAGATTTAATTACCTTGAATTCTGTTTGAATAAGATCATTTGTAAAAACATATATTCGTGGGAAATATTTTCTGAAGTTCTTTCCTTTTTTTAAACATTGCTTTCTTTCCGTTCTCGTTTTGTTTTAATAAGTTACGTGAATATTGAGGCATACATGAATGTTTCTATTAAACCATTTACAAATGTTAATATAATTTTTCACCGCATGAATTTAATGCTAGTATATGTTTCAGATCCGTAAAAATTTATCAAAAATCTCAAAACGTATTAAAGTCAGAGATGGCCACATATGTTTGCCAATAAACTTTAAGTTAAGTTGTAAACTTTTTCTAAAATTCTATTAATTAACACTGTTAAGAACACTCGCAGTGTGAGTTATGCTACGAGTCTCTTACTTGAAAGGGTACTATTGATTGCTATCTGTCAAAATTACTGTCATAGAAGAGATGAGTATCAAAATATGCCACGATAGCATTAGTTTGGATTAGTAGTAACATTCAAAAGCCTCACAAAAATTAGGGAACAGTTAATATTTAACAGTGACATGAGTTTTACTTTCCTTAGAGTTTATGTTTACATGAAATTATTTATATGGCACTAAAACAAAAAGATTTATGGTAAATTTTCCTAGATTTTTGTTCGAGTTGAATAAAATTAATATAAACATTATCTTCAGTTAAGAAATAATAGTTTTTGCAATTTAGGGACGAATATGAAAGTTATTGTTAAGCGAAAATGTTTTTACAGAAAAAATCTTAATATTTACTTATTGAAGATAATTATTGTGGAATGGCACAAAGTAATTAATAGTAGGAGGTAATGTGTCTTTCAGAGCCGTTTTCATTGAAAGCGCTTGATGTATAAACTAAAAATTTGCATAGTAATTAAAAAAAATATTAGAAAATTAGTGGTTAAGAAAGAAATGAAAATCAATATTTTTTCCAAATTATACTAATTACGTAACATACATAGTAATAAATATAAAACCATTTCAGAAAGACCGTTTGCAGATAATTACAATGAACGTTGAATATATGTGAGGTTATACAATGCGAACTTTACGGTGTATGTAATAAAATTAAATGGAAGTTATTATCGGTAATATATTTTTACAAAAGCAAGGGTATTTGAAAGTAAGGACAAGGTAATACACTTATTCTATATATCTCGGGTTTTGTGTATTCATATCTTTATTTATTTATTTCTTTTAATTTTTTTGTTTTTATTATATATACTTATATTTATATGTGTATTAGTGCTGAAACAATTTCCAAGGTACTCTAGTATCAATGTTGTATATTTATATTATATCTAGAAGTTATTAAGAATGGGTGATGATATTATATTTAGTTGTTCATTTAGTATATTAACCTTGGTATCTTTTTTATGCCTGTTTATTTCTAATGTTTCTAGAATATTAAATTTATTACCTTTTGTATTTATTTGTAATATATAGGGGGCATACTGATGTATGGGGGTCATGGTTATTTTCAATGAGATGTTTAGCAATGAGATGTGTCTGGTTTATTATTTCGCCAGCTGGCAATGTGTTCTTTATATCTTGTATTGAAATCTCTTCCTCTTTGACCTATGTATACATTACTACAGTCGTTACATTTAAATTTATAGATACCACTCTTTTTATGTTTATCTATTTTTTCTTTATTATTAATAAGGGTTTTACCCAAGTTATTTAAAGTACTATACGTACATGTTATATTATTTATATTTTTATTATTAATTAAGAGTTTCCCTAATTTGAGTGATACACTACCTATGTAAGGGATAAATTTTTAGTAAATATTATTATTATTTGGTACGACCGAGTATATTTCTTGTATTAGTATTTTTCTTAGTTTATTATGGTACAGTTTTGTGACAATTGATGGGTCATAATTATTATTTATTGCGATTTGTTTTATAGTTTTTATTTCTTTATGTAGATTAGGTTTTTCTAGAGGAATGGTTAAAGCTCTGTGAATCATTGAATGGAAAGCTGCTAACTTATGGGAACAAGGGTGTTGAGATTGACCATTAATTATGGAGTCTGTAAATGTGTCTTTTCTAAATATACTAAATTTATGTTTATTATTTTTGCGTTTTATTGTTGTAACTAAAAAGTTAAGTTTATTATCGGATTCTACTTCTAAAGTGAATTTGATATTATTGTGTAGGGAGTTAGCAAAGTTAACAAACTGGTCTAACTGTCGCTGTATACCTTTCCAGCAGATAAGGATGTCGTCAACGTATCTATAATAGTATAATATATTGGTCGCTAATTTACTGTTTAAGAGGCTGGTTTCTAGATTGTTCATAAATAACTCGGCTAAAAGGGGACTGAGGGGGGAGCCCATTGCAAGGCTATTGACTTGTTTAATAAACTTTTCATCGAATAGGAAATAATTTTGGTCTATGCATAATTTAAAGAGGTCTCTAATTTCCGATGCTTCAATGGGGTTTAACTTTTTCTTTCCTAGGATATCTGAAATGATATTTAGGCAATCTTTTGGTGGTATATTAGAAAATAAGTTTACTACTTCGAGTGATACTAATTTACAATTGGGTGTTAGATGTATATTTTTAATTTTATTACAGAGATCAACAGAGTTTTTAATGGTATATTTAGGAGCAAATCCGGTTTTATTTCGGAAGATCTTATTCAGGTAAAAAGCTAATTTTTTTGTGGGTGCGTTTGTGTATGAGACAACAGGTCGTATGGGTATATTTGGTTTATGAATTTTAGGTTGTCCATATAGTATTGGGGGTCTAGGGTTCATTTCTATAACTGTATGTTTCGCAAATTTGTTAGGAAATATGATGTTACAGGTTTTAATTAATTGTTTTACGTTATGTGCAAATGTCGTGGTGGGGTCCCTTTGTAGTTTTATGAAGTCATCTGGTTTAAAGAACTCGTACACTTTATTTTTATATTCACTTTGGTCTAGAATAACTATAGTGTTGCCTTTATCTGCTTTAGATAGGATGAGTTTATCTTTATTAATATTAATTTGTAAATTACGTTGTGTCAAAATTTCGTCATTAATGTGTGTCTTGGTTTTAGAGTATTCTTTACCAATTATATCCGCAGCTTTGTGTTTAGTAAGTGCGTCCTGGTTACTGAATGCAATGGTTTTTGAAAGGTTTTCTATTTTGGGATAAAACGTATGTCTGGGTGTGATTTTTGGTTTCTGGGTTTTGGCTTTTAGTTTTTTAATTTTGTTAAATTGTTTTTGTGTTATGTTTTTTTATTATGGCACTGACATCATTTCTAATTTTGTAGTCTAAAGTATCAAATTCTATAGGGTGAAGGAGATATGTTAGAGAAGAGTTTATTACCTTTAGACAGAGGTTTATGTTGACTCGTTTGATGGTTGATTCCCGAATTTCTTCCTTCAGCCAGGTGGTGACGGCTTTTGCTCTTGCTTTCTGGGCTGCTCGAGTTGTTCCACTAATCTCTATGTTCACGTGACTGGGTGTAAGAAGACACTTTATGCACGTTTTGTTAAACCATATGCTTTGTATCGCCTTCCGAAATTTAATTCGGAGTCGAGGGTACAATATCGTCAATGTATCCAAATCGGCTGTTTTCAAATATTGAATATATTTGGCGTTAATTTTGTAGAAATTCATTATTCACAATTAAATGAAACTACGTGATGTAGCATTATTTCTACTTTCTTTAATTTCTTTACCACGCCCTAGGTTTCGTTGTATTACAACATCTTCAGGTGGAATATTAGCAAAGATTAACTCTTAGGAACAACCAACAGCATTTATATGTTTCAAACACAATAGCGGAGGCCTGCTTTGTGCAAATTTTTTCATTGCTTATGTTAGTGAGTTTATTGCAGGGGCGCAGAGCAGATTTTATTATATTACCGAGAGTTATACAATATACCAGTATTTTAGCGATGGTAATAAATTCAATTGTTGTTATTATGTGAGATTATACCATTCAAACTTTACGGTGTATGTATTATAGTTTATACATCAAGCGCTTTCTATGGAAAACGGCTCTGAAGGACACATTACCTCCTATTATTAATTACTTTGTACTATTCCACAATAATTATCTTAAATAAGTAAATATTAAAATTTTTTCCATAAAAATATTTTGGCTTAACAATAACTTTCATATTCGTCCCTAAATTGCAAAAACTATTATTTCCTAACTGAAGATTATATTTATATTAATTTGACTCAACTCAAACTAAAATCTAGGAAAATTTACCATAAATCTATTTGTTTTATTATCAAAAGTTAATTCTGGGCTTTAGTGCTATATAAATAATTTAATGTAAAGATAAACTCTATAAACTCTAAGGAAAGTAAAACTCATGTCACTGTTAAATATTAACTGTTCCCTAATTTTTGTGAGGGGGATGCTTTTGAATGTTACTACTAATCCAAACTAATGCAATCGTGGCATATTTTGATACTCATCTCTTCTATGACAGTAATTTTGACAGATAGCAATCAATAGTACCCTTTCAAGTAAGAGACTCGTAGCATAACTCACACTGCGAGTGTTCGTAACAGTGTTAATTAACAGAATTTTAGAAAAAGTTTACAAGTTAACTTAACGTTTATTGGCAAACATATGTGGCCATCTCTGACTTTAATACGTTTTGAGATTTTTGATAAATTTTTACGGATGTGAAACATATACTAGCATTAAATTCATGCGGTGAAAAATTATATTAACATTTGTAAATGGTTTAATAGAAACATTCATGTATGCCTCAATATTCACGTAAACTTATTAAAACAAAACAAGAACGGAAAGAAAGCAATGTTTAAGAAAAGGAAAGAACTTCAGAAAATATTTCCCACGAATATATGTTTTTACAAATGATCTTATTCAAACAGGATTCAAGGTAATTAAAGCTTGGATATTAATGCTCATAATTCCAGCTCGATACTTGCATGTTGGTCTAATTAAAAAAAAGAAATAAATACTTTGATTTTAAGTAAGTTCTGATATAGGCTGAGAAGTTCAAATGGCATAAGCTTGTGTACCATATTCAGACCCTAATCCAGTTGGCGCTCTAATTGCTTTATCAACATAAAACACGCGCAACGAAATAATCACTTTCAACCACGTGTGATGTATTTGCACCCCTGAATAGATCCATTGCATTTAACGGGAATGCATCATCATAGCTTATTTAACTATATTTAAGTGGTACGGCCTTTTAAATACAAGCCAATAAATAAAGAAATTATTTCATATTTTTCAAAACAATGACTGAACAATTTTAGTACTTAGACGAAATTAAAAGATACTTTATAATTTATATTTAACAAATGGGAATTCATATTTAACAAAAGTCAAACATACGTCAATAAATTTTCACTTCAATTTCATTTTAAAAAAATTATTCCATTATACAAAATTGGATGGAATGCCATTTTATATATGTGGGAAAGGACATTTACTTCTCTTAATATGTTACTATGTATTAATTGAGATATTTGTATCAAATATCTATCTGTAAATTTCATGTATATGGATTTGAAAGTTTCGACAGTCTGTACCTGTGAGAGTCTGGCGGATGAATGGAAGAGATAAAATTGTAAAAGTTCTATATTTCTTTATGGAATAATAAACGGTGACGAGTTTGTTAAATAAATCAACACACATTATTATTTTAACTAGAAAGAAAGGAACTATTCACATTTAAGGATTTATCTACAGGAACTATTATGATAATTTTATTGCGACGCTTAACGGAAAAAAAATTAAACTTTAATTTGTGAAACGTAATATAATATAATACTTCCATTATTTTTCCTCTACTCTCTGGTTTTATTACGTACTAATATCTTAAAAGTAGGTGCTATTTGTTCCTTATTGTACGGTTAATATTTTAGATAATTTTAAAAAATCACCATAATTCTTAAAGGTATGTTAATATAAAACTTCAAGGATCCATCAAAGCGTCAAAATACTTAGTTTTGATTAGGAAGGGAGTGCAGTCGATGAAAAAGAAGTATTTGAATAAATGTACGCTATCTCGCTTCCCTTACACGGATACACCTGCCTATAATTGAACCGTAAGAAACGTCTTCCGCATAACAACGTTCTTTTGAACTTGAACCAGTTTTTAAAATTAAATATTTAAATTTTTCTCATTAGTGGGTAAAATTTTGATTTTTAAGCAATTTGGCATGACGATATTTTTTTGTGAGAATAGCTAATTTTGATGAACTAATATTCATAATTTTATTATTGACTTCAATAAAAATCAAGGCGTCCAGTTCTATATGTTGGTATTATTAGATACATTGAAAAAATCTCTACGATCGTATAAATTTTGAAGAGAAGAAAATGTTTTTTTAAAAAAAATTTAGCTCATCCTTATAAACCTTAACATTATATGTAAAATGTTTAATTTGTTATATATATATATATATATATATATATATATATATATATATATATATATATATCATTATATATCATTTTTGGTTTGGACTGTATTAATAATTCAAGCTTATGCCAAAAATCATTTTTAGAAATGTAACATACGACACACATATCGAACTGGGACGGCAACATGTAGAAATAATCTATTTATTTTATTCCACTGATATAATCCGCCGGCGAATAAACCTTTCATCTGACAAGCTCCCATAATTGCAATCTTACGAAATAATATTTTTTTAGAGAGCAGTCGCAACATAGCTCTGCAATGTTTCAGTTAATTCACTTTTATAACTCATAATACACAGAATAGCTTCGAACATGACCTTACGTCGGTGAAGCTAACGGTAGAGAGCTTTTGGCAGAAAGCCAAAAATAAAAAATAATCCCCTTTACTTGACAGGTAAGCATGTGCACACCTGCGTAAGAATCTTTGAGCCAACAACGCTGTTCACGTTTGGGTAGGGAACAATCCGTTGAAAATAAAGCGATTACTTTGCCTCCCCTTCCCTTATTCACAACCTGGCTAGGAGCTTGGGGTATTATGATACAATAAAATATTATTATATAGGAGTATCCACCTACACGCGATTATATAAGAAAGAATAAATTTACGGAATAACAGATTTACACCAAAGAGATTTGGGTTGAAAAGTTTAACAATAGAAATGTGTACGGAAATACATACACCTGTATGTTTTAGATAAGGGCTTTGGGGTATATTATTCTTTCTTACTTTTTCAATTAGGTAAATTTTATTCCATCTACTTTAATTCTATTAACAGTACAGTTTATGATCGTTAATTTAACCATTTTATTTCGAATCATTTGGTAAAAGTGCAGCTAAAATTTGAAATCAATATTAATAGTTTTTTTGTAATTAATAGAACACTAGTTGAAAAAAACTAACTGCGATTTTATATATAACAAAAACTTAATTTGTTATAAAGAGTCAATTTTGAAAATTAGAAAAACAACCACGAATGTCGCTGTTGTAACAGAAAAACGATTAAATCATTTTTTTTAAATCCCCTCGAATAAAATAAAGTGAACCTGTTAATATAATTATAAACCCGAGAAAATGTGTCGATGTTTCCATGCCCTTCCTGTGCCTAAAATTTTGCAGTTTTATCAGGACGTGACTAACTAAAATTCTCTTAGATGCGCAAGTAGCTTTTCCATGCTACTGCAATCTAATCGATATTGAGGAACGGAAATGGCAATGGCAGCTTCAGCGGATTTTTTTGAGTATGTCATGTTAATGAGTTCGCACTTTGTTTTAGTCGGAGGTTTTCAAAAGAATTATTTAATCATGTTTCAATTACAACAAATACATCCGTCGAGGGTTTTTTAAAAAAAATTAAGTTTGCTTTTTATTTTGTACTTTTGGAGATGAATGGGTACATTAGTTTACAACAAAATGTTGCAGCGTCCCCCAGTGAATAAACACAAAATATTGCAGCGTCCCCTAATGCGTAAACACCATGACACCTTATATTGATATTTTGCAGAAAACCGTATCTAAATCGGCCAAACCATTTTGAAAATAAATGGGAACATTAGTTTGAAACTAAGTGTTTATTGCGGCGTTCCTAGTAAGTAATCACCTTAACACCTATTTGAAAACTAACACAAGTCAGTCTCAAATATATTGCAAAAAACCCTATCTAAATCGGTCAAACCGTTTGGGAGATAAATGGCACCAATCGTTTGAAACAAAATTATTATTGCGGCGTCCCCTGGTAAGTGACCACTGTAACAACTTTCTATGAAACATTGCCAATGAATTACAAACATTTTCTAGAAATGTATCTAAGTTGGTCAAACTGTTTTGGAAATAAATGGAAACGTTCGTTTACATACACACACAAACAAAGAAACAAACAACCTCTCACCATGAACGCATATTTCTCCTCCGTTCTGTCGTGGGTAAAAATGTTAAGTGATATAATTATGTGTATTGTATAATATATAAATATGATATAAGTGATATGCATTTAGTGGATACTTACCGTCATATTGTGAAGAGATTAAATCGAATTATCGAAACCGTATGTATAGTATTAGATATAATGCATGAATGAAAACGTGCATAAATTATATTTAGAGTAGATTGAAAGAAAATTATTGTTTTAGGGTGCTAGTGTTCTGACGCTCTGGTCATCAGTGCTGGCAACGGTCGCGTAGCTAGTCAGTATCGACCTGCAGAAACTCGAGTCGCTAAATTATCGTTACAGAGAATTACTACATAACAAAAGAAAAAAAAACATCTGGAAAAGAAAATATTATATGTTCATTCATTGATCGGGCAGAAATTCGTCGTGGGAGAGATTGTCACTTTATACGGCCAGTTGAAGAATGAAGTAAACAAGTTCTTATACTACTTTCGTATATCATCAAAAAGTTTTGACGCATCACTGTCAAAGTTACAAAATAACCTAATCCATTGCAGCTTAAGTCGTTTTATTATTCGTATTTTGTCGCTCACGCGCCTACTCATGTCACACTCACGTACCACACGTCATAAATAATGTAATGCTTGTACTCGTCGGCAGTGTGTTCAGCGCGAAACGAAAACACTCAGCGGGGCTGACGCGCGGCGCGTACGACCACGCACAGCTCAGCGCTGTTGCTCACGCGGGCTGACCGGTCAGCGTTATTCAGGAACACTTCGTAGCAATAGGTACATATTAACTTGTCAGCGTAAATGATCAGCTTGAGAAGAAAACCAGCCTTATGAATACGATCCATAGTTCGATCCTAACGTATACCTCATTTCCGCTTTGCACCCTGCACACAAATCTAGTCTTCCCTATAATATCGTATATATTTACGTTCTTACCGACGGATCTGTTGAATTTTTGCCTATTAGCGCACATATAGATAACATTTATTCTATATATCATATTATGATTAGTGGAGTTTATGAATATTTATTTAAAATCAGATGATAAAAGCGTGGCTAAAATTTAACATCTACATCATTAGTTTTTAATATCTACAATATAAACATGTGTATCCTGTAATGGAATTTAGTGGGCACTTCCGTCATGCTACTCAAATCATCTAAACGGTGTATATTGTATTAGGCATAATGTACGAATGAAAACGTGTATATATTATATATATAGTAGACAGAAAAAAATTAAACGTTTTATAAATACGCTCCATGGTTAACACATGTAGGCAAAACACGGTACACGTCAACCTTCGCGTCTGAGTTTGGTTTCTTAATAACAACTATTAAACTATTGTCTTCAAGATTACAGTATGAAACAAAAATTTCTACTCTGTAAAGTGGTAAAAATTATGATGAAGTTTAATTTTTTGAGGATCAAGAGAGTTTTGTACAATGCGCTATAGAAATATAAGTTTTTTTTTTAATATTAGAAGATGTATTAGAGATATTACGTAGTGCAAATATATACGTATATCCTGTCGCGGACCAAATTCCTGAACTTTTTGAGAAGAACAACGTTGTCATACATTGCTTCCGTGTATCTTTTACACTTTAAAGAGCTCGCGCAAAGATATCTCTGCGAAGAATGGGTTTTCCGACTTTATTGACGCCTATATTAGAGTTTGGGTAATTTTTACCAAATATCATTTACACATTTTTTTATAATACACATTTATTAAATTTTTTATTGGACACTGGAACAAAATTAATTTAAGAATTGCTTAATAATTCGCGTACACACAGATATAAACACATGGCGGGAGACTTTGTTTTGATTGATTTGACCTCAAGAAGCGCTGAAAGGAAGAAATAATTCAGGTAAAACATTCTAACTCGTAATTCCTATTTTTTGTCTTTTTTCTTCAAAATTGGTTCTTAGTAATTTATATAAAATTAATTTATTACATACCCACTACAGTATTGACCTTCTACTCTTTTCATTGTTGAATTATATTAATTTTACATTTAAATTTTGAGCAAACAATTTTGAAAACCCATAAACTGATAACAGCGCAAAGAAAAGCTTTAAAACATTTTGTAGGCGAAATTACAAAACATTATATAATTTCGAATTCATTACATTTTTCATCGATTTATTTACATATATCGTATTACAATATTTGCAGCTTTTGACCTAAATGCCTAAAATTTGTGAGTAAAAGTTTGAGATATCGATCAATGGGGAGGGATTTCAATTAAAGCAAAAAATTTTAAAAAACAGTGAAATTCATGTCGGGTAAAAAATTATTTAAGTTTAGTTTTCCAGTTCTCTCTCTCTCTCTCTCTCTCTCTCTTTATATATATATATATATATATAAATATATATCTATGTATATATATATATATATATATATATATATATATATATATATATATATATGTATACTCTTTTGCATAAAAAACGAGCGGTTTTGATTTTCTCATATTAACAAAATATTATTTATTAAGAAGTTGTATTAATTGTAATCGTCACTGGCAGGTATAGTGTATTCTGGCACATAAAAATGAACGTTCTAAATTTGAAATTTATTCTTTTTGAATGAAAAATCTCTTTCACTGACAAAAACGTATTTTTAACGTACGAAATCGTCAAGTTACGTACGTGGATTTCAAACAGAACCTCGAGAACGTCAGAGGTACACGAGTAACCCTATGGACATTCAGAAGGAGACTTCAGGCCGTCAATATACGTAGCTATTGCCCAGCTCGGGGCCCTACGTTGCTCCGTGAGCATTGAGTTGCCAGATTGAGATTCGCTCAAAATGTTTCGTCATTGTCTCAACAAGACTAGAATAGTGTTTTATTCTTCGATGAAGCTCGTATATCGTTAGTGGTGAGGATCGACGTCGGTGAGTCTTACGAAGACCTGGAGAACGCTTCGCAGAAGTGTGCTTTCAGGAAATCACCCCTTACGGTTGAGGCTCCGTAACGTTTTGGCTGGTATTAACTTAGATGACCGTAACGAGTTATTTTTTTACTGAAAATGGCACACTTAATAAGCAAAGGTACTTAACAGAGGTTCTTATTCCACATGCCTAACCCGCATTAAGAGCAGTTGGAGGCGAGTCCATTTTCATGGACGACAACGCTTGCGCCCACCGCTCTAGAGACGTTGATGCGTATATGCAGGAGGCCGGAATTCGTCGGTTAGACTGACCAGCTAGAAGTCCCGACCTCCATCCGATAGAACACATATAGGTTAATCTCAAACGACGCGTCAGAGCCATAAAATCAGCTCCAGAAAACATTCAGGCCCTTAAAAATGTGATCGTCGCTGAACTTATTCCTCAGGAATACATTCCTAGCAGATTAAGTGCATTGATTTTAGCTAGAGAAGGCCATGCTCGTTACTAAATTTTCAAATTTTATGTTAAATTAATAAAAAATATTCAAAAATAAACTTTAGCCATTTTTAATGTACCAGTATCAAAACGCTCGTCTGTGGACTTTACAGAGTTTTTTTTATTTATTCGCATTTCTAATGACTGAAGTAGGTAAAAACGATATCTCAATAATAAATAACAATATTCTCATAATATCGCCGAACAAAATGCATCAAATAATAATGAAATAACTCTGATATGGCTTATTCCTCTAAGTGCCCGTTTTTTTGGCAAAAGAGTTTTTGTATATATACATATATATATACCGTAAATTGAAATATCGCACCCATATGTACCGTTAATAGTCTAAGATAGTTGAATAAGGATTCCAATACAACGACAACTGGAAATAATATTGCTTTCAACCATTGCAAAACATTTTTCATTGACACATACCAATTTATCTTAAGTACACTAGCAAGTTCAATTGTGCAGTAATTTCAATTCACATAATTTTTGTGTACTTAGGAGTTGTTTTGGTCTTTCTAAAACTACTGAAGGTGGATTAGTGAAAGTATCAGTTTCAAAAGTTTTAATTAACTTTTGCGATTATTTTTACTTTAGGGATTTTTGTTTAGAATTTAACAAAGTGTTATTTGGTAATGAAAAAGAGGTGTAAATTACAATTAATTGAAAAAATGTTAAATTAAATCTTAACTTCATTTCAACCGTAACTCCACATAGTGGTGTACACAAAAAAAAATCATCTCCGCTTCTTAAAAAGAAGAGTTATCTTAAAAATTAGTTAAAATAATTTTCTTAGCATGTACACATAAATTCTTTAATCAATACGACTTCCAAACTCTAAATCAATTATATGCATTTGAATATAATTGTTAATTTCATATTTCATCATTTCGTTTTTATTATTTTAGAACTTTATTTATTTTCGTTAACTCATACCAATAATTTCAAGAGATATAGATATCTTTGAAATTCTATTTATATAAGTACTAAAAAAAGAATTACCTGAATTTATTTACTAAAAGAACAATAAAAAACAGTAAGATAAGTTAAGTGGTCTAGTATTGGCACAAGATGTAGAAACCATTAAATTGTTGTACATAAACGACCTAAAATACATATTTTCGAAAATATTATTACTATTAATTTATATTCGAAGAGTTAAGCTAAAATTATATAATTACTTCGGTACTTGTTTTTCTTTTAACAGATGTGACTAACATAAGTTAAAGGAAAAACAAGCGAACAATATTTTTTTTTCTCGGGCCGTGCAAATCACGAAATGATGTTTCTTCTCTTCATAATAATTTTTTAGACGTTCATTATATTTCTTTGTTACAAACGGGCTTTCTGAAATCTTTTTATATTTATTAGCATATATTGTTACGTAATAAGTATGATTTGGAAAATTATTGATTTTTATTTTAGTCTCTAGAAAAAATAGTTTAAACCTCTATTATTTATTGAAAATTGACGGGCAATATTGGTTTAGCCTTTTCAATTAACAATATGTTCACACATTGTGTTCTATATTTCTATGGAGTAAAAAGGCACGTGTTCATATTTACTTGCTTTTGAACAATGAAACTATTTAATATGTTTCAATACCACAAGTAGAATAATTATTTCATAATTATGTACAGACTCCATAATTAGAAAACTTTATAACATGGTGCACTTGCTCCCATATCTGCTCGAGGATTACGGTAATAAATTGACTGGTCGATAAAAAATCTTGGCTCGGCTACCAATTTCGATATAATACTTTTATTTATCCCTCAATTAATAATACTACGCGAAAGCCCATTTCACAATGCACAACAAATTACTATCGACCATCAAAAAGGTATTAACAAATAATTTTTAACATAATTCGCAGACGCTCCAGATGAACACAGAACACATGGGCAGCTGTTAATATATCGCTAAGAAGCGTATAGGTGGGCACGTGTGCCTGTACTTGTCGCAGCCCCACATGCGCGATGTAAACGGTGTTTATTAGGCTTGCCATTGGCGCGATTTTGCACGTAGATTTAACTGCACAGATTTTTTTTGTATCACGAAATTCCATGTTAAAATATTGTGTATAAAATGCATTGTGTATAAAATATTGTTTATATAATACTGAATGAAATATAAAAGTCCTGTATCAAAAAATGTTTTATTTGCATATAAAAATTGATTGACATCAACTTGAGAATCATTACTTTAGATTTCAATGAAACTTTATATGATCTTGAATATAACATTCCATTTTATACACAATATTTCAATAGGGAATTTAGTAATACAAAAAAAACATCTGTGGAGTCAAATCTACGTGCAAAATATACTTAGTTAATATTTCGCACTTTTAATTGGTATGAAAAAAAAATTGTCCAAACGTAAAAATCATGGCACAAAATATCCAAATCTACATTGAAAATGAATGTTTTCACGTAAATATAGATATACAATTAGTTAAACATCATTTTCTGGACTACCAAATTCGAATAGAAAAAATTATAGTATAAAAATGTATTTTGGTGACTTCAATCACAACGAGAAGGTGAGACTACTCAATTCGATTTCACGCCACTAGCAAGCCTAATAAATACCGTGCGTGTCGGGCGTCGCGCGTACCGCACACGCACAGCGCCAACATCGCGCATGTGGGGCTGCGACAGGTAAAGGCGCACGTGCCCTCCTATAGGTCTCCGAGAGATATATTAATAGGAGCTGCTCACAATATTCTGCATTCGTCCGGAGCGTCTGCAAATCACGGTAAAAATTATTTGTTAATATCTTTGTGATAATTGCTAGTCATTTGTTGAGCGTTATGAAATGGGTTTTCGAGTGGTGTTCTAAATTGATGATGAAATAAAGGTATTGTATAAAAATTGGTATCCGATTCGAGATTTTTTAACAACTAGTCGATTTAGTCGATTTGTTACCGCCATCCTCGAGTAAATATGGTAGCAAGTCCACCATTTTATAAAATTTTCTAATTATAGAGCCGTATTTAATAATAATAATAATAATGTTTTATTAATATATATATATATATATATATATATATATATATATATATATATATATATATTAAATACTACACCTTAAAATTCTAACAGTTGCGAATAAGAACTTACATAGAGTTTATAAATAAAAAATCTTTGCATATACTTTTAAATATGGTTGATGAATATAAAAATAATTAAAGAACCAATATTTAAAAAGTATATAGTTAATTTCTAATATCAGGACGTAGTTCTAAATATATAATATGATAATCAGCAGAGAAATACAATGCATCTTTAATTTGTTATTGGGTTGTTTTAATTATTTCTAGTATACGGTATTGTATATAGCATCATTGTTATTGATTTTCAACTTAATAACTCAAAATTTTAGGAAAATATCGACGGGTGATAATCCACCGACATTTTCTTATTATATTACGCGTTTATATCTTGTATACATTAATACATGTATACGTGTGTATGCATACATATGGGTGTGTGTATATATATGGATGTGTGTGTGTGTGTGTGTGTGTGTATTGTGCGTGTGTGTGTGTATGTGTGTACATAGTGCTATAGACTAAATTAGAACCCGCCAAGTTAATTTTAATAAAATTAATATATCGAGATGCCATTGTGAAGTACAGTCGTGAAGTTTTCTTTTAATTAATTTCTATAATTAACTTTTTTATAATTAACTATATATTTTTTTATAATTAACTATAATTAACTTTATATATTAGTCATATAGTTAAATATGAATTTCAATTATAAATGTAACAATTTTTATATATAAATATGACATGTAATATATAAAATGTAATATATAATGTAATATATAAGTTTGATCTAAATAGCTCGATAAATAGGATACCATAGATATAGAGACAGTTTAAATATGTTTGTTTATATATGTGAATAAATCGATGAAAATTATGATGATTTCTAAATAACATATTTTTTATAATTTCACATGCGAAAAGTTTTAAAGATTTTCTTAGTGCTATAGTACATTTTTTTGACTTTTTTAAAACTTACACATAAGACTACTATAACATTATTCCAAAAATTAAAAAGTATAAAGATCAAAAGTGTAGCGGGGATGCAATGAAATAATTTTCTATTAAATTAACAAGAAAATTTATTAAGAAAAAAGACAAAAATTATGAATTAACCTAAATTATTTCTTCCATTCGTCGTGGCTTTCTTGAAATCAAATTAATCAAGACAGTCTCTCGCCGTGTCGTTTTGTCTGTATGTAAGTGAATTACTCAGTAACTCTTATATGAATTTTCTTTCAGTCTCCGCTAAGAAAATTGATTGATCAACAAGGAAGGATTAAATGTATAAATAATTGATATTTTTGAAAATAACCTTATCTCTAATGATAGGCGAATCGAAGCCGAGCGTTGAGCTGTTTAAATCGTTAGAGATGAAAACAATATATGATAAAGTGGTTCTTATCAAAACGTTCTGGAATTTGGTCCGCGACAGGATATGCATACATATTTATACTACGTGATGTTTCTAATGAACATTTTAATATTTAAGAAAATATTTTTAACTTCAATTTCTATAGTGTATTGTGCAAAACTTTCTTAATCCTCCGAAAATTAAACTTCATCTTAATTTTGGTCATCTTACAGAGTATAAATTTCTGTTTAATGCTATACATTTAAAACCAGTAGTTTCAAAAATGTTATTAAGATATCAAATTCAGACGCGAGGGTTTTCGCACAGTGATGTGTTCCGTGTCTTGCCTACCTGTGCGTAGGCGATGCGGGTTGCGGATATAAACGTAATTTTAATATGTACATAATACCATAAATTGTAACGGACTGAAATTGCACTGTATCAGGCATACTCGAGCTGCATGGTTACAGTCAGAGCTATATGCTCCACAATCATTGATTGGAACAGGTCGTAACAGTGGAAATAAGGGACACGCTATCATTGCACGGCGGAGTGAGGGTACCCGTGCCACCCATATTTATAATACATTTGTTTCTTTCCATTTTCTACATAAATAATATACGCATTTATTTGAACATTATATCTAATATTATGTAACACATATTTATATTAATCTCGAACTTTGTAGTTTTTGCGCATGAGCCATAAAAGACTAAGTTTTCCTTTTAAAGTCATTTTTCTAAATATTGCAAAAACGAATAGTAAAGAAATAAAATTGTAGCCACATTTTTGTCATGTGATTTTAAATAAATTGACTATATAATATTAATAAACTCCAATAATGATAGGAATGAAGTAAATCGATTCATTTAATTGTGAATAATAAATTTCTACAAAATTAAAGCCATAATATATTCAATAGAAGTTAATAGAATAAATGTTACCTATTTACAAAAATAAGAAAGAATAAAATATCCCAAAGATCTTTATTTAAAACACCCAGATGTATGTATTTCCATGTGTATTTCGATTGTTAGATCCCGTAAATTTTATCTTTTATATCTCATCCCATGGAGATGGGTACTAATATATAATAATGCTTTATTGTATCACGTTACCCCACGCTCCTAGCCGGGCTGTGATTAAGAGAGTGAAGGCAAAGTACTCGCTTTATCTTCAACGGATTGTTCACTGGCCCAAATGTAAACAGCGTCGTTGGCTCAAAGGTTTTTACGCAAGTGTGCACATGTGTGCTCGTCAAGTAAAGGGGAGTATTTTTTTATTTGGCTTTCTCCCGAAAGCTCTCTACGGGTGGCTTCATCGAGGGAGGTCATATCCGAAGCCGTTTGGTGTATTATGAGTTATAAAAGATAATTAATGAAACATTACAGGATCGCGTTGAGAATGTTCGATGAAAAAATATTATTTTATAAGTTCGTAATTGTATAAGCTTCTCTGATGAGAGGTTTTACATATTCGCCGGCGGGAATGTATGTCAGTGGTGTATGTCAGTGGAATATAATGAATAGATTATCTCTTCTTGTTGCTATTGCAGCAAAATTTGAATGTCCTAAGTCATAAGTCTAAAATTTATTTTTACTGTATGCTTGAATATTTAATATACACCGGATCAAGTATCATCTCAAGTGTTAAACCTCATAAATATAATGTTCTGGTTTATAACGAATAGTTTTTCATTAATTTTCATGGGGAAAACCTCCCTTAAATTTTACGGATCCTAGAGATATTTACAATGTATCTAATATTATCTAAATATAGAATTAGACGTCGTGATTTCTGTTAATAACAAAATTGTAAATACTAGTACATCGAAATCAGACATTCTCATAAAAAGGTTATCACGTTATAGTCCATCCAAAATTAAGATTTGACCAACTAGCAATAAAAATTTAAATATATAATCTTAATATATCTTTGAGTTGAAATGAAAAGGCTATAATTATACAAATCAGTTAAAATTTAGGTCGGACGAAACGTTCTCATCCGAAAGACGTTTTTTACGGCTAAATTGTAGGCAGGTATATCCATGTAGGGAAACGGGAAAGCGTGCGTTTATTCAAATACTTATTTTACGTCAGCTGCCCCTTCACTTCCCTCCTAATCTAAACTGAATACTTTTACGCTTTAATAGATCCTTGTAGTTTAATATTAATTCACCTTCAAAATGATAGCGATTTCGTTTAATTATATAGGAGATAAATTCTCTGAGAGGAAACAAATATCATCTACTTTTAAGAAAATAGTAAGTGGTAGAACTGGAAAACAGAGGGAAAATAGTAGAATTAATACAATATATCATGCTTCCCAATATTGCAAAAATTATTTTTTAATAAATAGAAAAGTCACATAAAATCAATTGATATAGTTTCTTTTCTCCTGGTTGCAATAATAAGCTGTGTTGAAATAATTAATAAACTCTATTGTTTACAAATCGATCCATTCTTCAAAACCCTTTATTATTCCGTAGTGAAGTAAAGAAAACTTATAAGTTCGTATCATTCATCCGTTTGCCAGACAGCTATATTTTTTATACAGTTTTAAATCTATGTACATGCAGTTTACCAAAAGATGTTTCATACAAATATCTTAATCAATATGTAACAATATATGAAGAAAAGTAACAGTACCTTCCCGCATATGTAAAAAGAAAATTAATATTATTTGACGTATCCTACTCAATTTTATACAATGAAATAATAATTTTAAAATGGAAATCTGGTGAAACTTTACGGTGGTATGTTTTTCCTTACCAGTTGTTAAATATTATTTTTTAATGTTTCATATAATTTTGTGTATGCACTACAATTTTTCAATCATGGTTTTGAAAAATGTGAAAAAAATGAAGGATTTTTTTTTCTAATTAAAGAGTTGTACCACTTAAATATAATCAAGTAACCTATAATGTGCACTCTAGATAAACATAATGGGTCTCATCAGGGGATGGAAGTACATCACAAGCGATTAAAAGTGATGGTTTCGTCGCGCATGTTTATTTTTGATAAAGTAGAAACGCATAACCTGAAAGTACCTTCCCACATAAAGTAGTCTTATTTCGCATGTCACAAAAAATATTATGTTTAAAATTAATATAAATATGTGTATCCTATAATTGACTTCAGTGGTAATATTGCGAAGAGATTGATTCTCAAATCATCTAAAACACGTGTACAATATTAGAAATAATGTGTGAATAAACACTTGCACATGTTATTTATATAGAAGATATAAAGGAAACAAATGTATTATGAATAGGCTCCATGGGTGGCACAGGCACCTTCACCCGGCTGTGCGATGATAGCATGTTCCTGATTTCTGCTGTCACACTCTACACATATATCCAGCCTACCCTAGATTATTGGAAACCTTTGCGTTCTTAGCGATGAACATGTTGTTTCGCCCATTAGCTTTCCTTGGTTTTATTCGTTTATATGTCTTTCTTTAAATTTTCCAATCAGTTATTATAGAGCATATATCTATGATCGTAACCATGCTGCTCGAGTATGCCTAATACAAATATAATTTCAGTCCATCACTAATTCTGGCATTAGGTATATATTAAAATTAAGTGAATATCCGCGATCCGTATTACCTTCGCACAGGTAGGCAAGATACTATGCGAAACAGGTAAAGGTCAATGGTACAGGTCACTGTGCAAAAACCCGCGAGCCTGATTTTAATTTTTTTTATATCACTTTTTAAACCATTGGTTCGAAAACTACTGTATATAATAGAAATTTACGTTTTGTAAGAGGACAAAAATTGTAATGAAATTTAATTTTATGATGATTAAGAAAGTTTCGCACAATGCGGTATAGAAGTTTCTTTAATATTAAAATGTTTATTAGAGATAATACGTAGTACGAATATCTACGCATATGCTGTCGCGAACTATATACCAGAACTTTTCGTTGTTTTACTTTGTTTTCGTATAACTTACAACGATTTAAACTCACGCTAAGACATAACTGCGCCGAATGGTTTTTCCGACTTTATCGATGCCTATCATCAGAGATCGGATGATTTCTCAATAATATGAATTTCCTGTTAATCAATCGTTTTTTAGGGAAAACTGGAACAAAATTATAAACACAGAAGTCTTATTTATTCATAATTTGTTCGTATTAATTTAATATAAAATTTACTTATTTCATCTCTACTACAGTTCTGGTCTTTCACTCTTTTTCAGTTTTAAAATAATGTTATATTAATTTTATATTTAAGTTTTAAAAAACTGGAACTAAATTATAAATACAGAAGTCTTATTTATTCATAATTTGTTCGTATTAATTTAATATAAAATTTACTTATTTCATCTCTACTACAGTTCTGGTCTTTCACTCTTTTTCGTTTTTAAAATAATGTTATATTAATTTTATATTTAAGTTTTAAAAAAGTACTACAGCACTATGAAGAGTTTTAAAACTTTTCTCATGCGAAATACCAAAAATAATATATTATTTTGTGATTAGATTGAATTTTCACCGACCACTTACATATATCGATAAATATTTTAATACGTCTAACCACAATTATTTAATTATATTTTTTATTTATATGAACTAGGTAAAATTGTTTAAATCTTTCATCAATCTTTGAGGTTATTTAGCGCTAGTTTTGTAAAAGCTTAAATTATTAATTCATTAGCATTTGTATACATAATATGATATGACTTGTTTAGATATAAAATATGTTAAATTTGTTACCGAAATTCTTTTCTAAGCTTATAATTTTCATAATATATTCATACAAAGAATTTAATTTAAAAAAAAAGTTGTGCTTCACGTTTGCATCTCAATTTATTGAAAAGTTACTTTTTTTAAATTAATTTAGCCTATTCGAAATATAGTCTGTAGCACTATGTACAAAATATACACACACACACACACACACACACACATATATATATATATATATATATATATATATATAAATATATACACACATGTATTTATTTATATAATATCACTCGTCCATGTTGTCTTTAAATTTTTAGTTATTAAATTGAAAATCAATAACAATATTTCGATATACAGTATTGTCAAAGGTCTAAAAATGATACATTTTATTAGTAATTTTTGACGCAAAATGTTGCTATTGATTAAGTTATATGCATAACTTAGTCTTTTGTACTATTTTTTTTCGCAGAGCAGCTTCCAAATTTTTCAATGTCCAAATTCAGAAACGTGTACACGTATTTAAATATATTTAAGGGGATGCTTATCATCATATGTATGTGCATAAATTATTATAAGACTTTTACAATTTTGTACCGTTATATAAATGTTATTATTTAAAATTTTAATGTACTTTTAACAAAATACATATTTCTAAAAATTATACTTTAGGCATAGAAGTAAAGTTTTAAATGAATTTTTTTTAAACGATAAATTTGTATTTTCATTATATTCATATATTTTATTCACTAAAAATATTCACTAAAAATATTTCATTCATTTATAAAATGAAAACATCTTGCATGCGTGAGTTTACATAAAAGAAACAAATTTATTTCAAATTCTTTTTTTTTCTACATGCTAAAGAATATATAAATTTTGATTATCTTTTCTTTACTTGTCTTTACTTATATATTAATTCAAAATCTTATAACTCATAGCCAAATAAGTTTTGACTCAATTGATTAGAAATTAACGTATATTCATCAGATTTTTTTCTGATTTTTTTTTCTCATTGAACGTTTTCACAAGGAGTGGTTGATATCATGGGCATATATATTTATTTTATGATCAAAATACAGTTGAAAAAAACATTTCATAATCTTTGTGTATAGACTGCGTAATAAAGTAAATAAAAATAGAAAATTTAATAAGAAAATATTTATTCCCGCTCGTTTATTTTGCGACAGCATCTGTCTTAAGAAAACATCCAAATCTCTCCTTCAATCTTCAAAACAATTCTTTGATCTAGGAAATTTTCATACTGTATGCAAGACAATTTTTTTTAACAAAGGGTTATAAACACAAATTAGTATAAAATTACATTCTGGCTTGTGAGGATTCTAAATACCAGTAATAACTAATTTTACCACTACGAAATAATTTTGCTTACGCGAGTTAACTTATGTCTAGCGTCGTCTCTTCGGTTCATTGAGAAGCGGTACTGAAGCATCGATACACCGGTATTGTTTAATCATATTTTGTATCTTTTTCACTAAGCAGTATGAGAGCCAAAAATATAAAGGCAACAAAACTTATAAAATTAATATTGATTAATTTCAAGCAAATGGATTTTTTCTTAAAACTGATTTTTTTCTCTATTTCTCAATCTTTTGTATTACAGGAAGATAATATGTACTTTATTCTATTTTTAAAGTTGTAAGCTATACAAAATTAAAAATTTCATTATGTTTGTTTAATTATGTTTATGTTGGAAGAACGACAAAGAAAACGACGAAGAAAGAAGAACGACAAAGAAAAATAATGAAAATGGTCGATGGATCCTATATGGCATATTTATAGGCCCACGAAACCATTGTTAAAACCCTAACAAAGAAATAACTAATAACTTTGTAATATCCATTCATCCATTCGTTTATCGTTTTGTTTGTTTGACAGCCCGTCATAGTTTTACGATTTTTATGGCCAAATTTGTGTCGCATAAAGCATATTCTTTTCCTTGTGTTTCTAGTTTTCGTGTTTCACAAAGTATCAAATTACGTATAAATCGTAAATTCACTAATACGTATATATCGTAAATTCATATATCGTGCCCATATGTGCCGTTAAAAGTCTATGATAGCAGAATAAGAATAAAAATATTGTGACAGCTGGAACTACTATTTTGTTTCGTTTTCAAATGTTACAAAATATTTTTCAAAAATGCATAGTAATTTATTTTGTGTACACTAGCAAGCTCAGTCATGCAGTAATTTCTTTTCACGTAATTTTTGTGTGTTTAAGGTTTTTTTAGGGTTTCAAAAAATGATAACTTAATGTATAAATTTCGAAGTATTCATTAAACCCTCTCTCCGGGATTTTTTTTAAAAATATTTAAGAAGTATTGTTTGGTAATGGGAAGGAGCAAAAATAGCAAAGAATTTGAAAAAAGTAATAAAGGAAACCTTAGTCTCGTTAAAAATACCGTAACGTCCAACATTGGGGTACTATGGAAACAATTCCATTTCCGACTCTTAAAAGGTGGAAAATAACATTTCGCTACATATTTCATTGAGGTGTTTATATTAAGCATAGACTTGTAAGGTTTCATTCACGTAGTTCTGAAGAAGAAGAAACTAAAATGACACACGCATGGAGATGACTGGACTATAAAGGCTGCGTGTTCGCCTGTGGAATCCTGAAAATAAGTTTTTAATACATCTCTCCATAAATTCATTTCCATACTACCTCTTTCCACTTCAAAACTCGAAGTGAATTTCCTTCCTATTTTTGTTATACTTCCCATTTAGAACTCGAAGTTCTAAATAGGAAGTATACACTTGAATAGGATTTTAATTTAATTTTTTTAATATTTTGTGTTTATTATTTTAAAATTTCTAGTCATTTTCGTTAACTCATACCAACGATTTCAAGAAAAATGGATAACTGTGGAGTCTCATTCATAGGCGTCTTGACAAAGCAGTTAATTTAACTGTTAAAAGAACAATGAAAAAATAAATATGATAAATTATTTGATCTAGTACTGACAGAGGACGTTTAGATCATAAAATTATTGTACATAATCAACCTAAAATACTATAATAAATTTACTTCCTATCCATTTATATTGGAAGATTTTACGTAATTAAAAACTTTTATTAACAAGTAAAAACTTTCAGAGGAAAAATTAATAAGCAATATTTTTTCTCTGTCGTTTTATAAATCAAAAAGTTATGTTTTTTCTCTTGATATATGTTATTTTAGGCGTTCATTGTATTTATCTGTTAAAAACGGTCTTTATGAAAGGTTTTATATTTATTAGTATGTATTGTTATGCCATTAGTATAACATGGAAAAATGTTTGAGTTTCATTTCAGTTTTAAAAAAATAAAACAGTTTAAACGTTTCTCATTTATTAGAAATTATTAGAAATATTGGTTCAGCCTTTTCAATTAATCACATAGAACACATGCATTTCTTTTCTAAATTGCGACAACTTAAAAAGAACGTGTTCATATTTATGAATTTTTATAACAACTAGAACAACTGTTTCTTTATAATCTACACAAGTAGAACAACTGTTTCATTATAATCTAAAATAAATACATTTATGTGGAGAAATTACGTTTAGGAATGGCCTATCAGCAAATTCATAATTGTTAAAAGAAATAGTTTAAATTAAAAGATTGTTGGAAAACAGAAAGCCGTTTCCAAGTAAACATTGAAAATGTTACTGAAATTTTTTTTCTAAATAGGAAGTATACTCTTAGTATATTAGGTTTTTAAGTAAATGCAGTGAAATTAAAAAAAAAATTGAAAAACATTCGAGATTAATGGTTTTTTCCGCTAGTGTTTATAATAAAGTAATTTTGAATATAATCTTATAATAAATTAGTTTTTTTAAACATATTTGAAAATATTTGTGCAGATTTATTGCCAATATTCTCGATAAAAGTATTTCCTCGTAACGGATAAAAGTATTACCTCGTAAAGTTTAAGGTATAGTATTTGAAAATCGTTTGTTAATATAAATTATAAAAAATATAAATTAATATATATATATATATATATATATATATATATATATATATACATTTTAATACAAGATACTATTCTGTAATTAGAAAAATTTATAACATGATGAACTTGTGACCGTATCTACTCGAGGATAGGGGTAATTAGATCAGGGCATATTTTATATTCTTTCTTAACGGTGCATGTTCAGCTCTAACAAAAATCGACTCAACCACAAATTTTTACATGACACATTTATTTAATTACTAAATTAAAATATCACAAAAGCCCCTTTAGCATCACACAACAAAAAACTGCTGACCATCAAAAATGTATCAGCAAATAATTTAACCTGATAGGCAGACGCTCCGGACGAAGGCAGAATATGTGAGCGGCTTTTATAAATATAATCATTAGCAGATGTATGGACGGGCACGTGAGCTTCTACCTGTTGTAGCCCCCCATGTACGGTGTGGGCACTGTGCCTGTGCACTGCGCGTGACGCAGACACGTACGGCATTTATTAGGGTTGCCAGTCGCGTGCAATCGAATTGAGCAGTTTCAATTTTTCCTTCGTATGTGATAGAGGCCGCCAAAATAACATTTTCATATTATTATTTTTTCACCCGTATTACGTGAATGATGTGTTAACCAATTTTATGTCTATATTTAAGAGACTGAATGATGTGTTAACCAATAACAAATTTATGTCTATATTCATGTGATTTATATTAAGGTTTTTATAGAAAAAAATCTTAATATTTACTTATTGAAGATAATTATTATGGAATAGCACAATGTAATTAGTAAAAGGAGGCAATGTTTATATATATATATATATATATATATATATATATATATATATATATATATATATAAATAATGTTGATATTATTTTTAGAATCATTACTTTAGATCAACAAAACTTTGTGTGATCTTGGATACAAAAATTTTATTTTATTTACAATATTTCAATAGAGGATTCATTGATACAAAAAAAACTGCGCAATTAAACCAGCGGCCAACACATAAATCGATAATGTATCATACTTTTGATGAATGTGTGACATGCAAATTTATCAAGGGTATAAATCATGACGAAAAATATATCAAACACTTTTTGGAATCTGTTCTTTTCCCTTCTGAACCCCATATAAAAGTTAATAACAAATCACTCATGGTGAATGCTATTCTAAGGAAAATTTAAAAAAATATGTCATCAAAAGAAATGTGAAATGAAAGAGTTATAATAATGAATTTTTTTCTACTTAAATTGATTGGATATGAAAAATATGCAATAAAAGTATAAATGTTGAAATCCAAATTGTAGAAGAATATGCCGAAACAAAAGTTGAAGAATATATTGAACCAAATCGTTACCAAAATGTCGAAGAATACGTGATTATGAAGACGGAGAAAAAAATAATGACAAGTCCTCTCAGAGCAGTCCAACATTTTAAAACTATTACTTTCGTAGAATATGAAAGCAATTACCCTATATAATATTAAATCATACACGCACATTTTCTTATTTGTTTAATTAACAAAGTTTTGGAAAAAGTTTACTAGTTCACGTAAAATTTATTGGAAAACCTGTATGGGTGACTCAGAATTATACACGTTTTGAGATTTTTCTTATGTTGAATGGCAAGCGACAAATTCACTCGATGAAAAATTATATTAAGTAGCTTAATAGAAAAGTTCATATATGCACAGAAACGAATTAAAAAGAAACGAAAGCGGAAAGGAAGAGTTATGTTTAAGAAAAAGAAAGAACTTTAGAGAATAGGTCAAAACAAACTGCTGAGTAGCGCCAATATAATGAAAGTCTAGGGGTTAATATTCAGAATAGAGACTTGACACATGCATGTTGCTCTAATTAAAATAAAAACTACGTTAAATATGAATAAATTCTAGCTGGCGCTCTAATTGTTTTATCAACAAAAATAATTCACCCCGAAGCAATCACTTTCAATCGCATGCAATATACTTCCATCTCCTGAGAAGATAGATCTATTGTATTTACCCAGAGTGCACCATCGTAGGTTACTTGACTACGTTTAATTGGACGACTTTTTATATTTTTCCCATTTTTCAAACCATAATTGAAAAATTAGTTTTGTATAGGCAAAATTATATAATAAATTAAAATTGATATTTAATTATGAGAAAGTCAAAATATAGGACAGGAAGTTTCCATTCCAATTTCATTTTAAAAACATTATTCCATTTTAAGAAATTTAATGGGATGCGTCAAATAATATCCACTTCCATTTTATATATGAAGGGAATAACTTTTATTTTTTTTACTCGTAATATGTTGCTACAAAGTAATTAAGATGTTTGTAAAAAAATATCTACGTGTAAATTTCACATAGATTTGAAACTGTAGAACTAGCTGTGAAAGACTCGCAGACGGATGGATGAGACGAACTTATAAGGGTTCTTTATTTCACTAGGTTTTAATAAACATTATTGTTTTATGGATCGAGTTCTAAACAGTAAAGTTAATTAACTTAATGAGCACAGCTTATTATTTTATTTGGAAAAAAGAAGCAATACAGATTTACGAAGTAATCTTCTTGAATTATTATGATGTTCATATGTAACTTTCCCTTTCAGGAAAAATAATTTTGAAAATTCAATACGTGAAACATAATTTATTGTATTACTTCAATAATTTTTCAGAACTCTCAAGTTCTGCCACGAACTATTTTCTTAAAATTAGGTACTATTTGTTTCTTCTTACATAATTGATTTCTTTTGTAATTAAATAGACATTACTATCATATTTGAAGGTTCGTTAATGTACAACCTAAAAGTTTTATTAAAGCCTCAAAATAAATGTTTAAATTAGGAGCGAAGTGAAGACGCAGATGGTGTCCTCCTACACGGATACAGCACCCTACAATTTAAACGTCTTCCAGATGACAACATTCTTTCACTCCAAATTTTAATCGACTTTTTTAATTATAGTCACTTTATTTTTACTGATGTATATATATATATATTAAGATTATATATTTAAATTTTTCTTATCATTTGTTTAAATCTTAATTTAGGAGCATTTTGACATGGTGAGCTTTTTTGTGAAAATAGTAAAGAAAAATAATTTGGATATGCTAGTATTTCTCATTTTATTATTAACATATGTAAAAATCAAAGCGTCCAATTTGATATGTAGATAATTTTAGAAACGTTGTAACAATCTCTTCGATCGGAATAGTTTTAGGAAGTTGAGAAGGTTTTTCTTATAAAAATTTAGCTCTTCTTTATAAACCTCTAAATCATATTTACGATATTATTAATCTAAACCATATTTGATCTGGTCTATATTAATTATTCTAGCATAAAACGAAAATCAATTTTACAGACATAACTTAAGAGATTTAAATCTCTCCACGATAGTAATCAAGACAGATAATTTATTAATTACATTCCACTGACACAGCCCGCCAGCGAATACGTAAAACCTTTCATCAGACAAGCTCGTACAATTACGAGCTTATAAAATAATATTTTTTCAGCGAACGGTATCAACGTGGGTCCGAAATTTTCAGTTAATTAACTTTTATAACTCGTAATAAACCGAGCAGCTTCGGATATGACCTCAAGTCGGTGAAGCCACCGGTGGAGAACTTTCAGCAGAAAGCCAAATAATAAAAAATATTCCTCTTTACTTGACGGGCACACATGTGCACTCTTGCGTAAAAACCTTTGGGCCAACGGCGTTGTTTACCTTTGAGCATGCGAACAATCCGTTGAAGATAAAGCGAGTACTTTGCCTCCACTTCCCTTATTCACAGCCCTGGTAGGAGTATGGGGTAGCGTGATACAATAAAGCATTATTATATACGTGTACCCACCTCCACGCGATTAGATGTAAAACGTAAGATTTACGAAATAGCAGATTTACAACAAAGAGATCAGGGTTTAAAGCTTCAACAAGGGAAATATACACTTCTGTATGTTTGTAAAAGGTTTTTGGGATATATTATTCTTCGTCCTTTCTCAAATAGGTAACATTTATTTTATTTAGTTTAATCCTATTATTAGAGTTCATGAATATTAATATAATCACTTCATTTAAAATCAGGTGATATTATTGTGGCTACGACTTTACATATATATAATTAGTTTTTTAAATCGTTAGATTAAAAACGAAAACCTAGTCTTTTTTTCAGATGTCGTAAAAACTACAAAGTTTGAAATTATTAGAAATACCTGTACCATAAAATTGAATTTGGTTGACACTCACCATGATGTTGCGAAGAGATTAATTATCAAATCTTTGAGACGTGTGTACGATGTTAGACATAATATATAAAAAAGTACTTGCATAGTATATCGCATGATATATAAGTAGTAGATAGAAAGAAATCAAATGTTTATTAATAGGCTCCATGCTTGGTACAGACACCTTCGCCCCGTCGTTCGCTCCATCCGCTGCTGCACCCCACACACATATCCAGCCTACCCTAGGTTATCATAAACATTTGCATTCTTAGCAATGGATCTGCCGAATTTTCTCTTATTAATATTTCGTTAGTTTTATTCGTTTTAATTCATACGTCCAAGCAGCTTTATGACGCACAGTTAATTTTTAATTAATTTAGGTAATAGCTACACATTAAAAAAAGCAAGAGGCGTTGAATATTTTTTGTAATCGTTTCTAAAAAGTGTTATATGTTCCCTTCAATATTTTTTGGTATTTTTATTTCCAATTAACAATTTTTTATATTTTATAAATATAATATACGCGTATCTATGAAGATAGCTTTTTTGTTTTGTATTAAGGTTACTAATTTTTATATTATTTTTCCCTCTTTCCTGATTGTCACTTACTTAATTATTTGGTTTCATATATTGTAAAAAATACCAGCATTTTTAAAAAGTATGTTTTATCCATGTAACATCTGGATCCATTTTTGCCTCTCTCCTTTCGATTATATTTTGGTTTTGTTGTTATCTTTGTTTATTTATTAACTGAAAATCTTCTAACTAATAGCCAAATAAGTTTTGACTCAGTTTATTAGAAGTGATGGATAAACCAATATAAGTCAGAAAATAATGAACTTAAAAAAAGGCTCATACTAATATTATATAGGCTTGGTAATGTAGTAAATAATTAATGGACGTTAAATACACAAATATTCCTTTCTGCTTCTTTATTTTCTGACATTTATTTTATAAAAACATTCAAATTTAGAAGTGATGGATAAACCAATATAAGTCAGAAAATAAGAAACTTAAAAAAAGGCTCATACTAATATTATACAGGCTTGGTAATATAGTAAATAATTAATGGACGTTAAATACACAAATATTCCTTTCTGCTTCTTTATTTTCTGACAATATTTATTTTATAAAAACATTCAAATTTAAAGTGATGGATAAACCAATATAAGTCAGAAAATAATAAACTTAAAAAAGTCTCATACTAACATTATATAGGCTAGGTAATATAGTAAATAATTAATGGAAGTTAAATACACAAATATTCCTTTCTGCTCATTTATTTTCTGACAACCTTTATCTTATAAAAACATTCAAAAATATAGAAAATCACTAACCACTGAACTTAGGTATGTCATGGTGCATGAACACGAAAGAATTCTTTGATCTAGGAAAGTTTCTTAAATTATACAAAGCATTTCTTTTTTCAACAAAGTATTGTTACGTAAAATTTAATATTACTGAAATTACTGAATGTTTATATTCTCATTAGTAAACTTTCAAATTACATGTAATACTAATTTTACGGTTACGGACTGATTTTTATTGCGTGAGTTAACTTATATCTAGCGTCACCAGTTATGGTCATTGGGAATCAGCATTACAACCTAGTTGCACTGCTCTTGTTTTATAATATTTTGTTTTTTTTCGCTAAGCAGTATGAGAGCCAAAAATTGGAAGGAGGTTAATTTTTTCGTGAAACAAATTTTTTTTCTCTTTTTCCAATTTCTTCCATATTATAGGAAGATAATTTATATTTTGTTGCATTTTTAAGACCGTAAGCAATAAAAAATTTAAAAATTACTTTATAGCTGTTCAATTACTTTTACGTTAGGAGCATAAAATTACAATGGTAAAGAACAATAATGAAAATGGTCGATGCATCCTATATGGTATATTTATAGGCATGTGGAACCATGGTTAACATCCCGTAAGGAAAGAAACAGGTAAATACTTTACAATATCCATTTTATTTTAAGAAATAGGTAAAAACTTTGCATTGTCCGTTCCTTGTGTATCAGCTCGTCATGGTTTTACGATTTTTACAGTTTTAGGCTTACGCGCATAAAATTTGCGAGTGAAAGTTTGAAGTACTGATTAATGTGCACTGATTTCAAGTGAAGCAAAATTTTTAATACAAGGTCAATTTAGTGTCGGATAAGATAAACCTAGGTTTCTTCATGTTTCTAGATTTTATGTATCACGAAATATCAAACTATATATTTAAATTCGTATATCGTGCTCATATGTGTCCTTATAGCTGAATAAGTATACTAATATCGCGACATCTGGGACTGTTACTGTGATTCGTTTCCAAATATTTCAAAACACTTTTCAATAATATATACTAATTTACTTTAATAACACTAGTAAACTCCGTCTTGCAGTAAATACTCTCACGTAATTTTTGCATTCATCAGAATTTTGTTGATATTTCTGAAATAAATGAAGGTGGATTAGGGAAACAATTAATCTTGACGTACGTATTAAACCCTATTTCCGGTAATGGGAAGGAGGACAAAAGTGTAACCAATTTACAAAAATAGTGGTAAATTAAACCTTAACTTCATTTATAATCATTCTTCAATATCTCTAACGCCATAGAATTTGGTATCCTAGGAAAAATATAATTTCGGCTTATTAAAAATTAGGAGCTACCTTTAAAATAGTAAAAAATAAATTTTCGCTACAAGTTTTCTTGAGGTGTTTATCTTAAGCGTACACTTCAAAAATTTTATTCTCGTAGATCGAAAGTGTAGAAACCACAGACACAAACACACGTGGAGGCGACTGGACTATAAAGGTTGCATGTTCGGCTGTGGAAACCTGAAAATAAATTCTTAATAGATCTGCCCACAAATTCTTCATTTCCATACTACTTCCTTACACTTCAAACTCCAAGTTAATTCTATACATGTGAATTGGATTTCAATTTCATATTTTTAACATTTTGTCCTTATTATTTTAGAAACTGTGGTTATTTTGTTTAACTAATACCAACGATAGATAACTGAAGAGTTCCAATTATATGCGTATTGCCAAAGCTCAATTTATCTGTTAAGGGAACAATAAAGAAAATGAAAACGAGAAATATGTGATCTGGTAAGATAAGACGTTTACTCTATTAAATTATTGTTCATAATCGACCTAAAATACGTTAAGAAATTTTAGTATTAGCCATTTCTACTGGAAGACTTTATATAATTAAAAACTTTCGTTAACGATTCTCATCTTTTAGAGAAAACGAGGATGCAATATTTTTTCTCTCTCGTTTTACAAAACAGAAAGTTAAGTTTTTTCTTTTGATATTGGTTACATATTTAACTGTATTTTTTTTGTTTCGAACGTTTTTTTTTAAATCGAAAATAGTTTATATTTTTACATAATCAGTACAATTTGGGAAAATTATTAATTTTCATGTCAGTTCTAAGAAAAAACAGTTTATAAGTTTATAAATTAGAAATTTTTTCGTAATATTGGTTTCGTCTTTTCAATTAACCACAAAGAATACATGTTTAAATTTTTATGAGTTAAATTAGAATCCCTTTATGTGTTTTTATAAGAACTAAACGGCCAAAATATTTCATTACTACAAATAGAAAATTATTGTCATTATTACATCCAACTAATAAAACAATTATCTAAAAAACATAAGTTCTAAAAATAATTCTAACAGGAATATCTTCATATGGAAAAATTATATTTGAGAGTGAACTAATAGTAGTTTTATAAGATTTGAAAGAAAGATTTCAAATTATTAGAGATAGGGACAATTGTGGGATTTCTATTTAGGGAATGTTTCGAAAATGCTACTGAAATTTTTTTCTTAGTAGAAATTATACTATTATTTAATTAGGTTTTTAATTAAATGCAGCAGAATTAATTTAAAAAATGTATTGAATATATTTGGCGTTAATTTTGTAGAAATTCATTATTCACAATTAAATGAAACTACGTGATGTAGTATTATTTCTACTTTCTTTAATTTCTTTACTACGATCTAGGTTTCGTTGTATTACAACATCTTCAGGTGGGATATTAGCAAAGATTTATATAGGATAGCATCTTTGCTAATATCCCACCTGAAGATGTTGTAATACAACGAAACCTAGGTCGTGGTAAAGAAATTAAAGAAAGTAGAAATAATACTACATCACGTAGTTTAATTTAATTGTTAAAAAATGTAATAAAGTATTTGAAATGGATGGCTTATACAACATATTTGTAAGTACATCCTGATTTTACAAAGCAACTATATACTTTTTAAATATTGCTTCTTTAATTTTTTTATATTCATTAAACAAATTTAAACGTACATATAGTTTGATTTATTGTTAATATGTTTGATAAAAGAATATACTTGCAATTGTAATTTTGAGGTAAAGAGAATAAATTTAAGGTTTAAAATATCTATGTTAATGTAACACGTTATTAATATTAGACACGAATCGGAAAACTTTATAACATGATGGACTTGTGACCCCATCTACATGATGATTGGGGTGATGAGAACAGCGCACATTTTATCTCCTTTCGTAATGACGCATTTTCATTTTTACAAGAATCAACTGGACTACAAATTTTGACCTAGTACATATTTAATCACCAAATTAGATTACTACGCATGAATCCATTTAACATCGCTCAACAGAAGACTGCCGATCATCAAAAATGTGTCAGCAAATTTTTAACATTTTCCGCAGACGCTCCGGACGAACGAGGAATTGACGAGAAGCTTTTATTAATATATTTTTAGTAGGCGTATGAACTGACACGTGCGCTTCTACCTGTCGCAGCTCCACATGTGCGGTGCGGGCTCTGTGCTTGTGCACTGCGCGTGATGCCAGCACGCACCTTTTTTATTATGGTTGCCAGTCGCGTAAAATCGCAATTAGCAGGTTCAATTTTTAAGAAAGATATTTAGGGTCTTCCAAAATACCTCTTTTATTTAATATTTTTTCCAATCGACTTATGTGAATGATGTGTTGATCAATTTTATGTCTCTATTTAAGTAACAACACTTATATATAAGTAACAATACTTATATGGCATTCCGAAGGAAAAATTACAAATTGTAAAGTAGTTTTGTATAAATTTTTTCTGTCATGATTTATACATTTTGATAAATTTCTATTTTGCACATATTCAGTGTATGTAACATTATCGATTTATGTGTTGCCCGTAGATTTAATTGCGATGATTTTTATGTATCACTCAATCCTCTATTAAAATAGTGTACATAAAATACAATTTTAAATCCTAAATCAAATAAAGTTTCATTCATCTAAAGTGTGATTCTGAAAATAATGTGAAACAAGTTATGAATATGTACATATATATATATATATATATATATATATATATATATATATATATATATGTGTGTGTGTGTGTGTGTGTGTGTATCTATGTATATATTGTATTGTATGTAGTATTGTTACTTATATATAAGTGTTGTTACTTAAATAGAGACATAAAATTGATCAACACATCATTCACATAAGTCGATTGGAAAAAATATTAAATAAAAGAGGTATTTTGGAAGACCCTAAATATCTTTCTTACAAATTGAACCTGCTAATTGCGATTTTACGCGACTGGCAACCATAATAAAAAAGGTGTGTGCTGGCATCACGCGCAGTGCACAAGCACAGTGCCCGCACCGCACATGTGGAGCTGCGACAGGTAGAAGCGCACGTGTCAGTCCATACGCCTACTAAAAATATATTAATAAAAGCTTCTAAGCTATATATATATATATGTATATATATATATATATACATATATATATATATATATATATATATATATATATATATATATATATATATATATATATATATATATATATTGCGTTAAGTATATTTATATCTTCGATGTCAGTTATTACTTCTAAACATTCCAACCATAAGGAAAGAGTAAATATATCAAATTTGTTTTCTACTCATTGAAGCACTTGTATATAAATGAATTTGTACTGGAAAACAAATCAATCAACTAAAATGCAAATTGACAAAATAGAAAAATAATGAAATCAATTTAGAAAAATGCAAATGAGCTATTAATTACAGGCAGCTTTTATTATGTAAGTAGATAATGGCTTGAGCAGGTTGAAGTTGAATTTATTGCACAATTTTAAAGCATACTTTGCAAAACAGTACTCACGGAAGTAGAATTCATATTTGGTAATAAGAAGTTTGTACAGGTTTGTTGAAGATCCAAAGCCATGTTCAACTGCGTCATGCAAAATCACCATTGTAGATTTTACATAATTTTCTCAGTCTTCTAAATGTCTCATTGTTTTGGTATTTTAATTTCAATACTTGGGGAGGGGAAGACTTATTTTAAAATTTATAAAAATGCATTACTTGAAAATATGAACTAATATTTCTGAAGCCCATCTAACTAGTCCTTTCTATTTTAATTTCATCTTGTTTATTTCTATTTTGGCACCGGCTTTAAAGCGCTACACGAAAAAAAATTATAATTTTCGATATTTTCGTGCACCATAAAACAGTATTTAAAGCCGGTATATATATACATATATATATATATATATATATATATATATATATATATATATATATATATATATGTATATCTATTTTTTTATTTTTTTATTTTTTTTATGTATATATATATATATACACACACATACAAATACCCACAAGAATGAAAGCGTAAAGAAAAATATTCGTTACTTCAGCTTGTCACACGTATGATACAAAAAATAACCTCTCAAACACGGGCAGAACACATTGCGAGAGTTCCATGCAAGTTAAAACTCTTACAAAAGTCTACGTTACTACATCTATTAAACATACAAATATTCGACTTGTCGCATGTTGCCGAATATATTTATGTAAAACGTGGTGCTTATTTCATGAATTAGAAGTTATGAAATAATGTCTATAGTTTTTTTGTAATGAAGTCATTTTGTAATGAATTTTATCCAAAGCATTTTTCACAATTTTTGAGTCTGCGTTTTTTTTTAAATAAGGGGTATCTCCCGTTTTGCTCTATTTTCGCATTATTGTTAGAAGACATTTATAGATATACAATATATTATTGCAAAAATAAGATATTTAATGTATTTTTCTTTATGAACCCTTTCAAAGAATACTTCACCATGTATTTAAAATTAAAATAAACGTTTTTTAAATCCCTTTTTACCCCAGTTCGATTCTTATAAGGATATTTAAAAAGAGTTGCACCAAAAAATATGATTTACAATGATGTATTACTATGATAAATTTCAAGTTTGTAAATAGTATTTTCTTGTAAGAAAATCGACTGTAATTAGAGTCGATTACAGAAAAATATAAATATGTTATCTACCACACATTTCCTAAAATACAGTGCATGTTTCAAAAATACGATATCTGTAATTATCACTAGAGTTATCTTAGAGAGTTTACATGTTTCTTTAAAAATTCCTATTTTTTTATAAATTTAGTTTAAATTGTTTCGCAAATTAAGAAGAAGAACATATTTTCTTGCAAATTTTTCAGTATTTTTCTGAAGACGAAAAACAAAAAGTTGTAGGAAAGAATACTTTTAATATCCTTAGCCTTGCTAATCCTTTCCTACAAAATCCTACATCACATATGGAATTACAAAACTATATCCGAGTACTTAATTTGTTCCCATCCCCCAAATTTCCAAATGAATCTTTTTCCGTTAATACCTATAAGCAAGTTAATATATTTTTAATTACTATGCAAATTTCTAAATTATACTTCAAGACCTTTTTTATATATATACATACACACACATATGTATATATATATAAATATATATATATATATATATATGTATATACATATACATACATATATATATATATATATATATATATATATATATATATATATATATATATATATATATATAGATATATATATATTTCTTTTTTTTTTATATTTGAAACATTTTAAATCTCTACGATCGGAAAAGTTTTAGGGAGAGGAAAATGTTTTTATTATGGAAATTTTACATTTCTTTACAAATTTCAATATTATATTTACGATGTTTAATAAGCGAAATCATACTTGACCCGGTCTGTATTACTTATTCAAGCATGTAACCAAAGTTAATTTTAAAAACATAACTTACGATACTTAAATCTTTCTGCCATAGCAACCAGCAGAGATAATCTATTTATTATATTCCACCGACATACCCCGCCGGCAAATATGTAAAACCCCTCATCAGGCAAGCTCGCAGAATTACGAGCTTATAAAAAAAATATTTTTTAGCAAATAGTATCAACGTGTGTCGGAAAGGTTTCAGTTAATCAATTTTTATAAATTATAATACACCGAAGAGCTTCAGATATGACCTCACGTAGGTGAAGCAACCAGTGGAGAGATTTCAGCAGAAAGTCAAATAATAAAAAACACTCCCCTTTACTTGACGGGCACACATGTGCATACTTGCGTAAAAACCTTTGAGCCAACGGCGCTCTTTATCTTTGGGCATACGAACAATCTCTAAAAGATAAAGCGAGTACTTTGCCTCCCTTTCCCTTATACATAGCCAGGCCAGGAGTATGGGGTAGCGTGATACAATTAAGCATTGTTATATACGTATGCCCACCTCCACGCGATTATATATAAAAGGTAAGATTTACGGAATAGTAGATTTACAACAAAGATATTAGAGTTAGACAACAATGGAAATATGTGTGGAAATACATACATCTGTGGTTTCATAAAAAGTTTTTGGGATATTATATTCTTTGTTACTTTCACATATAGGTAACGTTTATTTTATTTACTTTATTCCTATTATTAGCCCTGTTTATGAAACTTAATATAATCATTTTATTTTACATAAAATGTTCAGATGATGTAAATTTGTGTTCTCTGTAAGTTGACAAAAATTAATATGAAGTTCAATTTTCTGAGGATTAAGAGAGTTTTGCACAATGGGTTATAGAAATACGAGTTAATAATATTTTGTTTTAGTTCTTTAATGCTCATTGAAAATATTACGTAGTACAAATATATACGCTTATGATGTCGCAGACCATATTCCAGAACTTATTTATAAGGACAATATTTTCTTATATTGTTTCCGTTTATATCTAACTATTTAATCAGCTAGCCAATATTCCTCTGCTACGGTTTTTTTTCCGACTTCATCAACGCCGATCATTCGAAGTTGGATAATTTTCACTAAATATCAATAAGTTATACATTTAAATCCTTCTTGTTAATTAATATGTTTTTTCGTGGAAACCGGAATAAAATTAATTTAAAATATGCTGAGTAATTCGCGTAAATACAGACAGAAAGATATGGCGGGAAACTTTGTTTTAATTGATTTGATTTCAAGAAAGCCACGCTGAAAACCGGAAATAATTGCAAAAAACATTCTTATTTTTTAGTCTTTTTTTCTTTCTAAATTCTTTTATTAATTTAATGTAAAACTTATTTATACCATCCCCAGTAGAGTCTTGTTATTTTACTCTTATTTATTTGAATTAATCTTATATTAACCTTATATTTAAGTCTTCAAAATTCGAAACAAGTACTACAGCGCATTTTTCACTCCCTAATTTGAAGACTTAAATTGTCGACCAGTCTTTTATTAGCATAAGATGCATATTACGATATGCCATATTTATATATAAAATGTGTTACATAAATTAGTGAAATCCTTTTCTAAGCTTTTAATATTCACACTAAATTATAAAGAAATTATTTAAAAAAAGTCTCGATTTTTTAATTTTTATTAAATTAACTTAATTAATTAAATGAGAAATGTAGTCTATAGAACTATGTACATATATATATATATATATATATATATATATATATATATATATATATGTATGTATACACATACACGTTTATTTATTATTATAATATTACCTGATTGTTCCTTAAAATTTTGAGTGATAAGTAGAAAAGTTACAAGTACCAGCTATAATGGCTTTACTAGCTATAGTAGCTTTGATATAATGGTAGAGTTTTCACTGAAATGCTTAGAAATATTTCCAATTATTATTATTAGCTATTTAGTTTTGGATGACTGTGAGGGCAATGCAACTGTTATAGGAAAATGGTAGTTTCCTACTAGATAGTGTATATGTAGGTTTTGTACGTGTATTTGTATATATAAAAGAAGGAATCACAATATTGTGTCACTAAACCTAGTTGAAAGCATTTATTCTGTTTGCGATATATCGATGGTCTATTTTCTGTCATAGAAAGATATAATAATATAATTCGAAAACTAAGAGCTTATATGTTTCCATTTCGAAAGTTAAGAACTTATAGGCGAGAAGAAGGAGTGAAATAATCTGAAGACATATTTTGACCGCTTTTTCAAGATGCACGACAAGCTTAAACAAGAACATTCTTTTATTTTGCCAAGTGAACTAAAACGGGTGTATAAATATTTATTAATCCAGACCATAATCTTGAGGGATGTTTATGGCGTAGTATTAACTATTCGAATATCATGGAAATCTTACTTCATCTAAAGAGATTTGTGATAATCGAATTTCGTAAATGAATGTTGTGTGGCAGATGTAACCATCTTCTTCACATTCATTTATTGAAGTTAGTTTCCACAAATGAAAAAAAAACCGTATCTTTATAAAAGATCGTATATCCAATCTTCTTTGTACATTCGTAAGAAAACGTTTGTTATATAAACTTGAAGTTTAGTAACGCATGATAACTCGCATATATCTGAAAAGTTAGCATTCAAAAATATTGTTAAAAAAAAACAAAGTACCTAATTTTTTTTTATTTTCGATATTGTGTTGGACATCAAATAAAAGGTCGACTCTTAAGAAGAAAATTGCCAATTCTTGTTTACAATTCCATATAAGTTGGTTTCAGAATATTACTGAAAACCTCCACAAAAACGTGTTCTCCCATTTCCGAAAATACTAAAGACCAGCTTATGAAATAGCATTAGTAGAAGTTTATTAAAATTTTGTCGGAAAACAGTTTCTAATAAATCAGTAAAGATACCGCTATATGTGGTATTGTTCAAACTTTTCACTATCCGAATTTCGGAACGTGTAAACGTATTCAAATATATTTATAAGAATGCCCCTCATCATATGTCTGTGTCTAAGTAATAAACATTTTTACTATTTTGTATCATTATATAAATATGATAATTGAAATTTTTATGTATTTTTAAATTAAAACATAAATTTTCAAAATTAGGCTTCAATCACATAGAATACAGTTTAAATTAATTTTTTAAGTGAAATATTTGTATTTTCATTATATTTACAAGTTACATTATCGAATAATATTTAATAAAATTAATACCAAATGCGTAGTTTTTATTTATTAGTGAAGTGGAAACATTTTGAATGCGTTATTTCAGATCAAAGAAACACAATTTTTTGTCAATGTAATTTTCTTCCTTGCGCTAAAGAATCCGAGAATTTCGATTATATTTTGATTTGGTTGTTATATTTACTTATTAATTAATTGAAAATCTTTCAACTCGGAGCCAAATTAGTTTTGAATCAGTTTATTAGAAATGATAGATAATCGTATATGCATCAGAAAAAATTTTAACATTTTTACTTGGATTGGTTTGTATATTTATTTTGTTGTCATAATAAACATAAAAAAAGTATCATAATTATATTATATAGAATATATTTGGCGTTAATTTTGTGGAAATTCATTATTCACAATTAAATGAACCTACGTGATGTAGTATTATTTCTACTTTCTTTAAGTTCTTTACCACAACCTAGGTTTCGTTGTATTACAACATTTTCAGGTGGGATATTAGCAATGATCTTTACTAATAGCCCACCTGAAGATGTAGTAATAAAATGAAACCTAGGTCGTGGTAAAGAACTTAAAGAAAGTAGAAATAATACTACATTACGTAGTTTCATTTAATTGTGTATATTATATAGGTAATAAAGTAAAAAATAATAAACCTTAAATATACCAATAATCCTTTATGCTCCTTTGTTTTGTGACAACATCTCTTTTATGAAACATTTAGAAAACACTAACCACTTAACTGAAGTATGCTATGATGGATGAACACTATGATTTCCTTAATCTTCAAAAGAATAGGAAAGTTTCACAATTTGTACAAGGAATTTCTTTTGCAACACAGTGTTGTGTAAAATTTAACGTATCACAAATTAGTGTAAGTATATATTCTCACTAGTGAGGTTTCTAATTACATGTAATACTAATTTTATGACCAGGGACTGATTTTTATTGCGTAAGTTTGCTTATATTTAGCATCATCAGTTAGGGATACTGGAAATCGGTATAACAACATCGTTGCACAGAAATTGTTCAAGAATATTATGTTCCTTTTTTGCTAAGCAGTATGAGAGCCAAAAAATTAAAGGCAACCAAAATTATAAAATTAGTAATTGTCAATTCGATGAAAGTGAATTTTCAAAAGAAATAGCTAAACAAGAAATAGCTATAACAACAGTATTTTGCAAGCTCAAAGCTTACAACTTTGATATGTAGCATCATTGTTGTTGATTTGAAAACATATTCTTAAGCTTTTAAAGACCTTGTTTTTATAATTATTTTAAGTTCAATAAATTGGAAAAGAGAAGGAAGAATTTTTTTAAATTTCTGAATATGCACTATCTGGAACTATGAACAAATATTTCTGTCACCCTTCTAACTAATCCTTTAAAATGGTCATCTTCATTTTCATTTCACCTTGTTTATTTTTATTTTAACATGACACCGAGTCAAAAAAGTTATACAAGAAATAATTTTTTTTTAATTTTTCGTGTTTCATTCAACATTTTTTAAAGTAAGTTTTTTCTATCATTTTAGAGTGATTATATATACGTTTATATATATATATATATATATATATATATATATATATATATATATATATATATATATATACGTAGCTCGTAGAATGGAAGCGTATAGAAAAATATTCGTAAACTATTATCTAGAATAATCCCTATAATCTTCTTATCTGATAGAATTTTGCCAACCCAGTTTCTATCATTTTTGGATGTGTAACTTTCGAAATTAGGTCTATCTTCCTTGTGCTGTAATTTTGCGTAATTATTGGAATATTTTTGTACTTTCGTAATAAAAAAAATATTTTTAATATATATATATATATATATGTGTGTATATATGTATATATATATATATATATGTATGTATATATATATATATATATATATATATATGTATGTATATATATATATATATATATATATATATTATATATATATATATATTTATTTATTTATTACAATATCATACTCCAAGTTGCTACGTCAAATGGTTTCTGAAAAAAGAGAATGAGATGCAAAAATAGATAGACCTCTGAGAGATCTTAAAAGATATATAACAGATCCTTTTTAAGATACGGAACCCTAAAATTAAATGAAAAAAATGGCATATGATCATATCAAAATATCCCGTGGCATTCAAGGGACATTTTAAAAAAAATTAATTATGTCAAGGAAAGCGATGCAGAAGTATAAAATGAAAGAAGGTGAAATGACTTTTATTGTACAAAAATTACTCAGAAATGCAATTTGTGCGGAAAAAGTCCAGATAATAGAATTGAATATTTATATTACGAAAGCGAATACTATGGCGAAAAATATGTTATTATGAACATAAAGGAAGAAATGCTGACGTGTCGTCTTACGACATTCCATCATCTTAGAATTCCTACTTTTTTAGAACGTGAATTGTGAACGTGAACGTGAACGTTCAAATTTAACTCATACAAATATATTTTTGTATTTTGTTTAATTAATAAAAAAAATTTGGGAAAAATTTACTAGAACACAACAAATTTATTACAAGAAATAAGAGCCTGATTTAATATTTTCATTCTTATTAAGATTTTACCCATATTTTTAGGACTGTAAAATATATATAAGTAACAAATTCACGTGGTCAAAAATAATATTATCATTTTTAAATATCTTAGTAGAAATTTTTACGTGCATCTTAGCATCTACGGAAATTTCGTAGTGCGGTTTCTTTTCCTACTACCTATTTAATTATTGGTAGATTCACCGAAGCTGCCACCATTAAAATGATGCGAGAGCGGAAAAGAAGGAATATTTAAAAAAGTAAAAGAATTTCAGAGAATATTTTGAATAAAATTATTGAGTAAGACGATTAAGGGCTCTTGCAAATGAGTTTACTAATGAAAAAAAAATGGAAAATTATGCAAACACAAAAAGCTCAAGATAAGCCAGCTTAATGAAAGCCGGGAATCAATATTCAGAACTTCAGCTTGATACATGCATGTTGTTTTAATTTAAAAAAAATGCTTTAATCATAAGCAAAGTTCTGCCATCGCAGGAGTTCAATTTACATAAGCTTATATACCATCTTCATACCGTAGTCCAGCTGACGGTCTGATTGCTATATAAACAAAAAAAACATGTGCAGCGAAACAATCAGCTTCATTAGCAGGTGATGTACTTCCATCCTCTGGGGAGCTCCATCGTGTTTATCTAGAGAGCACCATTATGGTTTACTTGACTATATTTAAGTGATACGACCCTTTAATTAGACCCGCCTAAATAAAAAAAACATCTAAATATTTTCACATTTTTCAAAACCATGAATGAATAATTATAATGCATAGGCCAAATGAAACATTATTTCCAAAATTAATGTTTAACAATTGGCAAGAAAACATACGGGACAGTAAATTAGGCCCAATTTCGTTTTATAAGAACTACCCCGTTATGAAAAATCCAATGGGATGCGTGAAATAATATACCATCCATTTTACCTGTGTGAAAACATTTATTATTCTTAATTTATAGCCATTAAATAATAATTAAGATATTTATTTGAAATACCCGCTTGTAAAATTCGTGTATATAGATCTGAAACTACAGAAACTGGGTAACGGACCGACGGACGGATGCATGAAACAAACTTAGATATATATATATATATATATATATATATATATATATATATATATATATATATATATATTGATTTATTGATCGATTTGTGAAACATAGAGTTCGTTAAATAAAAGAACACAGTTTATATTCTAATTGAAAAACAATAAACTGTACCGTTTTATGGATTTATCTGCATGAATTATTACAATGATTGCAATGTAACTTTTCGCAGCTCGTAAAGTTACCTGCTTTCAATTTAGCCATAAAAACGTCTTCAGGATGACAACATTCCTTTCATCCTAAACATTTACCGATTTTTGTAATTCTTGTCCCTTTATTTCCAATAAAGGAAATGATTAGATTATATATTTAATTTTTTTTATTTGTTCATTAAATTTTTATTTTGAAGCATTTTAACGTGGTGACCGTTTTCGTGAGAATAGCTGATTTTGATATTCTAATATTTATAACCTTATTATAAACACGAAAACAAATACAGACATTTAATTGGACGTATAATGTAGATACTATTATATACATAACAGCACATAATATTAGATACTTTTTAAAGTTTTTACGATCGATTTTCCTACCCGTGAAACCTAAATCGGATTTTCTTTATTAACTTAAACAACTTAATCTTATATTGTATTTATGACTTTGGTAATTAAAATATCACTGAAACTAGCCACCATTTATTATTCAAACAGATACCCAGAAATCAGTTTTACTCATATAACTTACGACACTTATATTTCGCTGCGATATCATCATATAGAGATAACTAATTTATTACATTCCACTGACACACCCGTAGCCGAATATGTAAAATCTCTAATCGTACAAGATCCCTCAATGATGTACTTATAAAATAATTTTTTTTTCAGTGAACAGTCTCAACATGGCTCCACAATATTTTAGTTAATTAACTTTGATAACTCATAATACACAAAAACAGCAACGAGTCGGGGAAGCCACCGGTGGAGAGCTTATGGCAAAAAGCCAAATAATAAAAAAATTCCCCCTCTATAAGACGGGTATGTGTGTGCACACTTGCGTAAAAACCTTTGAGTCAACGGCGCTGTTTACATTTGCGCCGGTGAACAATCTATTGAAGATAAAGCGAGTTCTTTGCCTCCACTCCTTTATACACAGCCAGGCTAGGAGCGTGGGGTAGCGTGATACAATAAAGAATTATCACGTAGCCACAATAAAGTATTATTAGTACTCACTTTGAAGCGATTAGATATAAAATTTAAGACTTACAGAATAGCAGATTTACAGCAAAGAGATTTGGTTTGAAAGATTTAACAATGGAAATATTTGTGGAAATACATACATCTGTAAGTTTTGGTAAAAGGTCTTTAGGACAATTTATACTTTGCTACATTCACAAATAGGCAACATTTTGTTCCATCCACTTAAATTCTATTATTAGTCGAGTTTATGAATATCAATATAAACAATTTATTAAAATTCAGATGAGTAAAATATGGCTACTAGTTAATATCTACATTATTCATTTTTGCAATCACTAGAAAACTAGTTTTTATTTCAAGTGTCACAGATACTACAAAATTTAAAATAAATATAAATTTGTTTACCATAAAATTGTATTTAGGGGACACTTACCGTCATATTGCCAAGAGATTAATTCTCAAATCATCTAAACTGTATTTATGGTATTAGACATAATGTATAAATAAATGCTTACATACGTTATATGTGATCCGCAGGCGCTCCGGACGAACGCGGAATATGAGAGCGGCTTTTATTAATATATCGTTAGTAGACGTATGGACGAGCACATGTGTCTCCGCCTGTCGCAGCCCCACAGGTGCGGTGCGTGCGCTGTGCCTGTGCAATGCGCGCGACGCGAGTACCTCACATGTTAGGGTTGCAAGCCGCGTGAAACCGAATTGAGCAGTTTAAATGTTTCGTTCATATATAATGGAAACCGCCAAAATAACTTCTTCATATTGTTATTGTTTCTACCCGAATTATGCGGATGATGTATGAGCCAATTTTATCTAAATTTAAGTGAAAATATTTAGATGTGGTTGAAGGAAAAATTATAGATTCCAAAACAATGTGAGATATTTTATCGGTCATGATTTATACATTTTGCCAAATCTACTTTTCACAAGTATTTGAAGTATCAAACATTATCAAATTATGTGTTGTGCGCAGATGTAATCGCACAGATTTTCTTTTATATCAATCAAATGGTGATTTGCAAGGTGTAGTGATTGTCAACCAATTAATATATGCGTATATAAATGTATATATATATATGTATATATCTATATATATATATATATATATATATTTATATATATATATGTATATATATATATATATACACATGTATATATATATATATATATATATATATATATATATGTGTTTTGACAAGAAATGTTTATATCAGATTCAGTTAATATAAATTACTAATAAAGGATATTTAGGTTCATTTTAATGTTTGAGAGTGTACAAATGTTGAATAAATTTGCCGTTAATTTTGTAGAAATTCATTATTCACTTCGCTACTAACCTAAATTCATAAATCAGTATATTTAGTCCTTTTTCGATTTCAATAATAAACTGTGTTGATATATTTATTGAACTCTATTATTTACAAATCGATCATTAAGTTAATTGAGTTTATTTTCCATTTTGGAATAAAGAACCCTGATAAGTTCGTTTCATCCATCCGTTGGCCAGTCTGTCACAATTAAAAAGTTTATGTAGTTTCAGATCAATGTACACAAAATCTTACGAGTAGATGTTTCATATAAATACGTCATTTAATATGAAGTAATACATTAAGAAAAAAAGATGCACCTTCCCAGATACGTAAAGTAGAAGTGAAACATTATTTGACGCATCCCATAGAATGTTGTATAAGGAAATATTTATATGTGTATCCTCTTGTTGAATTTAGTGGACACTTACCGTCATATAGCGGAGGGATTAATTCTCAAATCATTATATATGTAGTAGATAGAAAGAAATCAACTGTTTTTGAATAGGCTCCATGGTCGGTTCAGATACCGTCGCCCCGCCGTGTGATTCTAGCGTGTATCTTATTTCCGCTTTTGCAATCTACACGCATATCCAGCCTAACCTAGAGTATCATAAACTGAGTTCGGTTTCCATTTTTAATTTTATTCGTTTTAATTCATACTTCTTAGCAGCTTTATGATGATAGTTTGATGTCCCAGTGAGTGATAGTTAAGGATATACGTATTACCGTAACCACGCCACCCGAGCACACATAATACAGATGTAATTTCAGTCCATCACTATTTCTGGCATGATGTATATATTAAAATTACAAGAATATCCGTAAACCTCCCCCCCACTTCACCTTCGCACGAGTACACGTCACTGTGCGAAAACCCTCACAACCTCAAATATTCCGAATGTGAAATACCAAAAATATAATATTACTTGGAAATCATTATAATTTTCATCGATTTATTTACATATATCAATAAATGTTTTAAGTATATGTCTCTATCTACAATACCCTATTTATCGACTTCTCAGGATGATATTTATTATTTATGTGAAGTAGGTAAAATTTATGATACAATTCATCAAACTTGGAGGTTATTTAATGCTCTTAAGTTAGTTATAGGCTCAATGAGTGATAGTAAAGGATGCACCTAATACCGATACCATGCCGCTCGAGTACGCCTAATACAGATGCAGTTTCAGTCCGTTACTATTACTGATATTATGTACATATTAAAATTACATAAATATCCGTAACTCTTCTCCCATCTTCGCATATTTTATTTTCTTAATAACACTTTTTAAACTACTGTTTTGAAAAGTACGATATGAAACAAACATTTGTTCTCTGTAAGGTGATACAAATTATGATGAAGTTTAATTTTCTTTAATATCAAAATGTTTATTAGAAATATTACGTAGTACTAATATACACGCAGATGCTGTCGCGAACTATATTCCAGAACTTTTTGGGAAGAACAATGTTGTCATACATTGTTTCCGAATATCTCTAACGATTTAAACATCTCACGCAAAGATATATCTGCGTAGAATGATTTTTCCCACTTTATCGACGTACACCATAGAGATTGGGTCATTTTTAAAAATACCAATTATTTATACATTTAATCCCTTACTGTTAATCAATCTGTTTTTAGTGGAAATTGAAAAAAAAAAATTTAAATTGACACAGTAATTCACGTACATATAGACAGAAAGACAGGACGAGAGATTGTTTGATTGATTTAACTAAAAGAAAGTCTTATTCCTTTATAATTTTTTTCTATTAAATTAATATAAAATTAATTTATTGCAACTCCACTACAGTTTTGGTTTTTTACTCTTTTAGAAATAACGTTAAAATAATCTTATATTTAACTTTTGAAAAAGTCAAAAAAGCACTAAGAAGAGTTTTAAAACTTTTTGCACACGAAATATAAAAAATATTTGATTATTTTTGAAATTTATTATTTCCATCGATTTATTCACATTGTCAATAAATATTTTTACTATGTCCGCTGTACACAATATCATATTTATCGACTAATCTAGATGATATTTATTATTTATGTGGAGGAGGTAAAATTTATAAAATATTTCATCACTCTTTCAAGTTATTTAGCGCTCGTCAGTTAGTTAAATGCTTAAATAGCCAACAAGGCCTTTATTAGCATATATGTATATATATATATATATATATATATATATATATATATGTATGTATGTATATATTCTTTTATTGTTATTGCAAAACATGGAGTGACTGACTCAAAATAATTTTGGAGAAAAAACAACAACAAAATAGTTTAATGGGTTAAAATAGGTTAGGATATGTTAAGCAATTAGACAGCTAGGCAAAATAAAAGACGACGACGTCATAAGAGAAGAAAGTCAGTAATCAAGTAACCTTTAAAAAATGTTAGATTAGAATGCAACCTCAAATATAATTTTGTTTTTACAATACAAATTACTAAATGTTTATTGAATACAAGTTTAAATATCAGTAACTATATAAGAAATATGTAAAAATTTATATTATTTTAAATGATGCGTACAATAATTAAAAACACCAGCGACAAACTGTGTTAAACCAACTATAAACAAATAGATTACTCGAGAATGTTTTGCATTGTGACGACCATTTAACCTATCATATCACAACAAACACTGCAAACTGTGTACACACACACATATATATATATATATATATATATATGTATCTATATATATATATATATATAGATATATATATTTATATATATATATATATATATATATATATAAACATATACACTAAATATGTATACGGCATTGTTAAAAATTTAGAAAAGATTCATTTTATTAATACATACTAACGCAAAATATTGTGGTTGAATATTTTTTTTCGCATGGCGGATTCTAAATTTGCGAATGTGTAAACGGTATTTAAATATATTTAAGAGGATGCTCTTCATCACAAGTCTGTGCATAAATAATGAAGAATTTTACTATTTTACATCATTATATAAATATTATTATTCATAAATTTTATATAGTTTTAACAAAATACACATTTCTAAAAATTATACTTTAAGGATAAAAGTTACAGTTACAAATTAAATGTTTTGAAATGCTAAATTTGTATTTTCATTATATTTGCCACTTCTGTTGACTAAAAATAATACAAAATTAATAAATTTTGACTTATTGGTTAGAAATCAACGTATATGTATCAGCAAATAAAACACTGAACGTTTTCAGAAGGAGTGGTTTGTATCATGGTTTGTATATATGAAAAAAAATATATATATAAAAAAATATATAGTATAGGCTGCGTAATACAATAAATTAATATTGAATCGTAACTAAGCAAATATTTATTTCTGCTCTTTCATTTTCTGACATCTGAATATGTTTTATGAAAACATCAAATTCTTGTCTTTCTTCAGTAAGCTGAATGGGGGCCAAAATATAAAGGCAACAAAAATCGTAAAATTATTAGTTGTTAATTTCAAGCAAAAGGATTTCATCGCAAAACTAATTTTTTTTATATCTCTTAATTTTTCGATATTTCTAAGATTTCTGTATTTCTAAGACGGCAAGCTTTACAAAATTAAAAATTTCCCTATGCTGGTTTAATTATTTTTATGTTGGGAGTATACTAGAAAAACAGCAAAGAAAAATAATGGAAATGGACCGTACATGCTACATGGCATATTTATAGACCTGCGACACAATTATTAATATCCCGTATGAAAAAAAATACCTAACAACTTTGTAATATCCATTCGTCCATTCGTTTATCGGTGTGTTTATTTGTCAGTCCGTCATAGATTTATGATTTTTATGGGTAAGTTCGTGCCGGATAAGCATAAGCTAGGTTTCCTTATGTTTCTAGGGTTTGTATTTCAAAAAATATCAAGCTATACGTATTTATGGTAAATTCATATATTGTGCCCATAGGTGCCGTTAATAGTCTATGATAGCTGAATAAGGATAACAATGTCGTGACAGCTGGAACTTCTATTGCCATTCGTTTTAAAATATTGCAAACAAATTTTCAGTAATGCATACTAATTTATCTTAAGTACACCAGCAAGTTCAGCCCTGCAGTGATTTCCATCTATGCAATTTTTGTGGGGTTTAGATTTATTCATTTGGTATTGAAGTAGTCATTAAACTCTATTTCCGGGAAGGAGGAACAACTAGCAAAGAATTTCCCAATTAAATGAAACTACGTGATGTAGTATTATTTTTACTTTCTTTAAGTTCTTAATCACGACCTAGGTTTCGTTGTATTACAACATCTTCAATTCTTTAAATTCTTTACCACGACCTAGGTTTCGTTTTATTACAACATTTTCAACATATAGAAATAATACTAGACCACGTAGTTTTATTTAATTGTGAATAATGAATTTCTACAAAATTAACGCCAAATATATTTAATGCCAAAAATTTGAAAAAAGGCATAAATTAAAATTTAATCTAAGTTTAAAATACCTATAAATATATTATGAGAAAAATTTCATTTCCGCTTTTCAAATGGGGAATCTAAAATTTTGCTACATGTTTTATTGAGGTTTATTTTAAGCGTAGGTTTGCAAAGTTTCATACACGTTGGTCTAAAGAAGAAGAAACTACAATGATACATGCATGGAGATGACTGGGCTTTAAAAGTTGCGTTTTCGGGTATAGAACACTGAAAAGGAATTTTTAGTATATTTCCCGATAAATTCTTTATTTCTGTACTTTCTTCTTACACTTCAAAACTCCAAGTCAATTCTATGTATCTGAATAGGAATTTAAATTCATATTTTAAACATTTTTTTTATTATTTTAGAATTTCTAGTTATTTTCGTTAACTCAACCGACTGAACCAACTCTAACCAACGATTTGAAGAAAAGTAGGTAACTATGATTTCCTATTTATATGTGTTTTGAATAAGCAGTTAATTTAACTGCTAAAAGAATAATGGAAAATATGTTTTTTTCTTTTTTAACGACACAAGACGTTTAGTCAATTAAATTGTTGAATATAATTGACTTAAAATACTATTAGAAATTCACTTATTATCCGATTATATTAGAAGATTTTACATAATTTAAAACTTTTGATAACATGTCATATCTCTTAGAGGACAAAACACGTAAGCAATATATTTTCTCTCTCGTTTCACAAATCAAAAAGTTATGTTTTTTCTCATGATATAAGTTATTATAGGTGTTCATTGTATTTGTCTGTTACAAATGGTCTTTCTGAAATGGTTTTATATTTATTAGTATGTATTATTACATAGTTCGTATGATTTGGGAAAATTATCGATTTTCCTTACAGTTTAAAAAAAATTAAATTATTTTAAACGTTTCTCATTTATTAGAAATTTTGGGCAATATTCGTTTAGCCTTTTCAATTAACCACATAAAACACATGCTGGACAATTACCTTTCTATATTGCGATGACTGAAAAATAACATTTTCATATTTCTAGATTTTTATAACAATAAAACTGCTTAATATATCTCAATACCATAAGTGGAACAGTTGTTTAATTATCATAACAAAGAGAGCAATAATATCAAAAATATTTCACATGTTGAAATTTTGAAAAAATGTTTACATGTTGAAATTTTGATCATATCTACTCGAGAATACGGGTAATGAGTCCAGCGCCTAATTTATTTTCTTTTTTAACGACGCATTTTCCACTGTAACAAAAATCGACTCAACTACAAAATTTTGACCTGATACATTTATTTAATCACAAAATTAAAGAACCATAAAAGCTCCTTTAGTTTCGCACAACAGAAAGCTGCCAGCCATCAAAATCGTATCAGTAAATAGTTTTTTATCTGATACGCAAGCGCTCCAGTCGAAGGCAGAATATGTGAGCGGTTTATATAAATATATCATTAGCAGACTTACGGATGGGCACGTGCGTCTTTACCTGTTGTAGCCCAGCATAAGAGGTACGGGCACTGTGCCTGTGCACTGCGCACGATGCCGACACGTACGGAATTTATTAGGGTTGCCAATCGCGTGAAATCGAATTGAGCAGTGTTAATTTTTCCTTCGTATATGATGGAGGCCGCCAAATTGACATTTTTATATTATTATTTTTTCCATTTGAATGTGATGTGTTGACCAATTTTATGCGTATATTTACGAGAAAAGTTTTGGAAGGGTTTCAGAAAATAAAATAACAAATTCCAAAAAATGTTTGATATTTTTTCTGTCATGATTTATACATTTTGATAAATTTATATTTCACAGATATTAAATGTATGAAACATTATCAATTTATGTGTTGCCTGTAGATTTGATTGCGCAGATTCTTTTGTATCACTCAAACCCATATAGAAATATCATCTAGAAAATAAAATTTTATATCCAAGATTATATAAAGTTCCATTGATCTAAAGTAATGTTTCAGAAAACAATGTCAACGTTATATATATATATATATATATATATATATATATATATATATATATATATTCATTATATCCTCATTTACTTCAAACGATAATTAATTTTTTGAAACAAGAAATTCATCAGTGAAGCTACCGCAAAATAAATATGAATTACCTTGTTCTATTCCACAAGTAATTATTTTCATTAAATTAATATTAAGATTTTTTTTTGTATAAACAAATTTTCGATTAACAATAACTTTCATATCCGTCCCTATATTAAAGCGCGCTTCCAAGACAATGTCAAAATTGCAAAAACTATTATCTCCTAGCTGAAGATATTATGTATTTGAATTTGGCTCGACTCAAACTAAACTCAAGGAAAATTTACCATAAATCTTCTTTATTTTAGGATTAAAAGATAATTCTGGACTTTAGTGCCACATAAATAATTTAATGTTAAGATGGACGAAGTTACCTGAATGGAAATTGAGGGCTTCTAAGGAAAATAAAACTCATGTCAACGTAGTACTCGTAGAATAACTCACACTGCGAGTGTTTCGTACACATTTATTAACTTATAATTTTTTAAGAGTATATGGCATTTAAGCTATTTACAAATAAGAATTGTTAAAAAATTAAATATATTGCCTTCTATAACCTTTTAGAGGCGTGAAAGATGCATGTATGTGCGGATGAATATATTTATTACCAAATTGCTACCTCAAGTGGTTTCTGAGAAAAACGGCTGTGATTCCAGATTTATAGACTCTTGAGAGATTTTGCAATAGATATATTTTATATTTTGAGAATTATGTGAAACAAAAAGGTCATGATGAATGCTTTCTGAGGAAAATTAAAAAATATTATGTCAAAACAAGCTACAAAAGAAATATGAAATGAAAGAAGTATAAAAATGAATTTTGTTCTTCTGAAATTAATTAGATATGGAAAATATGCAATAAAAAATTTTAGAAAAATAAATTGAATCAAAATATCGAAGATTATGTCGAACCAAATCGTTACTAAAATGTCGAAGAATACGTGATTATGAAGATGGAGAAAGAAATAATGACATGTCCTCTCAGAGCAATCCATAATTTTGAAACTCTTACTTTCGTAGAATATGAAATCAATCAGCCTATATAATATTAACTGGTACAAGTACATTTTTTATTTCACTTAATCTATAAGTTTTGGAAAAAGTTTACTAGTTCACGTAAAATTTATTGGAAAATCTGAATTTCACACCTTTTGAGACTATTCCAATTTTTATGGCAAGGAAGCGAGCAAATTCACATGATGAAAAATTATATCAGATAGTTTAATAGGAAAGTTCATGTATGCCTCAATATCCACGGAAACGTATTAAAACGAAATGAAAGCGGAAAGGAAGTAATGTTTAAGAAAAGGAAAGGACATTAGAGAATATTTCAAATCAGACTGCTGAGTAACACAAATATAGGTTTTTACGAATGAACTTATCCGAATAGCGCCCAAAGTAATGAAAGTCTGAGGATTAATATTTGGAACCGCTGCTTGCTATATGCGTTTTGCTCTAATTAAAAAAAACTACTTTAATTATAAATAATTATTTGCTATCCGATGAAGAGTTCAGTTGGCACAAGTTTATGTATCATCTTCAGACCGTAGTCCAGATGGCGCTCTAATCGTTTTATCAACAAAAAACATTTTTCAAAACCACGACTGAAAAATTGTAGTACAAAATTCTAAATCAAAATTAATATTTAATAACAAGGGACTAAAAATATTACAGTAAATTTTCATCTCAATTTCATTTTAAAAGAATTATTCCATTCTAAGAAATTAAATGGGATGCTTCAAATAATATCCACTTCCATTTTATGTATGCAGGGAACAACTTTTATTTTTTTAATATATTGCTATATAGTAATTAAGGCATTTGTAAAAAAATATCTATCTATAAATTTCATGTACATAGATTTAAAACTGTAGATATTGTGTAGTTGTGAAAGACTGGCAGACGGATGTATGAGACGAACTTTTAAGGGTTCTTTACTTCACTACAGTATAATAAACGTTAAAAATTGTTTTGTAAATTATTGTTTTATGGATAGAATTCTAAACAATAGATTTTATTAAGTAAATAAACACATTTTATTATTTTATTCGGAAAAAAGAAGCTATACTGATTTATGGAATTATCTGTTTGATTTATTATGATGATAGTGTGTGATTTTTTTCTTTATGGAAAAATAATCTTGAAAATTTAATATGTGAAACATAATACATTGTATTACTTTTATTATTTTTTCTCCACCCTCTAGTTCTACTATGAACTATTTTCTTAACAGTAAGTGCTATTTTGTTCTTCTTCGTCGAAACTTCAAAATATATAGGTTAAATTAGAAGCGAAGTGAATGTGTAGATGGTGTCCCCGTTTTTTGTGCGTACATGGATAATACAGCTCCCTACAATTTAGTCGTTAAAAGGTTTTCCGGATGACAATATCCTTTCACCTCATCCTAAATTATAATCGACTTTTTTAATTATAGTCACTTTATTTTTACCGAGTGGTTAAGTTATCCATGTTTACTGACGAATGTGTGTATATATATATATATATATATATATATATATATATATATATATATATTTATATATATATATATATATATATATGTATATGTATATATATATATATATATATATATTTATATATACAGTAAGATTACATATTACATATTTAAATTATTTTTATTAGTTGGTTAAATCTTAAATTGGTAGTATTTTTACATGATTACCTTCTTTTGTGAGAATAGTAAAAAATAGTGATTTTAATGTACTAGTATTTATCATTTTATTGTTAAGACCAATAAAATTCAAAGCGTCCAATTCCTTACTAAGATAATATTAGAAACATTATAAAAATCTTTATGACCCAAAAAAAAATTACGGAGATGAAAACTTTTTTCCTATGAATATTTAGCTCTTCTTTATAAATTTCAAGATTACATTTATTAGCTTGAATATTCAAAATCATACGTGACATTACATATATTAATTATTTAAGCATATAACCAAAATCAAGTTTATAAACATAACTTACGATATTTAAATATCTCTACGATAGTAAACAGCAGAGATATTCTATTTATTACATTCCACTGAGATAGCCCGCCGGCGAATATGTAAAACCTCTCATCAGACAAACTCCCACAATTACGAACTTATAAAATAATATTTTTTCAGCAAACACTATCAACGTGGGACTGAAATGTTTCAGTTAATTAACTTTTATAACTCGTAATACACCGAACAGCTTTGGATTTGACCTCAAATCTGTGAAGCTACCAGTGGGGAACTTTCAGCAGAAAGTCAAATAATAAAATAATAAACATTCCTCTTTACTTGACGGGCACACATGTGCACACTTGCGTAAAAACCTTTGAGCCAACACCGCTGTTTACCGTTGTGCAAGCGAACAATTCGTTCAAGATAAAACGAGTACTTAGCCCTCACTACCCTTATTCACTGGGAGTATAGGGTAGCGCGTATTAAAGGTAAGATTTATGTAATAGAAGATTTACAGCAAAGAGATTAGGACTGAAAGATTCAATAATGGAAATATCTAAAGAAATACATATATCTCTATGTTTTATAAAATATTTTTGGGATATTTTATTCTATGTTTTTTTTTCTCAAAAAGGCAACCTTTATTTCATTTACTTTAATCCTATTATTAGTTGAGTTTGTAATATTAATATGATAATTCCATTTAAAATCAGATGATATAATTTTGACTACAACTTTACATGTACATTTTTAGTTTTTAAATCATTAGAAAACAAGCTTTAAAACGAAAACCTAACCTTTTATTTCAGATGTCATAAAAACTACAAAGTTTGAAATTAATAGAAATACGTATATCATGAAACTGAATTTCGTTGGCACTCATAGACATATTGTGAAGAGATTAATTTCCAACCCTCCTAAGGTGAAGTAATTGCATGCATTATATCTAATAGATAGAAAGCATGCATGCATTATAACTAATAGATAGAAAGAAATAAAATGTTTTATGAATAGGGTCCTGCTTGACACAGACACCGTCGCCCGGTGATTCGATCCTAACGTGTACTTTATTTCCACTACTGCCCCCCACATACATATCCAGCATAACCTAGGGGATGTTTCCTTAATTTTATTAATTTTAATCAATACACACAAGCAGCTTTATGATATGTCAGTGTTTTCTACAGTTTATTTTTAATTACTTTAGGCAATAGCTACACATTAATTAAAGGAAGAGACATTGCTTATTTCTTGGAATCGTTTCTAGAAAGTTGTTATGTATTCCATTCAACGCTTTTTGTTATTTTTAATTCTAATTAACAATTCTTTATATTTTAAAATTGTAATAAACGCGCCATTATGAAGATATATTTTTTGTTTTGGGCAGAAATTTTTATTTAATTTTTTTTTCCTGATTGTCAATTACTGAATTGTTTTTGGTTTTTTACATTCTAAATTATACCAGCTTTTTAAAATTATGTTTAACTCTTTAATGTCTGCGCCCATTTTTGTAGGTCTCCTTCCCATAATATTTTGTTTTTTTGTTATCTTTATTTATTTATTAACTGAATATCTTTAACTCATAGCCAAATAAGTTTGGACTCAGTTCGTTAGAACTGATGGATATACGTATATATATACATATATATATTAGAAAATATATTGAACATATTCATAAGGGTTAGTTTGTATTATGGGCATATATACTTATTTTTTTGATCATAATAAACTTAAATAAAGTCTCATAATAATATTATATAAGCTAAGTAATGTAATAAATAATTAATTAACCTTAAAAATAAAATTATTCCTTGCAGGTCCTTAATTTCCGACAACATCTGTTTTAAAAAAACATATAAATTTACAAAAGCACCAACCACTGAACTGAATTATGTCATGATGCATGAACACGGAAGGTTTCTTTGGTCTAGGAAAGTTTCACAAAATTTACAAAGAATTTCTTTTTTTCAACAAAGTATTATTGTGTAAAATTTAATGTATCAGAAATTAGTGAATGTTTATATCCTCACTAGAAAAGTTTCTAATTATATATAATACTAATTTTACGACCACGGATTGATTTTTATAGCGCGAGCTAACTTATGTCTAGCGTCATCAGTTAGGGTCATTGGGAATCAGTATTACAACCTAGTTGCACTGATATTGTTTTATTAATAATCGATTTCTTCCTGAAACAAAATTGTTTTCTCTATTTCCAATTTCTTCGATATTATAGTAAGATAATATATAATTTGTTGCATTTTTAAGATTGTAAACTATAAAAAATTGAAAACTTCCTTCTTTATACCTATTTAATTATTTTTACGTTAGGAGCATCCAATTACAACGGTAAAGAAAAATATTGAAAATGGTCGGTGTATCCTATATGGTATACTTATAGACCCGTGAAACCATGATTAAAATCACGTAGGAAAAGAAATAGCTAATAACTTTGCAATATCTATTTGTCCATTCATTTGTCGATTTGTCTGTGTGTCAGCCCGTCATAGATTTACGGTTTTTACAGTTTTGCGAATAAAATTTGCGAGTAAGTGTTTGTAGTATTGGTCAGTATGGAAGGATTACAATTAAAGCTAAATATTCAATAAACTTTACATATACAGCATAAATTCATCTATCGTGCTCATATATGTCGTTATAGCTGAATAAGAATTACGATATCGCGATATATATAAGAATCTGAAACGGCTATTGTGATTCGTTTCCAAATATTGCAAAACACTTTTCAATAATACATCCTATATAATACAATAAATTAAATATAATAAATATATAATACAGCCTATATAATACAATAAATTATTGTAAGAGCACTAGCGAGCTAGGTCGTGCATTAAATTCCTGCCACGTAATTTTTGAGTCCTTAAGAATTTTTTTGATATTTGTAACATTAACGAATTGGAATTACGGGAACTACCCGTATTAATTTCGAGGTATTGATTAAACTTTCTGGGATTCTTTTCAAATATATAAAAAGTTTTGTATGGTATTGAGAAGGAGGACAAAATTGCAACGAATTTGAAAAAAAGTAGTAAATGAATCCATAATTTCATGGTAAAATACCTTTCAACTCTAATGCCATACAATGGGGTACCCTAGGAAAAATACCATATCCGCTTCTTAAACTTACCTTAAAAATAAGAAAAATAAATTTTCTCTACATGTTTTTAGAGGTGTTTATCTTAAACAACGTTTTATTCAAGTAGGTTTAAAGCAGTAGAAACTACAGGGGGACACGCATGGAGTTAACTGGACTATAAAGGTGTAATGTTCGACTGCAAAACTTGAAAATTAATTTTTAATATACCTCCCCACAAATTCTTCATTTCCATACTACCTCCTTACACTTCAAAACTCCAAGTGAATTCTAAACATATGAATAGGATTTTAATATCATATTTTAATACTTGGTTTTTATCATTTTTATATTATGGACAACTGTGGAGTTATATATATGTGTGCTGACAAAGCAGTAAACTCAATTTACCTTTTAAAATAACAATAAAAATAATAAATATGATGAATGTGTTGTCTAGTAAGACTAGAGGATTAATCTGTTAAGTCATTGTTTATAATCTACCTAAAATACTTTAAGAAATTTAATTATTATTCCATTTCTGCTGGAAGTCATTACACAATTAAAAACTTTCGTTACCAATTCACATCTTTTATAAGAAAAGCAAGTAAATAATATTTTTCTGCCTCGATTTTCAAAGCAGAAAGTTATTTTTTTTCTCTTGATATTGGTTATATCAGTTAATTGTATTTTTTTGTTGCATACGGTATTTCTGAAACGGAAATAACATATATTTTTCTATAATCAGTAAAATTTTAAAAATTAAAAATTTTTTTTCAGTTCTAAGAAGAAAAACAGTTTAGAAGTTTATTATTTAGTAGAAAATGTAGTGTAATATCAGTTTCGCCTTTTCGGTTAACCACATAGAACAAATACTTAACATTATCTTTCTTAATTACGATGAGGTAAGTTAGAATTCGTTCATATTTACATGTTTTTATAAGATTAAAACTGTTTAAAATATTTCAGTAGCACCAGTAGACAAATTTTTCATTACTACATCCAACAACAGTTTTAAAAGTAATTTAAACAGGAATACTATCATGTTTAATTAAACAGGAATATTTTCAACTTTTTAAGAAATATTTTAGATGAAAAAATTGTCCAAAAACAAAAAAATAGTCGTCAACTAATTTCTACAAAGGGAATGATCCGAAAATGCCATTAAAATTTTATTTCGTAGTAGAAAGTACATTACTATTATATTATATTTTTAATTAAATGCAGCACAATTAATTTAAAAACTTTAATAACGTATTTGAGATGGAGTTTGCCGCTAGTCTTTACACAATATATCTATAAATACACCCTGATTTTAGAAAGCAACTATATACTTGTTATATATTTGTTCTTTATTTTTTTTGGATTTACTAAACATATTTGAAAGTATACATACATAGTATACATACATTAATAAGCTTGATAAAAGAATTAACTCGCAACTGTTAGAATTTCTACACGAGGATTAGGGTGATGAGACCAGCTCGTATTTTATATCATTTCTTTATGACGCATTTTCATTTCTAACAAGAATTGACAAGATAAAAATTTTGGTATAATAGATTTATTTAATCATCATTAGGTGATGCTGAGCTAAATGGTGCTTATACGTAGTGCTGTAATTATACAACACTACGTATAAGTCCATTTAGCATCGCACAACAGAAGACTGCTGATCATCAAAAATGTGTCAGCAAATAAGTTTTAACCTGATCGGCACACGTTCCGAACGAACTGAGAAAACATTCTGCGTTCGGTTTTTATTAACATATAGTTAGTAAATATATGTACGGGCACGTGTACCTCTATTTGTCCCTATCCCCCCCCCCCCCATGTGCCGTGCGGGCACTGTGACTGTGCCTGTGCACGGGCATGCACGTCCTTTATTAGGGTTGCCAGTCGCGTGAAGTCAATTGAGCGGTCTCAATTTTTCGTTCCTATATATGATGAAGGCCACCAAAATATCTTTTTTATATTATTATTTTTTTACTCGGATTATATAAGTAATGTTTCAACCAATTTTTTATTTATATGTACATGACAAGATTTATATGGGTTTCCGAAGGGAAAATTACGGGTTCCAAAATAAGGTCCTATACTTGGTTTATCATAATTTATTAATTTTGATATATTTTCGTTTTACATACATGAAAAATCTGAAACATAACCGAATTATGTTTTGAATGTAGATTTAATTGCACAGATTTCATTGTATCACTCAATTGAAATATTGCGTGTATTATACAATTTTGTGTCAAAAATCACATAAAAAAATATCGAAATCTTATGTAATGATTGTCAAGATGATACCTACCTATGTATATGCATATATATATATATATATATATATATATATATACATATATATATATGTATATATATAAATATATATATATAAATATATATATATATATATATATATATATATAATTGTGTTTATAGGTAAACACTGTATTACGGGTTTAAATTAATGTGTTAACAATAAGAATGACAACTCTGAAATTCAGAATCGCATATCATCGGCCAATAAAGCATTTTTTGGACTAAGCTCCATCCTTAAATCTTCATTTGTTACAAAAAAAACAAAATTATTAGTATATAAAACTCTTATTAGGCCAGTTCTAGCATATGGTTCAGAAACCTGGCCTTTGACAAGAACTGGAGAGATTAAAATAGCAGGCTTTTAAAGAAGGGTTCTGAGGAGAATTTTTGGGGGTGTCAAGAAAAATAGTATTTGGCGAAGACATCTTAACCCAGAAATCTATAGATTGTTTGGTGAGCCTGATGTCATAAAAACCATCAAAATCAAAAGAATGAACTGGGCTGCCCACGTATATAGAATGAAAGATGAAAACCCAGTAAAAAAAGTTTGCATCGCAAAACCTCTAACAACTCGTAGAAGAGGTAGACCAAAATTACGATGGATCTATTCAGTGAAAGAAGATTTTAACATTCTCAGCATAAAGAACTGGAAAACCCAGGCGAAGAGTAGAACCTACTGGAAGAATCTCCAACAGAAGGCCTTGGCCCACCCTGGGCTAACGTGCCAAATATGATGATGAAATTAATGTACGTATATTTATGTACACATATGCCAGAGCCCATAAGAATGAAAGCCTATAGAAAAATATTGGTAAACTATTACATCCAAAATAATCCTTATGGTTTGCTTACAATCATCGGATCGAGTTTTGCTAATCCCATTTTTAAAATTTTTTAGTCTGTAGTTTCGAAATAAGGTGTATCTCCCCTTGTGCTGTATTTTCGCATAATTATTGGAATATTTTTTTAAATATGCAATGCAAAAAATACAATAAATATAAAAATCTCCCCAAGTTTATTTTGAAACGCTAAAATAAAAAATTTATTAAGGACATAATATAAGTAAAGTCACCGCACAACAAATATGAATGCTCGTATATATATTACCTTGTATTATTGTTACACAAGTAATCATCTCTGATAAGTTAATATTATTATATTTTTCTACCAAAGCCTTTTTGTAAACTTAAGGCCAATTTACCATAAATCTGGTCTATCTTAGGTTTAAAATTTAATTCTGGGTTTTATTGCCACACAAATAATATAAAATTAAGATGAACGAAGTTACCTGAGTAGAAATTAAAGAGCTTTAAGGGAAATAAAACTCATGTCACGGTTAAATATTGACTCTTCCTTAATTGTTGTCAGTTGCACGTTTTTGAATATCATTCCTAATCCTAAACATTGTTGAATACATTTGACATTAATTTTGTAGGAATTCATTGTTCCTAATTAAATAAACCTACGTGGTGTAGTATTATTTCTACTTTATTTAAATTTACCGCGTTATAGGTTTCGTTGTATGGCTTCGACCTAGGTTTTGCTGTAATATAACGATCGCGGTAAAGAATTTAAACGAAGTAGAAATAATACTACATCACGTAGTTTCATTTAATTGTACTTTTCTTTGATAACGGTAATTTTTCAATATAACATTCCATGATAACCCTTTCAAATACGAGTACGAGTACTCGTAGTGTGAGTTGCACTACGAGACTTCCGTACACATTTATGAACTGTTAAATGGTATTTAGTTCTGTATTCAATTATTTATACTTATTGGAGAAAATATGAACCTGATTTTAAATTTTTTCTTTTTGAAATTTTTGCTATATTTTTAGGACTATGCAACATATAAAAGTAACAAATTCACGTGGTAAAAAACAATATCATTTTTAGATTTTTTAATAAAAATTGTTATGTATGCCTTGGTATCTACAGAAATTTCGTAGCGTGAGTTCTTTTCCTACAACCTTTTTAAATATTGTTAGATTCACCAAAGCTCCATTATAATGAAAAGAGAGCGGAAGGGAATGAATGTTTAAAAAAAGGAAAGAATTTCAGAGAATATTTCGAATTAGATTAAAGAGTAGGACCAATAAAGTCTTTTACAAATGAGCTTAATAATGAAATAAAAAAATAAAAAATAATGAGAACACAAACTTTATAGATAAGTCAAAGTAATGAAAACCTGGCGATTAGTGCTTACAATTCCGCCTTAATACATACATGTTGGTCTAATTTTTTAATAATAAAAACAATTTAATTGTAAGTAAATTTCTATTAATATAAGCTTATGTGCCATCTTCATAACGCAGTCCAGCTGGCGGTCTAATCGCTTTATCAACAAAAAAACACGCACGACGAAACAATCATCTCCAGTAGCGAGTGATGTACTTCCATCCTTTGCGGAGATACTTCGAGGTTATCCGGAGAGCATCGTTATAGGTTGCTTGACTATATTTAAGTGTTACGACCCTTTAATTAAACCCGTCTAAATAAAAAATATCAATTAAATATTTTCACATTTTTAAAACCATGACTGAACCATTATAGTGCATGGACCAAAGTAAACATTATTTTAAAAATTAATGTTTTACATGGCAAGTAAACATATGAGAGAGTAAATTTAGCCTCAATTTCGTTTTATAAGGACTATCCCATTATAAAAAATTCGATGGGACGCATGAAATAATATTCCCCTACATTTTACGTATATGGGAAAATACATTTATTATTCTTAATTTATTGTCATATTTTAATTATTACATTTATATGAAATAACTACTAAATAACTACTGAAACTGGGTAACTGTGACTGACTAGCGGACGGATGGATGAAACAAACTTATAGATATTCCTTACGTGCTTAATAAAGCTTATTATTTCAAGGTGAAACGGAATAATAAGCTGTATTCATTTATTGAACGATTTATGAACTGTACTATTCCTTACGTAATCAATACAGCTTATTATTTCATGGTGAAACGGAATAATAAGCTGTATTCATTTATGGAACGATTTGTGAACTGTACTATTCCTTACGTAATCAATACAGCTTATTATTTCATGGTGAAACGGAATAATAAGCTGTATTCATTTATGGAACGATTTGTGAACTGTACTATTCCTTACGTAATCAATACAGCTTATTATTCCGTGGTGAAACGGAACAATAAGCTGTATTGATTTATTGATCGATTTGTGAACCACAGAATTCGTTAAATAAAAGAACACAGTTTATTAAAAAACATCAAAATAACAATTTAACAAAAAACAATAAACTGTACCTATTTATGGATTTATCTTGCTAGGTGACTTTTTAGAGCTTGTGAAGCTACCTGTTCCAATTTAGCCATAAAAATGTCTTCAGGATAAGAACATTCCTTTTACCCTAAACTTTGATCGGTTTTTATAATAATTGTTCCTTTATTTTAAATAAAGGGAATAATAAGATATCATATACAATTTTTTTTTATTTCTTGATTAATTTTTTATTTCGAAGCATTCTAAGACGGTAACCATTTTCGTGAGAATAGCTGATTTTCATATTCTATTATTTATAAATTTCTTATTAACACCACCACACATTAAAACGTTCAATTGGACGTATAATAGATACTATTACATACATAATAGCAGATAATATTAGATACTTTATAAATATTTTTACGATCGATGTAATTTTAGGGGTAGTGAAACGTTTTTAGTACCCGTGTAAATCGGCTTTTCTTTATTAACCTAAACAACTTAAACTTACATTAAATTTATGACTTTTAGGGATTAGATTATTACTGGAACTAGCCACTTTTAATTATTCAAACATATAGCAGAAATCACTTTTACGCATATAATTTACGACATTTGCATTACGCTGCGATAGTATCATATAGAGATAATATATTTATTATATTCCACTGACACACCTGCAGGTGAATATATAAATCCTCTAATCAAACAACATTCCTCAATGATGAACTTATTAAATAATTTTTATTATGCGAACAGTCTCAACATGGCTCCGTAAAGCTTTAGTTAATTAAATTTTATAACTCATAATACACAAAAACAGCATCAAGTCGGTGAAGCCACTGGCGAAGAGCTTACGGTAAAAAGCCAAATAATAAAAAAATCGCCCTCTCTATAAGACGGTATGTATGTGCACACTTGCGTAAAAACCTTTGAGCCAACGACGCTGTTTACATTTGCGCGAGTGAACAATCTGTTGAAGATAAAGCGAGTACTTTGCCTCTGCTCCCTTATACACAGCCAGGTTAGGAGGGTGGGGTAGCATAATACAATAAAGAATTATCACGTAGCCACAATAAAGTATTATTAGTACTCACTTGATGATGATGAAGCGATTAGATATAAAATTTAACACTTACATAATAGCAGATTTACAGCAAAGAGATTTGGGTTGAAAGATTTAACAATGGAAATATATGTGAAAATACATACATCTGTAAGTTTTGTAAAAGGTCTTTGTGATAATTTATTCTCTGCTATATTCACAAGTAGGCAACATTTTGTTCTCTCCACTTAAATTCTATTATTAGTCGAGTTTATGAATATCAATATAAAAATTTTATTTAAATCGGGTGACTAAAATGTGGCTCCTAGTTAATATCTATATTATTAATTTTGCGATCATTAGAAAACTAGTATTTTATTTCACATGTCAGACACTACAAAATTTAAAATTAATATTAATATGTGTATCATAAAATTGAATTTAGTGGACACTTACCGTCATATTGCCAAGAGATTAATTCTCAAATCATCTAAACCGCTTTTATGGTATTAGACATAATGTATGAATAAGTGCTTACGTACGTTATATATGATCCGCAGGCGCTCCGGAGGAACGCGGAATATGAGACCGGCTATTATTAATATATCGTTAGTAGACGTATGGACGAGCACTTGCGCCTCCACCTGTCGCAGCCCCACAGGTACAGTGCGTGCGCTCTGCCTGTCCAATGCACGCAACGCGAGCATTGCACAGGCAGAGCGCACGCACTTCACTTGTTAGGGTTGCCAGCCGCATGAAATCGAATTGAGCAGTCTAAATTTTTCGTTCATATATGATGGAGTCTGCCAAAATAACTTCTTCATATCATAATTTTTTCCACCCGAATTATGGAGTATTGGCCAATTTTGTCTAAATTGAATTGAAAAATTTAGATGTGGTTCCGAAGGAAAAATGAGAAATTCCAAAACAATTTTCGTTATTTTTCGGTCATGAGTTATACATTTGGCCAAATCTCTTTTTCACTAGTATTTGAAGTATGAAACATTATGAAATTATGTGTTGCGCATAGATGTAAAGCCCAGATTTTCTTTTATGTCAATCAATCCTCTATTTAAATATATGATAAAAATCAAATCTTAAATCGAAGCTCTTATAAAGTTTCATTAAAATTATATATATATAAATATATATATATATATATATATACATGTATATATATGTATATATATGTATATATATATATATATATATATATATATATATATATATATATATATGACCCCGTCTCCAAAATTTTCGAGTAAATCTTTTTCTGTTCATAGTTATAAGCGGGTTAATTACGTTTAAATTATTATGCAAATTTCAAGCATGTACATCAAGCGCTTTATGTAAAAAACGGTTGTGACGAACGTACGTACAGAGACTTGAGTGATCTAGTAATCTTCGATAGGTTCCCTTTTTTTTACGACATGGAAATTAAAAACGCTTATATATATCTCATATTATACAATAATTATATAGAATCACAATGATTTTTTTATTGGACAAATAATTATATAATTATATCCAATAAGTAAAGATTTTTTCTTTAAAAACCTTTTCGCCTAACAATAGCTTCATATCCTTCCTTAAATTAAAGCGTGCCTCCAAAACCATATGGCTTTGCAAAAACGATTACACAATAAGCTAAAGCTGATTCTGTAATTAAAGGTATTATTAAATAATGGCTGTTCCTTAATTTTTGTCAAGTTAACGTGACATTTTCTTGACACTCAAGTTCTTCGCTAACGGTAATTTTGCCTTAATAACAATCATTGATTAAACTATCTACTAATTTTGAACAACATGTACTAATTTTGAACAACGTAAGTATATTGCCTACTATAACCATTTAAATTGGAGAAAACATATATATATATATATATATATATATATATATATATGTATATATATATATGCATTAAATGGTTTTTGGGAAAAATGGCTGCGATTGACAAACGGATAGACACGCGAATGATTTTATAAGGGTTATATTTTCCCTTTTCAGATACGGGACGCTAAAAACTATGTGAAACAAACAATATATGTTCAATACTATTCTTGGAAAAGTTAAAAAAAATTTAATTATATCAAGAAACCCAGAGTAGAAGAACAAAATTAAACAGGGGAAAATTATGAAAAATACATAGTAAAAGTACAGATTTTTTAAATAATAGTATAAATGACTAACGCGAATACCATACCGAAATATATGTGATTGAAGACGGAGAAAGAAATACTGAGATGATATTTTGCGTTCCGTCATCTTTAAACTCTTACTTTCCTAGAACATGAAAGTAACCAACTGTTTAGTATTAACTCGTGTTAAAATTTACTAGTTCATGTAAAATTTTTGGGAAAATATTTATGGTTGACTCTGATCTTTATATGTTTTGAGATTTTTGCTATATTTTTACGACTGTGAAATTTATACTAGCAACAAATTAAAGAAGTGAAAAATTATATTAACATTTTTTTTTTGGCGGAAACTTATAAAACTAACGAGAGCGAGACTATATGAAAAATGCGAATACCATATAAAAGAATATGCCGTTACGAAGATGAAGGGAGAAACAGAGGCGTTCACGCCGTTCTTAGAGCGTTACATCATATTTAAATATCTTTCTCTTTTTAGACATGAATTTTATCAGCCTGTCTAATTTTAACTTATTCAGGTAAATTTTTTATTTTGTTTAATTAATTAAGTTTTGGAAAAAGTTTACAAGTTCATGTGAAATAATATATGACTAGTTCATGTAAAATAATATATGATTCCAAATTTTAAATTTTTTGTGATTTTCTTTATATATTTACTGCTGTAAAACAAGTACTATCAATAAATTCTAGTGCTGAAAAGTAATGTTATCATTTTTAGATATTTTAATAGAAATGTTTATTTCGTAGTGCGGTTTCTTTCCCTACTATCTGTTGAAATATTGGTATGTTCACCAAAGCTGCTGCTTTTTTAATGAAAGGAGAGCGGAATGTTAAAAAAAAGGAAATAATATTAAAGAATACTTGGAAACAGATTACTGAGTAAGACATATATAGGTTTTCACAAATGAGTTTAATAATGAAGTAATAAAAATGAAAAATTATGTGAGCCTAACAAGATAAAGATAAGCCAAGTAATGAAAGCCTGGGTATTAATGCTCACAGTTCCAGCTTGATACGTGCATGTTGGTCTAATTGTTGGCAAAAAAATACTTTCCTCATGAATAAAGTTCTGACATATGTTGAGGAGTAAAATTGATATATGTACCACCTTGATATCGTAGTCCAGCTGATACGAAAAAATCGCTTTCACTCGATTGTGATCTTCTGCCACCCCCAGAAGAGATCCATTGTTTTTGTCTGAAGTGCACCATCATAATTTACTACACTATATTTAAGTGGTTCAGCCCTTTAGTTAAACACTCGTAATTAAAAAAATAGTCATTTCAATTTCTTTAAATTTTTTGAAACTATAATTGCAAATTTGTAGTGCATAGGCAAAATTATATATGATGTTGAAAATTAATATTTAGCAACTGGGAAATAATAATACAATGGAGTAAATTTAACCTTCATTTTAATTTGAAATAAATATTTTATTATACAAAATTCTATGGGATGCGTCAAATAATGTTTCACTTCTACTTTACATATGTGGGAAGGTACATCTTTTTTTCCTATTAAATTACTTCATATTAAATGATGTGTTTATATGAAACATCTACTTGTAAGGTTTTGTGTACATTGACCTGAAACTAAATTAACTATTTAACTGTGATTGACTGGTAGATGGATGGAAGAAATGAACTTAATTGGGTACTTTATTTCACTATAAAGAACAAACTCAGTTAACTTATGGATTGATCGATCGAGTTCAATAAATATATCAACATAGTTTATTATTATTATCGAAAAAGGTTAAAGTATACTGATTTATGGATTTAAATTAGTGGCGAAGTGCAGATGCAGTCAATGTAAAATAAATATTTGAATGATTGCTTGCTGTCTCGCTTTCTTTGCACCTACATGGATACCCCTGCCTACAATTTAGCCGTAAAATACGTCTTCCGGATAACAACGTTCCTTTCATCCTAAACTTTAACCGATTTTTATAATTATAGCCCCTTCATTTTACTTAAGGGATATAATAAGATTATGCATTTAATTTATTCTTATTTCTTGAATAAATTTTTATTTTGGATCATTTTAACATGATGACTTTTGAAGTGAGAATATGTGATTTTGATGTGCTAGTATTTATAATTGTAACATTAACACCAATAAAAATTAAGTCGTCCAATTCTATATATCGATATTATAAGAAAAATTGTAAAAATCTCTACGATTTATAAACTTTTATAGGAAAACGCTTTTCCTATAAAAAATTAATTTCTTTTAAATTTGAACGCCATGTACATGACGTTTAATAATTGAAATCATTCCCTATGTATTTACGATCCATAGTAATTTTTCAAGTATATTAAGAAAATCAATTTTATAAATATATATTAAGATGCTAAAATGTCGTTACTATAGTAATTTGCAGAGATAATATATTTATTACATTCGGCTGACATACCCCGCGAGCGAATATGTAAAACTTCTCATCCGACCAACATCTACAATTACGAGCTTATAAAATAATATTTTTTTCAGCGCACAGTCTCAATATAGCCCCGCAATATTTTAGTTAATTAAGTTTCCTAACTCATAATACACAGAACATCTTTGGATATGACCTCACGTCAGTGAAGCCACGGACGGAAAGCTTTCGGCAGAAAACCAAATAATAAAATAACACTCCCCTTTACTTGACAGGCACATATATGCACTTTCGTAAAAACCTTTGAGCCAACGACGCTGTTTACATTTCGGCAGGCGAACAATCTGTTGGAGATAAAGCGAGTACTTTGTCTCCGATTCCCTTATGCTCAACCCGGCTAGGAGCGTCGGGTAGCATGATACAATAAAGCATTATTATATATGAGCACTCACATCCACGCGATTGAATATAAAAGGTAAGATTTACGGAATAGCAGATTTACAGCAAAGAGATTTGGGTAGAAAGATGTAACAATAGAAATGTGTATGAAAATATACACATCTGTGTGTTTTAGAAAGGTTTCCGGGGTATGTCTTTATTTGGTATTTTCATAAATTGGTAACATTTATTCCATTTACTTTAATACTATTCTTATTCAAGTTTGTGAATATCAACATAATAATTTTATTTGAAAACCAGATGATGAAAATGCGAATACAATTTTACATGTATATTATCAGTTTTTGTAATAATTAGAAAACGCTTCAAAATGAAAACCTAATTTTTATTTCACATGTCATAAAAACTATAAAGTTTATATTTTATATAAATATATGTATCCCTTTATTGAATTATGGGACGTATACCGTAATATATCGGAAGGATTAATTCTCAAATCATCCAAAACGTATGTATAATATTAGACATAATGTATGCTTACCTACATTATACACGTAGCACACAGAAAGAAATTAATTGATTATGAATAGACTCCATGGTTGGTTCAAGCCACCTCGCCACACCGTGTGATTCTAGCGTGTAACTTATTTCCGCTTTTGCAATCTACACGCATATCCAGCCTAACCTAGAATATCTTAAACTGATTTTGTTTTGTAATCTTAGTTTTATTCGTTTTAATTCATATTTCGTAGCAGCTTCATGATGATAGTTAGGTGTCTCGATGAGTGATAGTAAACGATATAGGTATTACCGTAACCGTGCCGTTCGAGTATGCCTAATACAGATGCATTTTCAGTTCACCACTACTTCTGGCATTATGTGCATATTAAAATTACATAAATATCCTTAAACCTTCGTACAAGAACAAGTCACTGCGCGAAAACCCTCGCGCTCGATCAACATCCCTTAATAACACATTTTAACTATTGTTTTGAAAAGTATGGTGTGAAACAGAAATTTGTGCTGTGTACGGTGACAAAAATTATGATAAAGTTTAATTTTCTGAGAACAAAGATAGTTTTGCACGATGCTCTATCGAAGTATTGATTATTAATATATTTAAACACTTCTTGTTAATCAATCTATTTATTTTAATCGAAAATGGAATAAAAGTAATTTTAGGATTATTGAGCAATTTATGTACATACATACAGAAAAACATGGCGAGAGATTTTTTTGATTGATTAGACTTAAATAATGTATAATTTCTTTGTTATTTGACCTTAATAATTTAATATAAAATTAATTTATTGCTTCTCCACTACAGTTTTGGTTTTTTATTCTTTTTGAAATAATGTTATATTAATCTTGTATTTATGTTTTGAAAAAGCCCAAGAAATACTGCAGCAGTAAGAAAAGCTTTAAAACATTCCGCATAATTTTCATCGATTTATTTTCGTATATCTATAAATAGTTTTATTGCATCACTATATCTACAATATTCTATTTATCGACTTATTAGGATGATATTTATTATTTATGTGAAGTAGGTAAAACTGATGACACATTTTATCATTGATTGATGAAGGGTTATTTAGAGCTCTTCACTTCTTTATAGGCTTAAAGATTCGACTAGTTCTTTTCTAGTATTAAGATGCATAATAGGATATGTTATATTTATTAAGACATATGTGTATATGATACATTATCACAGAAATAATTTTCCAAGTTTATGATATTTAAAATAAATTATAACGAAATTAATTCAGCGTGAGTAATGGTGCGCGTGCGCCTGTGCGCGTGCGTTTGCGTGTGCGTGTTTGAGTGCGTATGTGTGTGTATATGTGTGCGTGCGCGCGCACGCGCGTATATTAATTTCTTAAAATTTTAAATTATTAAGTTGAAAACAAATACCAATACCGCACGTCAATTTCTTAAAATTTTAAATTATTAAGTTGAAAACAAATACCAATAATTGTCAAAAATCTAGAAATGACACACGTTATCAATATTGTTTAACGTTCATGTTCCATCACACACAAACTAATTTAACTCTGTATTTTCATGTTGCTTCAAGCATCAAAAGTTCAGTGGTAAATTAATTAGTGTTTTACGATAAATTTTTATTTTTGTTCTATTTACAAGTTATATTAATGAATTATATTTACTAAAAATAATACAAAATGCGGATGTATTGTAAAGCAAATGTATTTTAGTTAATTAAGTTTTATAACTCCTAGTATACAGAACAGCTTTGGATATGACCTCACGTCAGTGAAGCCACGGACGGAGAACTTTCTTTATAAAACCAAATAATAAAAAACACTCCCCTTTACTTGACAGGCACACATGTGCAGACTTGCGTAAAAACCTTTGAGCCAACGACGCTGTTTACATTTGGGCAGGCGAACAATCTGTTGAAGATAAAGCGAGTACCTTGTCTCCGATTCCCTTATTCACAACGCGGCTAGGAGCGTCGGGTAGCATCATACAATAATGCATTATTATATTGGAACACTCACATCCACGCGATTGGATATAAAAGGTAAGATTTACGGAATAGCAGATTTACAGCAAAGAGATTAGGGTAGAAAGATTTAACAATAGAAATGTGTATGAATATATACACATCTATCTGTTATAGAAAAGGTTTTCGGGATACGTTTTTCTTTGTTATTTTCCTAAATAGGTAACATTTATTCCATTTATTTCAATACTATTATTATTCGAGTATATGAATACTAATGTTATTATTTTATTTAAAAACCAGATGATGAAAATGTGGCTATAACTGTACATCTATATTATTAACTTTTGCAATAATTAGAAAACTAGCGTTAAAATTAAAACCTAGTCTTTTATCTTGGATGTCCTAAAAATTACAGGGTTTGGAATTTATATAGATATGTCTATCCTATTATTTAATTTAGTGGACACTTACCGTCATATAGTGGAGGGATTAATTCTCAAATCATCTTAACCTTATATATAGTATTAGACATGACGTATGAATAAATACGCATACATTGCGTATGTGGTAGATAGAAAGAAATCAAATATTTTATGAATAGTCTCTATGGTTGGTTCAGTTACCCTCGCTCCATCGTACGATTCTGGCGTGTGCCTTATTTCGACTTTTTACAATTTATGAGGATATCAAGCCTACCCGAAAGTATCGTAAACTTTGTTTTGCGTTCTTAGTTTTATACGTTTTAATTCATACTTCGTAGTAACTTTATGATGATAGTTACATGTCCCAATGAGTGATAGTAAAGGAAATACGTATTTCCGTAACCATATCACCCGAGTACGCCTAATACAGATGCAATTTCAGTCCGTCACTATTCCTGGCATTATGTGCATATTACATGAATATCCGTAACCTTTCCCCCCCCTCATCTTTGCACCAATACACATCACTGAGCGAAAACCTCACGCTTGATTATGATTTCTTAACAACACCTTTTAAACTATTATTGTAAAAATTATGGTGTGAAACATAAATTTGCATTTTATAAGGTGACAATAATTATGATGAAGTTTAATTGTTGTGAGGAATAAATTAGTTTTCAAAATGCGCTTTAGAAATATAAGAAATAGATTATTTTCTTTAACATTAAAATGTTTATTAGAGATATTACGTCGTACAAATATATACGCATATGCTATTGTGAACCATATTCCATGACTTTTTGAGAAGAACAATGTTGTCATATATTGTTTCCATATATCGCTAACGATTTAAACAGCTCAAGTAAAGATACCTCTACGTAGAATGGTTTTTCCACCTTTATCGATGCCTATCATTAGAGATCGGGTGATTTAAAAAAAATATCATTTATGAATAAATATAATCCCTTTTTATTAGTCAATATGTTTTTAGTGGAAACTGGAACAAAACTAGTTTATGAGTTACTTAGTAATTCATGTACATACAGACAGAAAAACATGGCGAGAGATTGTTTTGATTGATTTGACTTCAAGAAAGAATAATTGCTTTATAATTTGTTATTATTAATTTAAAATAAAATTAATTTATTGCTTCTCCACTAAAGTTTTGTTTTTTTATTCCCTTTGAAATAATGTTATAGTTATCTTATATTTATGTTTTGAAAAAGCCAAAAAAATACTGTAGCACTAAGAAAAGCTTGAAAACATTTCCCTTGCGTTATACCAGAAATACATTATTTTGATAGGATTGTAATTTTATAATAAATAGTTTTATTGTATTCCTATATCTAGAATATTCTATTTATCGATTATTAGGATGATATTTATTATTTATGTGAAGTAGGTAAAATTGATGACACATTTCATCGATCAACCTTTGAGGTTATTTAGCGCTCTTCACTTAGTTATAGGCTTAAAAATTCGACAAGTTCTTTGATAGTATTAAGAAGCATAATAGAATATGTCATATTTATTAACAAAATATGTTACATGTATCACTGAAATTCTTTTCGAAGTTTATAATATTCAAAATAAATTGTAACGAAATTAATTCAGCGCGAGTAATCGTCCGCATGCGCGCGTGCGTATGCGTTTGAGTATGCGTGTGTGTATACGTGTTTGTGTATATATACGCATATATACACAAACACAAACAGCGTGTGTCTGTGTGTGTGTGTGTGTATACACACACGCGCGCGCCCGTGTTTATTTATATATATATATCTTGAATTATTAAGTATTTGATTTTAAAAAATACCAATAATTGTTAAAAATCTAGAAATGGTACATGTTATTATTATTTTTTAACCTACGTGTTGCATTAAACACAAATTAATTTAACACTGTACTTTTCATGTCGCTTCAAGCATGAAATGTACAGTGGTAAACTAATTAGTGTTTAATGATAAATTTGTATTTTTGTTCTATTTACAAGTCATATTGATGAATAATATTTACTAAAAATAACACAAAATGCGGAATTTTTCTTCATTAATAAATTGAAAACATCTTGCATGCGTGAGTTCATATAAAAGAAACGAAATTATTTCAATTTAAGTTTTTTTATACATTAACGAATACTTAAATTTTTGTTGGCTTTTCTTTTTTGTGTCGTCTTTATTTATTTATTAATTAAAAATATTCTTAATTTAAATAAATTATGACTCATTTGGTTATAAATCATGATTAATCTTATATAAATCGGAAAAAAGTAGTGAACGTTTTGACAGGGAGTGGTTCGTGTTATGGGTATATATATTTATTTTCTTATCATAATAAGGTCGAAAAGAACATTTCATAATCTTTGTTTATAGGTTCCGTATTACAATAAATAAATATAGAACTATAAATTTACAAATATTTATTTCTGCTCATTTATTTTTTGACAACATCTATTTTCAAACACTCAAATTTTACCGTCAATTTTCAAATGAATTCTTATGTCAAGGCAAATTTCATAGTTTATAAAAATTATATTTTTTCAACAAAGGGTTGTGCAAAATTTAGCGTATCACAAACTAGTAAAATTTTCCATTCGAACTAGTGGAATTTCCAAATAAAAGTTATAATTTTACGACTGCGAACTGGGGTCATAGTAAAAATCTACAATTTCTCAAATTTTAGGGAGAGGAAAACGTTTTTCTATGCTGATTTAACTCTTCGTCTTAAATTTAAACGTTAAATATATGAAGTTTAATAATTGAAATCATTTCTTATATATTTACGATCTATAGTAATTTTTCAAGTATATTAAAAAAATCAGTTTTATAAATATATATTACGATACTAAAATCTCGTTACGATATTAACTTGCAGAGATAATATATTTATTACATTCCGCTGACATACCCGCGGACGAATACGTAAAACTTTTCATCACACAAACTTCTACAATTACGAGCTTATAAAATAATATTTTTTTCAGCAAACAGTCTCAATATAGCTCCGCAATATTTAAAAAAATTAAGTTTCATGACTCATAATACACAGAACAATTTTGGATTTGACTTCACAGCAGTGAAGCTACGGACGAAGGGCTTTCGGTAGAAAATCAAATAATAAAAAATACTCCCCTTTACTTGACGTGCACACATGTGCAGACTTGCGTAAAAACCTTTAAGCCAACGATGCTGTTTACATTTGGGCAGGCGAACAATCTGTTGGAGATAAAGCGAGTACTTTGTCTCCGCTTCCCTTATTCACAAAGCGGCTAGGAGCATCGGGTAGTATGACACAATAAAGCACCATTATATAGGAACACTTACTTCTATTCGATTGGATATAAAAGGTAAGATTTACGGAATAGCAGATTTACAGCAAAGAGATTTGGGTAGAAATATTTAACAATTGAAATGTGTGTGGAATCATTTACATCTATGTTTTTGGGAAAGGTTTTGGGGATATGTTATTTTTTGTTATTTTCATTAATAGGTGACGTTTATTCCATTTACTTTAATACTATTTTTATTCGAGTACATGAATATTATTATTATTATTTAATTTAAAAATCAGATAATGAAAATGTGGCTATAACTTTACTTCTATATTATTAGCTTTTGCAATAATTAGAAAACTAGCGTTAAAATTATAACCTAGTCTTTTATCTCACATGTCATAAAAACCAAAGGGTATAAAATTAACATAAATAATATGTGTATCTTGTTATTCAATTTAGAGGACACTTACCGCTATATAGCGGAGGGATTATTTCTCAAATCATATAAACCTTAAGTGTGGTATTAGCCATGATGTATGGACAAATACTTGCATATATTATATATGTAGTAGATAGAAAGAAATCAAATGTTTTATGAATAGTCTCCATGGTTGTTTCAGATACAATCGCTCTGTCGTATGATTCTAGCGTGTACCTTATTTCCGCTTTCCTCAATCTAGACGCATATCCAGGCTACCTTAGGGTACCGCAAACTTCGTTCGTTTTGCGTTCTTAGTTTTATTCATTTTAATTCGTACTTCGTAGCAGCTTTATGATGATAGTTAGATGTCCCAATGAGTGATGGTAAAGGATATACATATGACCTTAATCGTGTCACCCGAGTAGGCCTAATACAGATGCAATTTCAGTCCATCACTATTTCTATCATTATGAATATATTAAAACTAAATGAATATCCGTAATCCTCGCCCCCCCTCCATCTTCGCACAAGTACACGTCACTGTGCAAAAACCCTCACGCTTGATTTTGATTAATTAATAACACCTTTTGAACTGTTATTGTGAAAAGTAGTGTGAAAAAAAATGTGCACTTTAGAAGGCGACAAAAATTATGATGAAGTTTAATTTTTGTGAAGAATAAATTAGTTTGGCAAAATGCGCTTCAAAAATGTAAGAAAATAAATTATTTTTTTTTTATATTAAAATTGTTATTAGAGATATTACGTCGTACAAATATATACGTATATGCTGCCGCGAACCATATTCCATAATTTTTTGAAAAGAACAACATTGTCATAAATTGTTTCCGTATATCTCTAACGATTTAAACAGCTCAAGTAAAGATACCTCTACGTAAAATGGTTTTTCCAACTTTATCGATGCCTATCATTAGAGATAGGGTGATTTAAAAAAAATATCATTTATGAATAAATATAATCCCTTTTTATTAGTCAATATGTTTTTAGTGGAAACTGGAACAAAATTAATTTACGAGTTACTGAGTAATTCATGTACATACAGACAGAAAAACATGGCGAGAGATTGTTTTGATTGATTTGACTTCAAGAAAGAATAATTGCTTTATAATTTGTTATTATTAATTTAAAATAAAATTAATTTATTGCTTCTCCACGACAGTTTTGGTTTTTTATTCCTTTTGAAATAATGTTATAGTTATCTTATATTTATGTTTTGAAAAAGCCAAAAAAATACTGTAGCACTAAGAAAAGCTTAAAAACATTTCGCTTCATTTTACTGGGTATTTTTTTTTATATTAAAATATATATTGTGTCCCGATATCTACAATATTCTATTTATCGACTTAATAGGATGATATTTATTATTTATGTGAAGTAGGTATAATTGATGACACATTTCATCGATCAACCTTTGAGGTTATTTAGCGCTCTTCACTTAGTTGTAGGCTTAAAGATTCGACGAGTTCTCTGAAGAAGCATAATAGAATATGTCATATTTATTTACAAAATATGTTACATATATCACTGAAAATATTTTCGAAGTTTATAGTATTCAAAATAAATTGTAACGAAATTAATTCAGCGCGAGTAAACGTCCGCGTGCGCGCGTGCGTGTGCGTTTGAGTATGCGTCTGTGTGTATGCGTGTTTGTGTGTATATGCGTGCGTGTGTCTGTGTGTGTGTGTATACACACACGCGCGCGCGCGTATTTATTTATGTAATGTTACTCGTCGCTATTTTCCTGAAATCTTGAATTATTAAGTATTTGATTTCAAAAAATTCTAATAATTGTTAAAAATCTAGAAATGGTACATGTATTATTATTTTTTAACGTATATGTTGCATTAAACACAAATTAATTTAACACTGTACTTTTCATGTTGCTTCAAGCGTGAAAGTACAGAGGTAAATTAATTTGTGTTTTATGATAAATTTGTATTTTTGTTCTATTTACAAGTTTCATGAATATTATTTACTAAAAATAATACAAAATGCGGAATTTTTATTCATTCGTAAATTGAAAACATCTTGCATGCGTGAGTTCATATAAAAAAAACTAAATTATTTCAATTTAATTTGTTTTAACGCTTTTCTTTTTTTTGTCGTCTTTATTTATTTATTAATTGAAAATATTCTTTCTTTAAATAAATTATGACTCATTTGGTTATAAATCATGAATAATCTTATATAAGTCGGAAAAACGTAGTGAACGTTTTCACAGGGAGCGGTTCGTGTTATGGGCATATATATTTATTTTCTTATCATAATAAAGTCGAAAAGAACATTCCATAATCTTTGTTTATAGGTTCCGTATTACAATAAATAAATATAGAACTATAAATTTACAAATATTTATTTCTGCTCATTTATTTTTTTCACAACATATGTTTTACAACATTCAAATTTTACCTTTAATCTTCAAAAGAGTTCTTTGATCAAGGCAAGTTTCAGAATTTATACAAGACATATTTATTCAGCAAAGCGTTGTGCAAAATTTTGTGTATCACAAATAATTTACGTTATATTTATATAATTTTACACTCGACTGAATGAAGTTTCTAAATAAAAGTTCTAATTTTGCGACTACGAACTGATATGGTTTGCGGATGTCAAACGGCTTTTGGTAGGGTCATTGGAAAGCGGTACTACTAGTAATCTGTAAAAATCTCTACAATTTCTCAAATTTTATGGAGAGGAAAACGTTTTTCCTATGAAACGGCACTAAAACCTCATTACGAAGGTAACAAGATTTTAGTGTCGTAGATTACAGAGATAATATATTTATTACATTCCGCTGACATACCCCGCGGGCGAATACATAAAATTTCTCATTGGGCAAACTTCTACAATTACGAGCTTATAAAATAATATTTTTTTCAGCGAACAGTTTCAATATATCTCCGCAATATTTTAGTAAATAAGGTTTAATAACTCATAATACACAGAACAGCTTTGGATATGACCTCATGTCTCAGTGAAACCACGGATGGAGGGCTTTCGGCAGAAAACCAAATGATAAAAAACGCTCTACATTACTTGACAGGCATACAGGCGACAGGCATGTGCAAACTTGCGTAAAAACCTTTGAGCCAACGACGCTGTTTATATTTGGGCAGGCGAATAATCTGTTGAAGATAAAGTGAGTACCTTGTTTCCGATTCCCTTATGCACAACCCGGCTAGGAGCGTCGGGTAGCATGATACAATAAAGCATTATTATATATGAGCACTCACATCCACGCGATTGGATATAAAAGGTAAGATTTACGGAATAGCAGATTTACAGCAAAGAGATTAAGGTAGAAAGATTTAACAATAGAAAAGTGTATGGAAATATACACATCTGTGTGTTTTAGAAAAGGTTTTCGGGATACGTCTTTCTTTGTTATTTTCATAAATAGGTGACATTTATTCCATTTACTTTAATACTATTCTTATTCGAGTTTATGAATATTAATGTTATTATTTTATTTAAAAACCAGATGATGAAAATGTGGCTACGCTTTAAAATCTATTATTAGCTTTTGCAATAATTGGAAAACTAGCGTTAAAGTTAATCCTACTCTTTTATCTCGCATGTGATAAAAATTACAGAGTTTAAAATTGATATAAATATGTGTATCCTATTATTTAATTTAGTAGACACTTACCGTCATATAGTGGAGGGATTAATTCTCAAATCATCTTAACCTTATATAGGTATTAGACATGACGTATGAATAAATACTTGCACACATTATATATGTAGTAGATAATAAGAAATCAAATGTTTTATGAATAGTCTCCATAGTTGTTTCAGGTACCCTCACGCCGTCGTACGATTCTACCGTGTACCTTATTTCCGCTTTTCTCAATCTAGGCGCATATCCAGACTACCTTAGAGTACCGTAAACTTCGTTCGTTTTGCATTCTTAGTTTATCCGTTTTAATTCACACATCTTGGCAACTTTATGATGATAGTTAGATGTCCCAATGAGTGATAGTTAAGGATATACATATTACCGTAACCACGCCACCCGAGTACGCCTAATACAAATGCTATTTCTGTCCATCACTATTTCTGGCATTGTGTATTTATTAAAATTAAAGGAATATCCGTAATCCTCATAACCCACGCCACCTTCGCACAAGTATACGTCACTGTGCGAAAACCCCCACCCCTGATTTGATTTCTTAATAACACCTATTAAACTATTATTGTGAAAAGTACAATGTGAAAGAGAAATTTGAACTCTGTGACAAAAAATTATGATGAAGTTTAATTTTCTGGGGAATAAGATAGTTTTGCAAAATGTGCTAGAGAAATTATGTGTTTATATATATAAATATATATATATATATAAATATATATATATATATATATATACATATATATATATATATATATATATGTGTGTGTGTGTGTGTGTGTGTGTGTACATTAATATATGGTAAAATTATTTTTTTAATATTAAAATATTTATTAAAGATATTACGTCGTACAAATATATACACATATGCTGTCGTGAACCATATTCCATGACTTTTTGAGACGAAAAACATTTTCATATATTGTTTAAAATTTCATATGTGTTAAAAATTTACATAATCGTCAACGTGAGAAAAGTAGAGAAAAAGTAAATTGAAATAATTTTGTTTCTTTTATGTGAACTCACACATGCAAGATGTTTTCAATTTATGAATGAATTAAAATTCCGCATTTTGTATTATTTTTAGTAAATTTTATTTTTCAATATATCTTGTAAATAGAACAAAAATACAAATTTATCATTAAACGCAAATTAATTTACCACTGTACTTTTCATGATTAAAGCAACATGAAAAGTACAGTGGTAAATTAATTTGTGTTTAATGCAACATATACGTTAAAAAATATTAATAACATTTATCAATTCTAGATTTTTAACAATTATTTGTATTTATTTTCATGTTAATAATTCAACATTTAAAAAAAAAAGACGGGTAATATCACATAAAAAAATAAGAGCGTGTGTGTGTGTACACACACATACTCACACACACGCACACGCATATACACACACGAACACAAACACGTGCACGCGCACGATTACTCGCGCTGAATTAAGTAATTTCGTAATAATTTATTTTGAATATCTTACATTTCGAAAATAATTTCAGTGATATATGTGACACATTTCGTAAATAAATATGACATATCCTATTATGCATCTTAATTCTAATAAAGAACTCATCGAATCTTTAAACCTATAACTAAGGGGAGAGCGCTAAATAACCTCAAAGATTCATTGATGAAATGTGTTATCAATTTTGCCTACTACACATAAATAATAAATATCATCCTAATAAGTCATTAAATATAATATTGTAGATACAGGGACACAAGAAAACTATTTATCGATACATGTAAATAAATCTATGAAATTTATAATCCCATGAAAATAATGTATTTCTGGTATTACGCACGTGAAAAGTTTTAAAGCCTTTCTTTGTGCTGCAATATTTTTTTTGGTTTTTCAAAACATAAATATAAGATCACTATAACATTACTTCAAAAAGAGTAAAAAAGCAAAACTGTAGTGGAGATGCAAAAAATTCATTTTAAATTAAATTTACAAGAACAAATTATAAAGAAATTATACATTCTTGAAGTCACATCAATCAAAAAAATTTCTCGCCTTGTCTTTCCGTTTGTATGTAAATGGATTGCTCAGGAACTCTTAAATTATTTTATTCCAGTTTCGATTAAAAAAACACATTGATTAACAAGAAGGGTTTTAATGTAATAATAATATATTTTTTTAAAAATAACCCAATCTCTAATGATAGACGTCGATAAAGTTGGAAAAACCATTCCACGTAGAGATATATTTGCGTGAGCTGTTTAAGTAATTAGAGATATACGGAAACAATATATGAAAATGTTGTTCGTCTCAAAAAGTCATGGAATATGGTTCACGACAGAATATGTGTATATATTTGTACGACGTTATATCTCTAATAAATATTTTAATATTAAAGAAAATAATTTAACCATATATTAACGTACACACACATACACAAACATATATATATTTATATATATATATATATATATACATATGTATATATATGTATATATATATATATATATATACATATATATATATATATATATATATATATATATATATATATATATATATCACTGAAATTATTTTCGAAGTGTAAGATATTCAAAATAAATTATACCGAAATTAATTCAGGGCGAGTAATCGTGCGCGCACGTTTTTGTGTTCGTGTGTGTATATGCGTGTGCGTGTGTGTGTGTGTGTATGTGTGTGTACACACACACACACACGCTTATTTTTTATGTGATATTACCCGTCCTTTTTTTTTTAAATGTTGAATTATTAACTTGAAAACAAATACAAATAATTGTTAAAAATCTAGAATTGATAAATGTTATTAATATTTTTTAACGTATGTTTTGCATTAAACACAAATTAATGTACCACTGTACTTTTCATGTTGCTTTAGTCATGAAAAGTACAGTGGTCAATTAATTTGTGTTTAATGATAAATTTGTATTTTTGTTCCATTTCCAAGTTATATTGATGAGTAAAATTTACTAAAAATAATACAAAAGGCGGAAATTTTTTTCCTTCTTAAATTTAAAACATCTTCCATGCGTGAGTGCACATAAAAGATCAAAATTATTTCTAATTACTTTTTTTCTACTTTTCTCACGTTGACGATTATTTAAATTTTTATTGGCTTTCCTTTTTTTGTTGTCTTTATTTATTTATTGAAAATCTTCTTACCTTAAATGAATTGTGATTCATTTGGTTAGAAATCATGGATAAATTATATACGTCAGTAAAAAATATTGAACGTTTTCACAAGGAGTGCTTCGTGTTATTGGTACATATACATATTTATTATCATAATAAATTAGATAGGAAGATTTCGTAGTCTTCGTTTATAGGTTCCGTATTAAAGTAACTAAATATATAACTTTAAATAAGCAAATATTTATTTCTGGTCATTTATTTTTTGACAACATCTGTATTGAAACATTCAAATTTTACCTTTAATCCTCAAGAGAATTCTTTGATCAAGGCAAGTTTCACAGTTTATACAAAACCTATTTTTTCAACAAAGAGTTGTACAAAATTTGGTGTATCACAAATTAGTATAATTTTACGTTCGAACTAATGAAATTTCTAAAGAAAAGTTATATTTTTGCGACTACGAACTCATTTGGCTTCTGCGAGTTAATTTATGTCTAATGTCATCTATTGGGGTCATTGAAAAGCGATAGTACTAGTAAACCGTAAAAATCTCTGCTATTTCTCAAATTTTAAGGAGAGGAAAACGTTTATCTTATGAAAATTTAACTCTATGTTTTAAATTTAAACCTTATATATATGACGTTTCATAATTGAAATCATTTCCTATGTATTTAATAGCTATAGTAGTTTTTGTTTTTCATGTTTATGAAGAAAATCAATTTTACAAATATAAATTACAACACTAAAATCTCGTCACCATAGTAACACGCAAAGATAATATATTTATTACATTCCGCTGACATACCCCGCGGTCGAATACGTAAAACTACTCATCAGACAAACTTCTACAACTACAAGCTTATAATATAATATTTTTTTCAGCGAACAGTCTCAATATAGCTCCACAATATTTTAGTTAATAATACAAAGAACAGCTTTGGATATGACTTCACGTCGGTGAAGCCACGGACGGAGAGCTTTCGGCAGAAAATCAAATAATAAAAATACTCCCCAGTTTACTTGACGGGCACACATGTGCAGACTTGCGTAAAAACCTTTGAGCCCACGAGGCTGTTTATATTTGGGCAGGCGAACAATCTGTTGAAGATAAAGCGAGTACTTTGTCTCCCGATTCCCTTATTCACAACCGGGTTGGAGCGTCGGACAGCATGATACAATAAAGTATTATTATATTGGAGCACTCACATCCACGCGATTGGATATAAAAAGTAAAATGTATGGAATAGCCGATTTACAGCAGAGATTTGGGTAGAAGGATTTAACAATAGAAATATATATGGAAATACATACATCTGTGTGTAAAAAAAGTGTTTAGAAAAGGTTTTCGGGATATGTTTTTCTTTGTTACTTTCATAAATAGGTAACGCTTATTTCATTTACTTTAATACTACTATTATTCCAGTTTATGAATATCAATGTAATCAGTTTATTCTAAAACCAGATGATGAAAATGCGGATACAATTTTACATGAATATTATCAATTTTTGTAATAATTAGAAAACTAGCTTCAAAATGAAAACCTAATCTATTTTTTCGCATGTCATAAAAGTTACAAAGTTATTTATAAATATAAGTATGTGTAGAATTTAGTGGACACTTACCATAATATTGCAGAGGGATTAATTCTCTTGTTGGTTCAGGCACCCTCGCCCCGTCGTGTGATTCTAGCGTGTACATTATTTCCGCTTTTCCAATCTACACGCATATCCAGCCTAACCTAGAGTATCATAAACTTAGTCAATTTTGCATTCTTAGTTTTATTCGTTTTAATTCACACTTCGTAGCTGCTTCATGATGATATTTACATGTCCCAATGAGTGATAGTAAAGGATATGGGTATTACATTAACCGTGCCGCACGATTACTCCTAATACAAATACAAGTCCATCACTATTTCTAGCATCATGTGGATATTAAAATTACATGAACAAACGTAACCCTTCCCCTCCCCCGGATGTACATGTCACTGTGCGATAACCTTTGCACTTGATGTTGACCCCTTAATAACAACATTTAAATCATTATTTTGAAAAGAACGGTGTGAAATAAAAAGAAAAATTATGATCAAGTTTAATTTTCTGAGGAATGGAGTAGTTAATAATGCATAATGCGTTATAGAAATATAAGTTAAAAGGTTTTCTTTAATATTATAATATTTATTTATTAGAAATCTTACGTAGTAAAAATATATACCCATATGCTGTCGCGAACTATATTCTAGAATTTTTTAAGAAGAGCAACGTTATCATGCATTGTTACAGTATAATCTCTAACGATTTATATAGTTCACGCAAAGACATGTCTGCGTAGAATGGTTTTCCCGACTTTACCGATGCCTAACATTGGAGGGAGGAAAATTTTTAAAAAGAATAAATTATTAATACATTTAATCCCTTCTTGTTAGAAAATTAATTTTAGAGCTACTGAGAAATTCATCTACATACAGACAGAAAGACACAGCGAGAGATTTTTTTTATTGATTCTACTTCGAGAAAGTATAATTTCTTTATAATTTTTCTCCATTACAGTTTGCGTGTTTTTTCCTCTTTTTGAAATAATGTTGTAATAATCTTCTTATTATGTTTTGAAAAAGCCAAAAAAATACTGCAACACTACGAAAAGCTTTAAAACATTTCGCATGCATAATACCAGAAATACATTATATTGAAATCACTATAATTTTCATCGATTTATTAATATATATCTATAAATTGTTTTATTGTGTCCCTGTATCTACAATATTCTATTTATCGATTATTAGGATGATATTTACTATTTACGTGAAGTAGGTAAAATTGATGACACATTTCATCAATCAAATTTGAGGTTATGTAGCTCTCTTCACTTAGTTATAGGCTTAAAGATTCGGCGAGGTCTTTATTAGCATTAAGATGCATAATAGGATATGTCATAATTGTTTACGAAATGTGTTTCATATATCACTGAAATTCTTTTCGAAGTTAATATCATTCAAAATAAATTATGACGAAATTAATTCAGAGCGAGTAATCGTGCGCGTGTGCATGTGCGTGTGCGTGTGTGGGTGCGTGTCTATGTGTATGTGTATGTGTGCGTGTGTTTGCGTGTGTGTGCGTGTGTGTGTGTGTGTATGTGAGTGTGTGTGTGTACACACACGCGCGCGCTTATTTATTTATCTTATATTACCCTTCGTTATTTTCTTAACATTTTGAATTATTAAGTTAAAAGCAAATACTAAAAATTGTTCTAGAAATAATAAATGTTAATAATATTTTTTATGTTGCTTTAATCATGAATTTTATATGTTGCTTTAATCATGAAAAGTACAATTGCCAATTAATTTGTGTTTAATGAAATATTTGTATTTTTGTTCTATTTACAAGTCATATTGATGAATCAAATTTACTAAAAATAATACAAAACGCGGAATTTTTACTTATTCATAAATCGAAAACATCTTGAAAATATAGTGAACGTTTCACAGGAAGTGGTTCATGTTAAGGGTATATATATTTATTTTATTATCATAATAAACTCTAAAAGAACATTTATAAGTTCCGTATTACAATAAATAAATATACAACTTTAAATAAGCAAATATTTATTTCTGTTCTTTTTTTTTGAGAACATCTCTTTTAAAATATTCAAATTTAACTTGTAAAACTCAAAAGAATTCTTTGATCAAGGCAAGTTTCACAGTTTATAGAAAACATATTTTTTCAACAAAGGGTTGTACAAAATTTAGTATATCACAAATGAGTATAATTTTACATTCGAACTAGTGAAGTTTCTAAATAAAAGTTCTAATTTTGCGACTACGAACTGATTCGGCTTATGCGAGATAACTTATGTCAAACGTCATTTATTGGGGTCATTGGAAAGCGGTAGTACCAGTAAACTGTAAAAATCTCTACAATTTCTCAAATTTTAGGGAGATGAAAACGTTTTTCTATGAAAATTTAACTCTTCGTTTTAAATTTAAACATAATTAAAAAAATCAAATTTAAACATATTAAACGTTATATATATGACGTTTAATAATTGAAATCGTTTCCAATATATTCATGATCCATAGTAATTTTTCAAGTATATTAAGAAAATCAATTTTGTAAATATAAATTACGACACTAAAATCTCGTTACGATAGTAACTTGCGGAGATAATATAGTTATTACATTCCGCGGGCGAATACCTAAAACTTCTCATGAGACAAACTTCTACAAGTACGAGCTTATATAATAATATTTTTTTCAGCCGACAGTTTCAATGTAGCTCCGCAATATTTTAGTTAATTAAGTTTTATAACTCCTAATATACAGAACAGCTTTGGATATGACCTCACGTCAGTGAAGCCACGGACGGAGAGCTTTAGGCAGAAAACCAAATAATAAAAAACACTCCCCTTTACTTGACAGCCACACATGTGAAGACTTGCGTAAAAGCCTTTGAGCCAACGACGCTGTTTACATTTGCGCAGGCGAACAATCTGTTGAAGATAAAGCGAGTACTTTGTCCCGCTTCCCTTATGCACAACCCGTCTTGGAGCGTCGGGTAGCATGATACAATAAAGCATTATTGTATATGAGCACTCACATTCACGCGATTGGATATAGAAGGTAATATTTACGGAATAGCAGATTTACAGCAAAGAGATTAGGGTAGAAAGATTTAACAATAGAAATGTGTATGGAAATATACACATCTTTGTGTTTTAGAAAAGGTTTTCGGGATATGTCTTTCTTTGTTATTTTCATAAATAGGTAACATTTATTCCATTTACTTTAATACTATTATTATTCGAGTTTATGAATATTAATGTTACTATTTTATTTAAAAACCAGATGATGAAAATGTGGCTACACTTTTACATCTATATTATTAGCTTTTGCAATAATTAGAAAACTAACATTAAAATTAATACCTAGTCTTTTATCTCGCACGTCATAAAAAATACAGGGTTTAAAACTAATATAAATATGTGTATCCTATTATTTAATTAAATGGACACTTACCATCATATAGCGAAGAGATTAATTCCCAAATCATCTAAAATTTATGTGTGGTATTAGACATGATGTATGAATAAATACTTGCACACATTATATATGTAGTAGATAATAAGAAATCAAATGTTTTATGAATAATCTCCATGGTTGGTTCAGGTACCCTCGCTCTGTCGTATGATTCTAGCGTGTACCTACCTTATTTCAAATTTCCCGCTTTGCGTTCTTCGTTTTATTCGTTTTAATTCACACTTCGTGGCAACTTTATGATGATAGTTAGATGTCCCAATTAGTTATAGTAATGGATATACGTATTATTGTAATCATGCCACCCGAGCACGCATAATACAGATGCAATTTCAGTCCATCACTATTTCTGGCATTTTGTATATATTAAAATTACACGAATATCCGTAACCCCCCTCCCCACCTTCACACAAGTACACGTCACTGTGCGAAAACACTCACCCTTGATTTTAGTTTCTTAATAACACCTATTAAACTATTATTGCGAAAATTACGGTGCGAAACAGAAATTTGAACTCTGTAAAAAAATTATGATGAAATTTAATTTTCAGAGGTATAAGATAGTTTTGCAAAAGGCGCTATAGAAATAATATATATATATATATATATGTATATATATTTATATATATATGTATATATATATATATATATACGTATATATATATATATATATATATATATATATATTATTTTCTTTAATATTAAAATATATACATATGCGATCGTGAACCATATTCCATGACTTTTTAAGAAGAAAAACATTGTCATGTGTTGTTTCCGTATATCTCTATCGATTTCAACAGTTGACGCAAAGATATATCTGCGTTAAATGGTTTTTCCGGCTTTATCCTATCATTACGCCTATCATTACAGATTTAATTACATTTTAACCCTTCTTGTTAATCAATGTGTTTTTTAATCAAAACTGGAATAAAAGTACATAAAGAGAGAAAGACACGGCTTGAGATTTTTTTGATTGATTCGACTTCAAGAATGTATAATTTATTTATAATTTGTTCTTATTAATTTATTGTGAAATAAATTTATTGCTTCTCCACTACAGTTTCGGTTTTTTGAAATGCACTATTTATAGTAATTTTATAATTATGTATTGAAAAAGCTAAAAATATACTGCATAATTAAGAAAAGCTTTATAACATTTCGAATGCGTAATACCAGAAAAACATTATTTTGAAATCATTATAATTTTCATTGATTTAAATAAAAGTTATATAGCTTTTCTTAATTCTGCAATATTTATTTGGCTTTTTCAATACGTAAATAGTTTTATTGTGATATCGATAAATATCGATAAATTTTATTGTGTCCCTATATCTACAATATTTTATTTACCGACTTATTAGGATGATATTTATTATTTATGTGAAGTACGAAAAATGTGTGACACATTTCATCTTAATAATCGAAATCATTTCCTATATATTTATGATCTTTAATCATTTTTCAAGTATATTAAGAAAATCAGTTTTATAAATATAAATTACGACACTAAATCTCGTTACGATAATAACATGCAAAGATAATATATTTATTACATTCCGCTGACATACCCCGCGGGCGAATACCTGAAACTACTCATCAGACAAACTTCTACAACTACGAGCTTATAAAATAATTTTTTTTTTCAGCGAACAATCTCAATATATCTCCGCAATATTTTAGTTAATAATACACAGAACAGCTTTGGATATGACCTCACCTCGGTAAAGCTAGGGACGGACAGCTTTCGGCAGAAAACCAAATAATAAAAAATACTCCCCTTTACTTGACGGGCACACATGTGCAGACTTGCGTAAAAACCTTTGAGCCAACGACGCTGTTTACATTTGGGCAGGCGAACAATCTGTTGAAGATAAAGCGAGTACTTTGTCTCCGCTTCCCTTATTCACAACCCGGCTAGGAGCGTCGGGTAGCATCATGATACAATAAAGCATTATTTTATATGAGGACTCGGATCCACACGATTGGATATAAAAGTAAGATTTACGGAATAGGAGATTTACAGCAAAGAGATTTGGGTAGAAGGATTTAACAAGAGAAATATGCATGGAAATATACACATCTGTATGTTTTAGAAAAGGTTTTCGGGATATGTTTTTCTTTGTTATTTTCATAAATAGGTAACGTTTATTTCATTTACTTTAATACTACTATTATTCCAGTTTATGAATATCAATGTAATCAGTTTATTCTAAAACCAGATGATGAAAATGTAGATACAATTTTACATGAATATTATTAGTTTTGGTAATAATTAGAAAACTAGCTTTAAAATGAAAACTTAGTCTTTTATTTCACATATCATAAAAACTACAAAGTTGATATTTGCTATAAATATATGTATTCTCTTATTGCATTATGGGCCATTTACCGTAATATTGCTGAGGGATTAATTCTCAAATCATCCTAATGGTATGTATGATTTTAGACATAATATGTGAATAAATACTTGCATACATTATACACGTAGTAGACAGAAATAAATTGATTGTTTATAAATAGGTTCCATGGTTGTTATAGGTATTTTTGAGAAAAACAACGTTGCCATACATTGTTTCCGCATAATTTCTAACGATTCAAACAACTTACGCAAAGATATTTTTACGTAGAATGGTTTTTCCAACTTTATCCTATCATTAGAAATCGTATAATTTTTATTTATGCCTATCATTAGAGATCGGGTAACTTTTAAAAATGAAAATTAATATTAAATTTAGTCCCTTCTTGATAATCAATGTATTTTTTTTAATCGAAACTGGAATAACAGTAATTTAAGAGTTATTGTACAATTCATCTACATACAAACAAAAATATATTTATTTACAAAATACATATCACTGAATTTTTTTCCGAAGTTTATAATATTCAAAATAAGTTAAAACGGAATTCAGAAACGTAGTTGTGTGTGTGTGTGTGTGTATACTAACACAGACGCGCACGTATTTATTCACTTAATATCGCCCGTCTATATTTTCGTAAAATTTTAGTGGTTAAAAATCTAGAAATTATACATTTTTCTAATATTTTTTAACGTAAAATGTTGCTATTGATTAAATTCTAAGAATAACCTCGTTCTTTGCACTACTCTTTTCTCATAGCGGTTTCCAAATTTTTTAAAATCCATATGTGGGAACGGGTACACGTATTTAAATAAATAGTAAGAGGTTGCTTTTCGTCATGAAAAATAAAGACTTTTATTAATTTATACTACTCATTACATAAATATTATATTGCAACATTGATGTATATATTTTTAACAAAATACAAATGTCTAAAAATTATGCTTTAAGCATGAACAGTACAGTGGTAAATTAATTTGTTTTTATTGATGAATTTAGATTTTTGTTCTATTAACAAGTTATATTGACGAATTATATTTACTAAAAATAATACGAAATGCGGAATTTTAATTCATTCTTAATTGAAAACATCATGCATGCGTGAGTTCAATTAAAACAAAAGAATTTATTTCAATTTACTTTTTTCGACAAGCTAACGAAAACTTAATTTTCTTTGTTTGTTTTCTTTACTTATTTATTAATTAAAAGTCTTCTCATTTTAAATAAATTTTGACTCATTTAGTTAGAAATCATGGATAAACTTATATAGGTCAGAAAAAAATATTGAACCTTTTCACAGGGAGTGGTTCGTGTTATGTGCACATATATATTTATTTTATGGTCATAATAAAGTCGAAAAGAACATTTCATTATTATTGTTTATAGGTTCCGTATTACAGCAAATAAATATACAACTTTAAATAAGCAAATATTTATTTCTGTATAAAGCTGTTTTAGAACATTTAAATTTTTACTTTAATCCTCAAAGGAATTCTTTGATCAAGGCAAGTTTCATAGTTCATACAAGACATATTTTTTCAATAAAGGGTTGTGTAAAATTTAGTGTATTACAAATTAGTATAATTTTACATTCGAACTAGTGAAATTTCTAAATAATCGTAATACTAACTACGACTGTTGACTGATTTCGCTTGCGCTAGTTAACATATGGCTAGCGCCATCTATTAGGGTTACGGAGAAGCGGTAGTACAGCATCGTTACACTGATATTGTTTAATAATATTTTGTTCTTTTTTGAGACCCAAAAGTGTAAATGCAGCAAAAATTCTAAAATTTTCAATTGTTAAATTGGATTCTTTCTTAAAACTAAATTTTTTCTATATTTCGCAAATGTTTCATTTTTATAGGAAGACAATATATCATTTATTTTATTTCTAAGATCGTAAGCTATACAAAATCAAAAATTTCTTTATACCTGTTTCATTATTTTTACGTTGGGAGCATACAAATCGAATGGCAAAGAAAAATATTTTAAATGGTTGATGCATCATATATGATATAGTCACAGGTCTACAAAACTATTATTAACATTCCGTGGGGAAAGGAATAGTTAAAAACTTTGCAATATCCATTTTCGTTTCGTTTCGTTTATAGGTCCACCTATTTGTTAGCCTGTCATAATTTTACGGTTTTTAAAGTTGTAGACTTGAGTGCATAAAATTTGTGAGTCTCGTGTCGTGTGTGGTCTTGTTTAATGTAGAGGGATCCCAATTGGAGCAAAATATTTAAATAATGATCACGTTCATGTCTGATAAAACATAAACTAAATTTCTTTATTTTTCGCGTTTTCGCCTTTCACAAAATATCAAACTATACATATTTATCGTAAATTCATATATCCATATATGCCGTTAAAAGTTCATAATAGCTGAATAAGAATTCCAATGTTGCAACAGCTCTTTTCAATCGTCTTCCAATATTGTGAAATATTTTTCAATGATACATACTAATTTACCTTAAGTATACCAGCAAGCTCAGTTGTGCAGTAATTTTCCTCCACGTAATTTTTCGGTACTTAGCAGTTTTATTGGCATTACTAAAACTATTTTTAAATCTTAATTTCGGAATAGTCATTAAAGAAGTGGTAAATGAAACCTTAATTAATTTTAAAGTACCTTTTAACTGTAATGCCCAGAAAGGTTACCATAGAAAAAAATTCCACTTCTGCTTCTTAAAAAGGAGGAAACACCTTGAGACTATGAAAAATCACTTACGCTACGTATTTTATTGAGGTGTATACCTTAAGCGTATATTTGCAAAGTTTCATTCAGATAGGTCTAAAGCAGTAGAAACAAGGATACACACATAGAGATGTCTAGACTGTAAAGGTTGCGTGTTGGACTATGAAACCCTGAAAATAAATTTTTAATATACTTCCCCATAAATTCTTCATTTCCATACTACCTTCTTACCCTTCGAAACTCTGTGTGAATAAAATTTATATTTAGAATTTTTAACATTTCTTTTTATTAGGTATCTTACAAATATTTGTTATTTTATTTAACTCATACCAACGATGTCAAGAAATATTAACAAATGTGGGGTTCCATTTATACGTGTCTTAGCAAAGTAGTTAACTCAATTTAACTGTTAAAAGAAAGATAAAAAAATAAATATTATAACTTATGTGATTTAGACTGACATAAGACGTTTAGTTCATTAAATTTTTGTATATATTTACATAAAATACTTTAAGAAATTTACTTATTATCCATTTATATTCGAAGAGTCAAGCAAAAAATTAATATAATTAAAAACTTTAGTTAAAATGTAACATCGTTTAGAAGAAAAGCAAGTAACCAATATTTGCATTCTCTCGTTTTACTACTCAAAAAGTGTTTTAGACCTTTATTGTATTTCTTTGTTACAAACGGGTTTCCTGAAATCGTTTTATATAATAAATAGTACGCATTGTTGCATAATTCTAATGATCTAAAAAATTATTGATTTTGCTTTCATTTTGAAGAAATAAAAACACGTTAAACCTTTATTATTTATTAGAAATTATTGAAAAATCTTGGTTCAGCCTTTTCAATTAACCACATAGAACATCTTTATTGCGATAGTGCAAAGAATAACGTGTTCATATTTATGTGTTTTATAACAATGAAACTTTATGAAATACTCAATACGACAAGTAGACAGCTGCCTCATTATTACGTTCAACTAAGAAAGCGATAATATAAAAAAATAACAGTTCCAAAAAGAATTCTAAACGAATTACTTCCATATGGAGAAATCACGTTTGAGAACGAACTAATGGTAATTTCATAATATTTACAAGAAATACTTTAAATTAAAAGATTATTGGAAAACCAAAAAGGCGTCGTCATTTAATTTCGATTTAGGGAATGATCAGAAAATGCTAATGAAATTTATTTTCTTATTAGATGTGCTATTATATATATTAGATTTTTAATTAAATGCAGCACAGTTAATTTAGGAACTTGAATAACATATTTGAGGTGGAGGGTTCTTCGCTGATAATATTTTTTATAACATATTTACAAATATATCCTGATTTTAGAAGGTAAGTATGTACTTGATAAATTTTGTTTCTTCAATTTTTTTTTGTATTCATCAAAGGTATTTAAAGTATATGTACAGATTTATCATCAATATGGTTGACAAAGAATTTTCTCCGAACTGTTTGAATTTTAAGGAGTAGTAGTATTTAAAATATGTATGTTAATATTATCATCATTAATATTAGATATGAATCTATAATTGGAAAACTTTATAATATAGTGGAAATGTGACGATGTCTACTCGAAGGTTGGGGTGAAACGTGATCAGCGCATTAGTCTTCTTTCTTAATGGCGCATTTTTAGTTGTAACAAAAATACACTTGGCTACAAATTTTGACACAATACATTTACTTAATCACCAAATTAAAGAACCACGCAAAGTCCCATTTACCGTCGTAAAATAGAAGACTGCCGATTGTCACGAATGTGTCAGCAAATAATTTTTGACATCATCTACTGACGCTCCGGACGAACGCGGAATTAACGAGTGGCTTTTATGAGTGTATCTTTCGTTAGTAGACGTACGGGCACGTGCGCCTCTACCTGTCGTAACCCCACACGTGCGGTGCATACTTTGTGTCTGTGCGGTGCGCGCGACGCCAGCACGCACGTCAGTTATTAGGGTTGCCAGTCACGTGAAATCGAATAGAGCAGTCTCAATTTTTCCTTCATCTGTGACAGGGGCCTTCAAAATACCTTTTTTATAGTATTATTTTTTCCACCCAAATTATGTGAATGATTTGTTGACCAATTTTATATATATATATATTTACGTGACAACATTTACACATATTAATAATATGAAGCTTTATCGAATTATGTGTTGCACGCATTTATAATTGCGTAGATTTTTTGTATCTCTTTTTGAAATAGTGTGTATAAAATAAAAAAAAAAAAAATATATATATATATATATATATATATTTGTATATATATACATATATATATATATATATATATATATATATATATATATATACATATAGAATTAAAAGACATATTTTCACTAATTACCTACATTGAGTATATTTGTATCCTAGATTTATTTTATCACTTGTAAAAATTACAACCATGAGGAAAAATTGTACATATTATATTTGTTTTCTACTTAATGAAGCATTTCTACTTAATGGAATTTGTACTAAAAAACAAACCAAACAACTAAAATAAAAACTGACAAAAAAGAAAGACAATGAAAGAAAATTGTATAAATGGAAAAAACAAATTTATTACTGGCAGCTTTTTAATATGTAATTTGATCATTTGTTGTGCAGGGGAAGAATAATTTATCACACAATTTTCCAGCATACTTTATACAACAATACACTTGGAAGAAGAAATTGTGTATAGGAATAAGTTTATAAAGGATTTTAGAACGCGATCCCAAGCCATGTATAAATGTGGAAAATAAAGGGGAAGATTTTTTTTTATTTCGGATATATATATATATATATATATATATATATGTAAATATATAAACATATATATATATATATATATATATATATATATATATATATGTATAGCAGAAGATTATAATTTTCAAATAATCTTCTGACAGAATTTTGCCAAAACCGTTTTTATGATTTTTGAATCTTTAGTTTTCGTAATATATAAATCAATCTTTTTGAGTCCCTTTTTACCCCATTTCAATTATTCTTTGTATATATAAAAGAAATTACGGCAAAATAGTAAAATGTATTACTATGATAAATTTCAAGTTTCTACGTAGCATATTTTCTGAGGAAATCAGCTCAGAATGTAAAAAACGTAACCATGTTTTTTACTGTATATTTCCTAGGCGTAAAATTATAGTACATGTTTAAAAAATTATGAAATCTATAATTATCGCTATTGTTTTCTTAGAATTATCACTATTAATTTCTTAGAAAAAAATTTAATTTTTATTTATTATTTATTCTTAATTTTAATTTTTTTGTTAACTTAGTAGTTCCTAATCCTATCAAAATATATCCCAAATCATATAAGTAATATAAAAAAAACTATATTTGTGTATTGAATTTGCCCACACTACTAAATGGGTTATATATTTTTTTAATTACTCTGAAAAATTTCTATTTTATACATGGGGCGCTTGCTATATAAAATTACTGTGACATACGTACTGTTATACTGACTGACTGACTTACCAGCCATAATACTTAGCAGCATCGTTCCCAAGCATATCATATGAACGTTATAACGTAATCCTATCTCCAACATCTATACATCCTAAAATGAAAGCGCTTTTCGCAGAAACCTGAGCAAAATACACTCAAAGCTATATCAGCATTTCAAGTCTTTATAAATTTTAGATATCAATCCCATCAAGCTCAGAACTCCGTAATCCCAGTTCACGTTAGTCGTCATTTCAATACAGTATTAATTATATTTAAGAAGAATTTGTAATACATAAAATAAAAAGTTCCTTTGTAATTTTAAAATAAATTTTAATTATTTTAAAATGGGTTTTTTAAAAAGTAATGCAAGGGATAATTACAACAGCGGTGTGATTTGAAACAAAAATCCATGAAACGCCTCAGAAATTTCTCATTTTTCTGCAAACTCTCTACGAATCAAAAATAAATCAAGCCAAAACATCGTAACGAGCTCATCACAATCAAATATTTGTTCATCATATTGCATACTTCTATCAACTCATCTTCGGTCAACACCACAACAAATTCCAGTCTCTTTGTTAGTAAGTGGCACTGAGAAATAAACGACGACAGCGCATCCAAGTTTAAAAACCAACTTCGGAGCCCAGTGCCAGAAATATAGTAGCGTTACGCAACCTCAGGAATGTGGGAATTGAACATCGTAATATTGTAAGCTATTTAAAACAACTATTTGATATAATTGTCTTTCGTTGTATAATAACTTATATTTATTTTTTATTTTTGTTCACAATGTAATAATAATAACAATTCAATCTTACGAAATCATACATGTAAATTGTACCTTAAAGTAACTTTTTACAATTCTCTTAAATTATTCTCGATATTCAGATATATTCCATTTACCTTCAATCCGCTAAGCAAAATCAACGATGTTGTCCATGAAATCGAAACAAGTTCAAATGTGCCTATCCCAATAAAATCATACAGATTCCTAGAATGTTATAAACAGGAAGTAAAGGAATAGATTAATAAAATGATAGATCTGAGGATAATCAAACCCTCTATATCCCCTTGGTCGTCATCCACTTGGATAGTTTTGAAGAGATTAGATGCCTAAAATAAAAAAAAATGGTGAGTAGTCATCGACTATAGAAAACGGAGATTAAATGAAATTACAATCGGCGACTCGTACCCAATACCCCTGATTTCCTAAATTTTGGCCCAGTTAGGCAAAAGTTAATATTTCTCAACTTCCGGCCTCGCTTCAGGATTTCACCAGATACCGCTGGCCACTAAATATGCACCAAAAACTGCATTTTGTGTTCCGCAAGGACACTTTGAATTTACGCGCATGCCATTTGGATTAAAAAATGCACCCTCCACATTTTGATGCCTAATGAATTCAATCATTTCCGATCTTCAAGGTATTCGATGTTTGGGTTTATTTAGACGACATCATTATAGATTCCCACGATATAAAATCACACATAGAAAATTTGTCTATTATTTTTTATAGGTTACATTATTTAATTTAAAACATCGGCATCACAAATGCAAATTCTTACGCAAGAAAGTCGCTTACATAGGCTATGTAATCACCGAAAAGGGTGTCAAAACAAACCCGGAAAAAATAAATTCATTTAACGATTTTCCAACACCCCAATCACCCAAGGACATCAAATCTTTTCTTGGTCTCGTATCTTATTATCGTAGATTTATCTCTGAGTTTTCGAAACTACTAAAATCACTCACAACCTTATTAAAACATACCATTTTCATAGTAATGTACCTTTTTCACAGAAAACGAACAACAATTTGCTTTCGAAACCATTAAAATTAGCAAATAATTGCCCACCTGAAGATGTTATAATACAACGAAACCTAAGTCGTGATAAAGAATTTAAATAAAGTAGAAATAATACTACATCACGTAGTTTCATTTAATTGTGAATAAGGAATTTTTACAAAATTAACGAAAAATATATTCGATACCTTAAAATCAAGTTGATTTTTGCCCCTTTACTCGCTTATGCCGATTTTATCAAACCATTCATTCTGACTTATGATGCATCCAATTACGCTATAAGTTCTAGTCTTTTACAAAGAGAAATTGGGAAAAATTTACCCATGGCATATACCTAGCAAACCCCAAGTAAGGACCAATGTAACTTGACGGTACTCGAAAGCGATTGTTAGCTATTATTTTCAGATGTGAAAATTCCCGACCATACCTTTTTGGCCAAACTTTCGAAATTGTCACTAAGCATCGCCCTTAAAAATAGCTCTTCACTCATGAAGGTCCGAGCAGTAAGCTTCAATGTTGGCGTTCACAATTAGAAACGTATGAATACAAAATTGTTTATAAAAGATAAATTAAATTCCACGGCCGACATCTTTTACGTTATCCTGTAAACCCCATTCAATTAGGGGCTCACTATAAAGGTGACCAGGATACTCTGATTCCAGTTTTGGATCCTCCAGAATCTTTAATAGCCCAACTTCCTTCTAGTTCCGAATATCTTCATCTCTTTAACAAATATATCCTTAAAGAATCATATTCCAAATTCCTAAAATCATTCGTAGGAAATTATTAACATATCACAGAAATAATTGAACATAACGGTAACCTATTGAAAACATCACAGAATTGGTCGTTCCTACATTTCTAGAATTAGACGAATCTGTATCTTATATTGAAGAAATCCTGAAAACTTATCAAAATTCTAAAGAATTAGCAGTCTCAAAGAACACTACTTCTCACACCTCATTGAAAAAAAATGACAAAAACCTATTATTTACTATTTACTAAAGTCCATTATTTTGATTCTTATGCCTATATCGACATATTCGATGCGGTAAAAAACTTAAAAAATTAATTATTAATATGCGCCAGTGAAACTGTAAAGGTATTAGCAACTTCAAAAATTGTTTTGATAAACACGCATATGGAAAATATATAATTTTCTTTGCTTACTTATTTCGGCACACATATATTAAAATACATATTTACAAAAATCGAATTATTTTCCCATAATTGAACAAAATACTTAAAATATTATAAAATAATCATGATATTCCTATTGCTGAACATCTAAGTTCATCCAGAATGTAAGCCAGAATAAAAGATCAATACTTTTGACAAAAAACATGCATACAGATATTGAAAAATGTGTTAAAAATTGTTCTTCTTGTCAAATAAATAAAGATAGATTAACAGTGCCCTTGGAAAGATTAACAGTGCGCTCATGCAGATAACAAACACATCTACTTCCCCATTATAACATATCCCTCTAGATATCGTAGGAACCTTACCCGAATCCGGAAGTGCAAAACTTCGATATATTCTCACGTTACAAGATGACCTAATAAAACTAACTCAAACCTGTTCAGAGTACTACCGCTGACGAAACAAGCGAGTGCCTAATACACTTCATTTGCTTATTTAGTATTCCCAAAATGATCCTTACCGATCAAGACACTAACTTTACATCACATCTCTTAAAAAAAACCTGTCCATTTTTGAACATAAAACAACTATGGACACCGCCATATCATCCCCAGAGACAGGTGCTCTAGAACGTAGTCATTCCACTCTTAAGGACCATCTAAAATCATAAATTAATGAAAATCAAGATAATTGGTCAAAATTTGTCTACACATCAATTTTAGCATATAATACTGCCGTAAGCCACACTATTCCCCATAAAAATTATTATTTGGCCATAAGCCATTTATTCCTATTCATTTACAACCCCATGCTCGACACTATCAATCCTGAATATATCAAAATGCTTTCACATTGACTTAAATAATCTAGAGATAAATCAATTGACAATATACAAATATCAAAAGAAGTATAAAAAGCCTATTACGATCCCATTCACATCCCGTAGAATACTAAAGCGGAGACCTTGTTTTCCTCAAAAATCATTTAAGTTTAAGAAAAGCTCTTCCTCCTATTTACAAAGGTGCTTAGAAGATTGTGAAAAATAAAGGGGAAAAAGTCGCTGACTCTATTTTCATTGTACAAATTTTATTTTACAAATAATTTACAGACAAAAAGGAAACTTTATATTTTTATGAATTATTTGATATATTTTACAGTGCCGTCATCCAGACATATACTGATTTCATTCAAAAAACAAAAAGCAATCTCGGTATATATTTCGATCCTTTTGGATCTCTAAAACTAATCAATGATTGTCTTAGCGTTGTTATCCCAATGGACACATCTTTTATAAAACCACATTTAGAAAATATAAATTCTTTTTCGGAAAGCTAAAATTTCTTTACAAAGAGAATAGTATATTTTACAGCATGGAGTGTCATAATCTCGTTCAATCACTGTCCACTCGCTTTCATGATATAATTAGTAATTTCGATTCCTTTTCACATTTAATTTCTACAAGATCTACACGCTTAGCTTAGTTTAGGGGTGTGGGAACAATTTTTAAACATTACTTCGGTACAATGGACGAGGATGACGCGGTAAAATATAACAAAGCCATTCAAACTGTAGAAAGAGACAAAACTGTAGAAAGAGACAAGATACGTTAAACAAAATATTTAGTGATGTAGTATTTCCACTGCATTAACCACGACCTAGCTTTCTTTGTATTACAAAGGTGATCAAGTAAAACTAGGTAGTGTTAAAGAATTTAAATAAAGTAGAAATAATACTACATCACGTAGTTTCATTTAATTGTGAATAATGAATTTATACAAAATTAACGCCAAATATGTTAAATATTTCAAAACATTTTAATTACGTCATCAACACTTTCAGCATTTCAATGAGCATTAAACAAAGTAAATAATAACGAAGAAAGTTTTAATAACGCTGATGAAAGTATTATTTCATCTTAAAAAAAATTAACTACTGTATCAAACAACTTAGAGTTTAAATCTAAGTTTATGAAATTTTTAAATATTATAGAGAATAGTCTGTTAACATTATCATTTAATATATAAGATATAATAAACTCTGTAATGTTCAGTAAAAGTAATATGTTATAGCCATCTGCTATATCAACAAAACAATTGTATCAAGAATTAGTGGAAAATTATAGACTTATACCTAGTTTTATGTTATTACTTGTATTATTAGACTAAGGCAACATCCATATTTTGATTAATACTTTTGATGTGTTAAGCTATTATTCTAATAACAAAACTTTATAAAATTAAAAATACCATTAGTAAGTGCCTAAGAATTTAATTTGTATAGCATAACTTGCCATTTCCAGTACTGCATAATATAACAAAGCCTAAATCTTATGTAACTATAATTTCTGCAAGTAAATATATCGGTAGTAATAGAAATAAGAATTACTTCTGTAACCTAGATAATTTTAACAAATCTACAACAATTAATAACCAGCTCTGTTTATGTGATAAAAGAAATATCTATTCTAGGTCTGCTAAACCAACTTGTTAGAGCAAAATTGTGGCCAAGGTAATTACTTATATTCCGAAACTATGTGAAATTTTAAAATTTGGAAACAATTGGAAAATAGTAGATGGATTTTTAGTATTTCCAAAAAATCAAAACTTTCGATAGACTGTCCTAAAGAAATCATCCACGAAACTGACATAATGGGTACTATTATATTTAATATATCTACCGAATTCACTGCTTACTATAAGGAAACACGACTACTTTCCAAATCTAGTATTGAAATCAAAATAAATCCTGTTAACCCAAATTTCACATTATCGACGATACACGTTGCGAAATTCTGAAACTCAAAGACTTAACGTTGATGGACCTATTGGGAAACTGAAAAACATTAATTTATATTCCCTTAAAGATAACAATCGAATATTTCAAGAAAATCGCTCAAAATGTAGACTCAGTTATAAATAAGCCTCACATTCTGAAAAAGGGTCACTTCGATTCATATACTACCACATGTATAACATTAAGTATTATGTTTTACCTATACTGGTAGAAATATCAATGTAACATCTTTGGTAAATATCTAGTTAGACCCTCTTTAACTCAAAATAATATAGATTCTGATCCTATTTCTGACACCAATATAGTCAATTCTCCAAATCCTGTGCCTAGGATTAGGACGCCTATGACATAAACTCACACAAGGGTGTAAGTTTAGTTTTTAACTGGGGAGCTGTTATACCCTTGACTTACCGGCCATAGTGCTTATTCTGCATCATTCCCAAGCATATCATATTAACATGACAACGTCATACTTTTCCCAACATCTAAACGTCTTAATATAAAAGCGTTTTCGCAGAAACCTCAGCAAAATACATTCTCAGATGCATCAGCATTTTTAGTGTTTATAAAACCTAGATACCATCCCCGCCAAGCTCAGAAGTCCTAATCCCAGTTCACGTCAGTCGTCGTTTCAGTTCAGTCTTACTTAAATTTAAGAAGTGTCTTATAATACTTATATTTAAAAGTGTTTTGTAATTTTAAAATAAATCTTAATTCAATAAATGTAAATTTTCTTTTTAAGATAATACTAGTACTAGTAATCAAAGTAATAATAGTACGTAAAGACACGTGAGTGATCTAATTATCTTGTAATATTTCTACTTTTATTTTTGAGGTACGGATTCTAAAAACATTTTAATTGAGAGTGACGTGCTGATATCCGTTCAGTGATATATATATACATATACACATATATACATTTACATATATATGTATATATATATATATATATATACATATACACATATATACATTTACATATATATATATATATATATATATATATATATATATATATGTAAAATATTTTTCATATTATTATTTATTTCATTATTATTTTTCACTTAAGAATAGCTTTCATATCAATTTCTGTGTGTGTCTAAGTCTAGTTCAAAATTGCAAAAACTATTAGAAAATATGATAAAGCTGATTTATTAATTCAAATATTATTTATGTAAATATGGTTCGACTCGAACTAGACTTGAGGAAAATTTATTCCAAGTCTGGTTTGTTTTAGGAACAAAAATTAATTTCGGGCTTTAGGCCACATAAATAATTTAATGTGAGTAATAACAAAGTTACCGGAGTAAAAATTCAGGGTTTTTAGAGAAAGTAAGACTCAAGTCACTATCATATATATATATATATATATATATATATATATATATATATATATATATATATATATATATATATATATATATGTATATATATATATATATATATATATATATATATATATATATATATATATATATATATCAATGATGTTTCACCAATGAGCTATACGAACAGGTGCAAGGAAAGTTTGGGGGAACTTGCTCACAGTAAGTAAATGTCTGTTTTCCGTTAAGGAGTTCAATTGGCGTAAATTTATATACCATCATCAGACCATAGTCCAGTTCGTGTTCTAATTGTTTTATCAACAAAACACTTGCGTAGCGAACCAATCACTTTGTATCGTGGCTGATATAGTCTATCCCCTGAAGAAATTCATTGTGTTTATCTAGAGTGCATCATCATAGCTTATTGGGCTATATTTAAGTGCTATCATCCCTTAATTACACCCTCCTTATTACAAAAAAAACATTTAAAGTGTTTTCACATTTTTTGAAACCGTGATTAAAAAATTGGAGTACAAAAGCAAAACTACACAATATTTTCTAAGTTATTATTTAACAACTTGGAAGTAAAGCTATAAGATAATAAATTTAAACTCAAATTCATTTTAAAGAATTATTCCACCATACAAAATTCGATTGGAGACGTCAAACAGTATTCTCTTCAGATATTTGTATGAAATATCCACTGTATTAATTTGTGGATTCATTTATGAACAATAGAGTTAATTAAATAAATCAACACAGTTAATTATTTTAATCGAAAAATAATATAATGTACTGACATGAATTTATCTGCATCAATTATTACAATGATTTTAATGTGACTTTTTGTTTTGAAGAAAAACAATTTTGAAACCATAGTATTGCTTTACTCTTGCTGGTTCTCTTTCACTCTCTACTTCTACCATATACTACTTTGTTAAAAGTAGGCGCTGTTTGTTTCTTACAACATGATTGATGTCTCATATAATTAAATAAAAATCACTATGACGTTTGGAAGTGTTCTAATAAAAAAAATTAAGAGTTCATTGAGGCATCATAATGCTTAATTTATATTAAGAGAGAAGTAAAGTAAGGCACTCGATGAGAAATAGGTATTTGAATACATGCTTGCTATCTCGCTTCCCTTGCCTATAGGGATCGAACAAGAGCCTGATCCCCTACAATTTAACCGTAAAAAATGTCTTCCGGATGAGAGGGTTCCTTTCAACCTAAACCTTAACCAATTTTTATAACAGTTTATGTATTTTAACTAAATTATATAACACGATTATTTGTTTATTTTTTTTATTATTTGGTTAAGAATTTAATTGTAAGTATTTCAACATGACGGCCATTTTCGACCAAAAGCTGTTATTAGTAATACCTGAAAAATTAACACGTTCGATGCCAGGTATAGATAATATTAGATAAATTTTGAATATATTTGGCGTTAATTTTGTAGAAATTCATTATTCACAATTAAATGAAACTATGTGATGTAGTATTATTTCTACTTTCTTTAATTTCTTTATCACGACATAGGTTTCGTTGTATTACAACATCTTCAGGTGGGATATTAGCAAAGTTTTACTGTTCTTCATGAACCTAACCAATCTAGTTTAATATTTATGACTTTTAATAATTAAAATCTTACTTGATGCGGCTATTAATTATTGAAATGTATAATAAAAATCAGTTTTAGTAATATAATTTACGACACTCGTATCTCGCTGGGATTGCAACTTATAGAGATAATGAATATATTATGTTCTATATATATATATATATATATATATATATATATATATATATATACACCGCCGGCGAATATGTGAAACCTCTCATCAGACAAACTCCCACAAATACGAGCTTATAAAATAATATTGTATTCAGCGAAACTCTCAACATGGCTCCGCTATGTTTTTGGTAATTACTTTTGATAACTCAGTATGCATAGAACAGCTTCGGATTTAACGTCACGTCGGTAAAGCCACCGGCGGAGAGCTTTCGGCGTAAAACCGCATAAAAAAATACAACCCTTTACTTGACGAGCGTGTACACACATGTGCACACTTGCGTAAAAACCTTTGAGCCATCGACGCTGTTTGCATTTGGGCTGGCGAACAATCTATTGAAGATAAAGCAAGTATTTTGCCTCCGCTTTCCTTATTCACAATAAAAGATTATTGTGTAGCAGTACTCACCTCCATGTGATTAGAAATACGAGGTAAGATTTACGGAATAGCAGATTTACAACAAAGAGATTTGGATTGAAACATTTAACAATGGAAATGTGTATGGAAATATATACCTCAGTGATTTTTAGACACGCTTTGGGAAATTTTATTCATAGCTAATTTTGCAATTCGATAAAGTTTATTCTATTTAGATTAATTTTATTGCCGGTCAGATTTATGAATATTAATATAATATTTCTTTTATAAATCAAATGATAAAAAGTTAAATATAACTTTAAATCTATATTAACAATTTTAACAGTAATTAATAGTTTTTTACTACAAAGATTTGTATCCTAACATTGAATTTAGAGACATATATACAGATTTATATACACAGACAGAAAGACACGCCGGAAAACTTTGTTTTAATTGATTTGACTTCAAGAAAGCCACACTGAAAGGAAGAAATAAATCACGTTAAATTTTGAACGTTTTATTCTAATTTTCTTTCTTCATAATTTGTTTTTATCAATTAGATATAAAAATACTTTATAACACCGTCACCCCATTTTTTATATTTTATTCTAATTCATTACTGAATTAAGTTTATTGTGACGATTTATATGTGACGTATACCAAAAATAAAAGCGATGAAAAGAAATTTTGAGATTTTCAACAATTATTTTCTGCTATCTTCTTGTCATAATTAACTTAGCATAAGAAATATATTAAATATGATATGAATTTTAGAAAAAAAATTAAGTAATTTCATGTCAATAGTATATTGTTTATTCAGTTCTTTGATAAGCCACTTGGATTGAAAAGTCGTTTCACCTGTCATAATTTACTTAATTATATCAAAAATATTTTCCAAATTTTATGTTCAAATTCTCTAAATCAAATATCTTATCCTCTAACACTATCCATCCTTCTTAGAAATCCGGATTCAAATAGCAAAAATGGCACCCTTGGAGTTTCATCTTGTCACTGTCTACTTGACTATTGTAGTACTGTAGCTTTTTTAATTTAGTGCTGATTGCGAATAAATTTTAGAGAAAAAGAAATGTCATCATAAATAAGATTCCTCGCAAACTGTTCTGTCCTATTGAAATTAGTGCTGATTGCGAATACATTTTAGAGAAAAAGTAATTTAGTGCTGATTGCGAATACATTTTAGAGAAAAAGTAATGTCATCATAAATAAGATTCCTTGCAAACTGTCCTGTCCTATTGAAATTGTGGAATATACTACGTAGATTTGGATATTACGAGTTTTGAAAGATGCATCCAAAATTCATCTTAAAAATCACCTTTCTTCTGGTGCAGTCTGTATAATTTATGTTTATCCATCCTTTCTAATCCTGTTCTTTTCGTTCATGAATTTTCCACGTTTTTTCATATGAGGCAAATTAAGTCATTTAGGATACCATGGAAAGGAGTGAGTTAGAGCTTTACATTTAAACTTGATACCATTTAAATACTTTCTCTTTATCCATGTAGTCTCCATTTGTTATTTCTATCCTTGGCACAACCATGCTCCTGTATACAAAGGAAGTTAAGTCTTTTAGGGTTCAGTAGCCAAACAAGATTAAGTTGGAACTATGTAAATGTTGGCCGCATAGGAGAAAGCAGGGATAGTTTAGCCTTTAAAACTTTCTTTAAAATGAATAAACTATTGTACAAAAGAAACATCAGTTTGGCCCTATAAATGTAGGTAATAGCTTTCTATGCATTTTCCGTACTTCTATAAGGATCAGAATCTTGTAATCTTTAAAAGAGCACATTAAAAACTGATAGCTCTTGTTATGCACGGCATCTTTTGAAAACATTTAGGTGACTGTAAGGAATGAAAAAAATACAAGAAAATTTAAGCGTGAAAAGTTGACTACTTTGGATATCCATACAAATCCAGAAACACAAAATCATGCAACTCGTTTTATAGCAAAAGTTGAGAGTAAAACTATGAATAAGCTGGCGATAACACCTCTAGCTAATAAAGCCGCTGGAGTAATTTGGCTATTATACAACCTTGTCCTTCAGATAGGCCGCCACAAAAATTAGGAAAGTCGTGATGTAATCTATTAGAATAAATGCCAGCCTTAACCTTATAGTTTTTAAATTTTTTAATGTCGGTTCATTCCTCCTTTCATATTAGAATGTCAAACTTTTTGTACATATAAACTGATGTGTACGAAATTCTGCAAGTGAATATTCGGTGACCAGATTCCAATCAATATGTACCAGGGCATTAAATATATATATTTTTTTAAAAATGAAGAATTTCTTTTCGCGGGACCTATCGTACACGAGCTCATTGGATAGGTATTTTAAAATCAAATTAAGATTTGTTAGATGATGGTGTTGGATTTTCACCTTCAATTTAAATAACTTCGGTCAAATTCCATAAGCGAATTTTGGTTTTAATTGTTTTTATGAGGATTAGTTTTTTAATAGGATTTATTTTTTTCTCTTAATATTATCTACAACTTTTTGCATGCTATAAAAGAAAATTTGACTAGAACAGGTTCTCTAAACATAATAAGTTTACTATATTTACATAGCCACATTTAAATGAAAGTAAATAAATAAATAACGTACCGTACTTATTATACCGAACTTTAATCAAACTTGAATAACGAAAGTTAGATTCGATATGTTAAATATGTTGTTATCCACTGAAGCAATAATAAAAGCAGACGCTATATCACACTTTTAACACATAATATCTTCACATTGAATCAGAGCGGTGCTCCGTACCTCTAGCGTGCATTATGTTACATGAAATTCAATTAATGTTATGATCGTTTAACTTTGTAGTTAGGATGGCTTCAGTTGTTGTTGGTATAGTATTGCAATACATTTAGATTAAATGTCTGTTCCATTGTTTTATAAGCAAGTTTGTGCTTGTACGTTAATTCTATTAGAGTAGAAGCAAATGCGTTTTGCTAATGAATCGTTGGGGTTTTAAATAAACATTACGCAGTTGTCACAAAATACCAGAGAGTTTTAAAGGTTTTGGTTAAAATAATCTAATACCCTTGCCTACGTATTAGTTTTTAGATGGAACAAACGATGAACAAAATAAACTTAAGCGTTGGTCCTAACTAATACATATTAAATATTATTCGAAAAATATTAATAATCACTTAGTATATTGTATGAAACAAGATCCACATTTTTTCAATAATTTCAAAACTTTTAAAATAAAAGTGATTATTTTAAAAATACTACGTACTACGTTCGTACTTATTCCTTAAGTATTTAAATAAACCTACTACGTAGATTTATAAAGTTACTGATTATGTATTATCCACAAATTCATTTACATAGATGCATAGAGAACTTTTTGTGAAATTGTAGTATTATTAGACATAAATATATAAAATACATGCTGTATTGTTCGGCTTTATCTCAATCTTTTTAGGCAGTAGAGTATTTTTCTACGTGTAAACAGCATTATAATTTTTTAAAATTTTTGGCAATATTATTTATCACATTTTGCCAACGGATTAGCATGCTCGGTCTTAAAATAATGTAAAATACTTTTTGTAAACGAATATGTATTGGTGTAAATATGTTACAAAATATATATTATTTTGAACTAAATTCGACCGACCAAACTTTTAATGTTTGTTGTTGGGCGGTGTTAGGCATCGCACGAGTTACGTGTTGCTAGTCTGGACAAAAATACCGGGTAATAATTAAGCCCACGAACTTGACATATTAAATGGAACATCTTCCACTACTTTTACAAAAATTAATTTAATAGCGGTGCAGTCACTTTTCCGTCCATGAGCTCAGTTTTTTAACGTTTATATTTATTGGCTCACCTCTGTAAATAATAGTGTAACTTTGTATAGCCTATTGTTTAAAGCAAGATATTTATAATGTAATAATTAGATATAGCAATTAATTAAAATTTGTTGGGTACTTAAACGTGAATGAAAGGCGAACAAATAAATAAGTGGACAATGTTTTATTTTTATTGTTAGCCATATTTAGATATGGAATAATTAAATTTTTGTTTGTACACTTAGAAAAAAAAATAATTGATAGATATGTTTGAAAACCGTTAATTTTTAGTGGATTATGACACTTGAGTAGCATTTAATTTATGTCTTAAATAGTGGTAAGAAATAAAGAAAAATTATTCACGAATAATATTTACTGAAGAAATGACATATATTTATATGTTTTTAAATACAAATGGAACTAGTAAGAAACTCATTACGCATAGCGTACTTCTGATATTTTTCATTTTCAATCCTGAGCAAGGAAATTTGAAAATCTGTGTAGTTATGTGGAAAAATGTCACCTGGATAGTTCCATTCTCAGTAACATTAGAAAGTGAATTACTTCTCTACTCAATGACATTTGTGATGAATTAAGATATTACGATGGAACTTAACTGAACACTTATTTATTTTTATGCATATTTGTCGCATTAGACTGAATCGTTTATAATGATGATTTTGTTACTCCAATGGTAAATTCATCGGTTAAGAACAGCGGAATCAATGGGCGTATTTTTTATTTGTTATACTTTGCTATTGGCTAAACTAATTCGAAGAGCAAGGTCTCAAGGAACTTAGTAGATAATTTGAGGATTCTGATGTATGTTGTATATAAACAGCGTTATAAATATATAAAACAGCGGTGAAAATTAATGATGAATGGGTTTTTTCTTTATTTTAGCGCCATTTCTTAATCATAAACTATTTTACAAGACAATATTTTTTAGGGATTATTCTCAGTTGAAGTTCGAGTTACTATTGCGGTATTAATCTCCATGACGAAGTGTTGGCTATAGATACATGGACGCTTAAAATGTTTATGGCGCCCAGATATTTATCGAGTTTTGTTTATTCGTTTAGATGTTTTAAAGTGTAAACTAATAAATAATTAGATTTGCGATAGTATTTTTGTCTAAAATTTATTCACATTGAGTCGTCCTTGGAGTTCTATAATATTTGTTAAACAGCAAGGTTTACTAAAAGATCTGTACCATTATCTTTTATTCCATCAGAGTATACCTTAAAACGCATGTAAGTTATATTGAGTATATTTTTAAACTAAATAAAATTTTTAAGTAATTGTTTTGTTAAAAATTTAATCTATTCTCTTGCAACAGTTACATGCATTCATTTTCAGTTCTTTTATTGAAATGCTGTGGCTAATAAATAAAGTCATTGTAGTTGAGTGTAATTTTAAAAATATTAAAATATAAGACACATAATTTATCCAATTTACGATCGACTCCCGCTGGATCTAATATTTTGTATTACTTAGTTCAAATTTCAAATTGTCGATAGTTATCTAGAAGACGCTAAACAGAAAAAGATATGTAAAATAAAGTGACTTTTTTATCTAAATTACGTACATTTAAACTGATAATTGCTGATTACTTTGTTTGATTTATATATAATTGAGTAGTTTGTTTATTGTTAATTGTTATTCGCAGCCTCGGTCATCAGAAAATTTATTTATAAAATGAAAAATTAAAATTGAGAAAAGAAGTAAAATATTCTAAAAAAACACGTGGAATTTGTTTCACTTAATTATTTGACTTTTAGGTTGGAAATATTTTCTCTTTGTTCACGCGGATATATTTATTCGTAATTGTAACACACTCATGAATTTTCAATAAATAAAAGGAAGTAAAATGTATAAGCAAGCAGATGAATTGATTAGATGGGATATGAACCTTTAGATAATCTAGGCCTGATTTAATAAGTGAAAATAATATAGCGTGAAGAGATACGCCCGCTTTCCAGCAAACATGTCTCTGTACTGTCGGCGCTGTAAATTATTTACTTACGAAGACCCAATGGAATGCGAGGAATGTTAATATCACGATAATTCCGTGAAGTCTTAATACGACAGTAACACAGTTCGGTCTTTCATCATATATTGTACCTCGATGATGCTAGGTGCGGTCTGCCATAATATGCCAATATGGAAGATTTCCATCACAAACTACTACGAAAATTTCGGAATATGAAGATCATTAACCAATATTGTCTAAAGACCTAAATCGCTTTTAATCCTTATTTACATAGATAATTAACATAAAATAGCAGATAAACTATATATAATACTGCTTACAGGTTTAATGAGTATTAATAATATTGGCATATAATGTAGCATAGATTGTGCTATCGAATTGTAAAATGCAAGATAAGTTATTCATAATAAACCATACAGGTTTCATAATGTGTTATATTCCGGTACTGAGCTTATTCGATATAAATTACTCTTACTAGCTAGATATGAGAACCTTCAAACCATCTGTACTTATTGTTTGAAGTACTGAAAAAATAGACAGCAATTTTTATCACGAAAAACCGTGTTTAGTTAATAATCGGTCAAAATCGGCGAAGAAAAACTTGTTCTTAATTATTTGCTTATTCTTTTATTTAGATTATGTATTCTTGTTGAACTGACTTATATTTTTTGGATAAATAATTATATTTTATTTATTTTTCATATATCGCTAAAAGGTTTGAAAACATATCTTATTTTTGAACATTTAAAGTGTGTTTCTGAGTGGATGTATATATATTTCTGTTAATAAGTATTCAGTTTGTGAAATTTTCACCAGTTTTAATTACCTAACAATTTATATGGAACCACAAGAAGATTTCAAATTATATTCATTATTTACTTTTGAGTTTTTTACATAAAATTATTTTGGGCGCGATGAGAGTAAAATGTGAAGGGTCACAAGCGTTACATGAAGATTATATTCTTCATGCAACGTTTGTGACGCCAAATGTCACGAATCTATGGTAAAAGGACACAAATAGGTACTTAATAAACAACCGAGAAAGATATATGAAACCGATAGAACAAGTAAAGTAGTGTACGCATGAGCCAAAACAAAAACAGCCCTTATTACAGGTTATCAACTGTTTTTTTACGTTTTTTATGTCAAAATAAACTGAAAAATTTAGCGCGAAAAAAAAAACAAAATAGGCGCTCTACATTCCACAGTTGTTTAGTACATTATAACTGTCAAAAATATAATATCAAAATTTTGTTAATATCTACCTTAAAATGATTTCTTTGATGTTTTTCAAGGGCTTACTTAATGTGGTTAATAGGGAGTTTTCACAAATCTCATAGGCTAATATAATAGACAATTGTCGTTGTACGATTCTGATATTTTATTTCAAAATATTATATATATATATATATATATTTATATATATATATATATATATATATATATATATATATATATACATATATATATATATACATACATATATATATATATATATATATATATATATACACATATATATATACATATATATATATATATATATATATATATATATATATATATATATATATGCATAAGTGTTCATTAAATTTTTTTTAATACCATGACATAAATATTGTAAGTCATATTTGCGTCTAAACAAACAAAGCGTCTAACATTAAAAACTAAAAAGTAAATAATTAATCGAATGGAAAATCTTGATATTGTCCCATAAAAAATATCAAATAATTACATATTTAAAATTTGGTGAGACTTCCAGGAATCGAAGTACTTAGTTTTAGAAACTTCACAAATGTAATGTAAATATTCAGTGACTCAAAAAAAACATTTCCAATGTTCAAAAATAAAATTATTGACTCAGAAAATTGCTTTCATTGCTCAAAAACAGACCGTTGCTAAATCTGTTCAAATATATGTAAGAGAAATAAAGGCCCAATATCTATATAAAAAAATAACCCTGTATAACATAAAAACATAGCATAACTAAAAGGATGAGGATATAATTAGGAATGAGTTTTTCTTTGGGCATTGGTTCCATAATGAACTAAAGACAGTTTTGCAAACTCGTTATAATGATATGCCGTCTATATGTATGTTCATTAAACACCTAAGCATTTCATGCATTAATTATTCTATTTTATATAATTATTATGCTATTTCATATGTACATAAATGAAGATTAAAGGCGATTCAGGTCTGTCGACTATATTAGATAATTGTCCAAATATATTCCAACAGCTTCATCCTAATATTTTAAATATTTTAGCGTAACTAGCAACGCGAATTTTCGCAATTGCGCATTTGCGCATCTACGTGTTTGATATAAACTCTATGTGTTAAAATACGAAAATGTGTCCTTTTATTTTAAGGACTCGTGGAAATGACGTCGTGATATTCACTGTCCTTGCATTACAGCGGGTCTTTGGAAGTAAATAATTCACAGCGCCGACAGTACACAAACACGACGTATTTGCAGGGTTAAGTGTGCTTCTCTTCGAGGTGTATTGTTGTCGTTTATTAAGTCACACCTGGTTAGTCTAATGGATTGCATCCCATCTAATCACTTCATTCGATTGCTTTATCTCCCTTTACTTCGTTGAAAATTCATGAGTTTGTCACCATTATGAATAAATATTTACGCGTGAGCAAAGAGTAATGATTCGCAACCTAAAAATTAAATCGAATTATGAAGGCATGAATTGAAGAGACAAAAAAATATGACATGGAAAAATAATTATTATCCAAACAGTGTAATTAAACGGAAACTCTGTCACTTCTAAATTATCCAACCAAACTTTGTTTAATAGACAGGTCGGATGACAAAGGATATTTCTAAAGTTATCGCTAAGATGTCAAGTTTGGTGAGAGACATATAGACATATATAGGGACATATGTATATATATATATATATATATATATATATATATATACATATATATATACATATACACACACACATATACATACACGTATATATGTGCATATATATGTGTGTGTATACATGTATATATACACGCGTACGGACGCACGTATGCACGCACATACAGACACACATATATTAAAATTGTAGGAGTGGGATATCTATCTATACATTGAGAGTGTGTAGGAAAAAATTATTTAGAGTGATACAATAAAAAAAGGGTGCGTGTACTTATGTACGCGCGTGAGAAGTTATACTTCTTTGGCATCATTAAATAATACATACGGATAGATAACCTCAATTATATTGGAGCACTTGAAAAAGTCTCTAAACACAATTTTTTCACTAATATTTACGAATAGTAAATATAATAATCAAAATATTGAATTTAAATCACTACTGAACATAATTTATCAGCACATATATAAATCGCACTTATATGAAACTAAAACACGTGTGTGAATGTAGACACTAGAAACATGTGGATAAATACTATGAATATGAAAACAATGAACAGAGGCGACGATGGTGCCAATAGCTTTTGTTTCGAGGCTGCAACCGCTGCAACTTCATACTGTAACTTTTGTGTGATGAATCTTAAAATTTTACTCTCATCATTTTATCATAACGCGCCTAAAGAAGTATAACTTCAAAAGTAGCAGAACCCAAGAACATTCCTTTAAAATTTTTTTATGTTCCTCTGCTTGTCCATTTTTCAATTCACACATCACGCAAGTACATCTGATAGGTACCATTCAAGCCGTTTTTACTAGAAAATTTTTTAGGAACTGAAGTGTCAACAGGTTTTTTTCTTACCATGAATCTAATAAAAAGAAGATAGATTAATTGGAAACTTCAATACATGCTAGACTTTCTTGAAACAAATTTTACTTTTATAATAATTATAGACAGTAATTATTACATCTGTAATTACGAGTACAGGCGTAATATATTTTAAATACAACAGGGTCGAATATTGTATAAAGTTTACATGATTTTAAAACCGTTTTTAATGAATAGCATGTAACGATTCAAAATAAAACTGGCCCACATGTTTAAAACTGATTAAATGTTTAAATATATTTTTTTAAATACTTTCTGGATTATCGAAACAAACTGCCTTTCAACATAAAAGTTATGAAATATATGACTCAATAAAAGAATCAAATGATAAATCCTTGCCAAAACCAAACTCTAATCGCAAATTGTAATTTTCATTCATTAGAATCTTGCTTTTTGTGACAACAACGATTGGTATTATTTTCTAAACAGATCCGATGATCTACCATTCGTTAAAAATTGCGCTGAAATTTGTCACCAATTTTAGAATTAACATTTTAATACGTCTTATTTTATTAAAAAGAAACAAAACCTCCAATCTAATTTTTGGACTATAAATTTTGTTTATTTTGAGACTGATTCACACAGAAATTGATTCAATGTGAATTTATTGTGTTCCGAAATGAAAGAAAACCACTGGATCCCAACAAAAGAGAAGTGTGCTGGCAAGAAAATAACTATGGTTAACTACTTTTTTTTAAACAAAGAATGAACTTTATTCCTATACATATGGATAATGAATATAATAATTTTGTTCTGTGATGTTTTGTCATCTTTCTGACAGAACTTTTGGTCTCTGTTGGCAAAACCTGAACGAATTACAATTTTAGGCCATAATCTTTAAAGTAATTTCTAACATAATCAATCCCGAAATAAATGGTAGTTTAATGTATTGTACATCAGGCCTGTATTAAGGATGCAAATTCGCCTCCCAACCAGGCTCCCATAACTTTTCACGGGTAACCAAATATATGTGAGGTCTTGCATTGTTACAGTGGAAAATTAGTGACATCATGTTAAAATTTATCCGAAACTAGCAGCTACAGATATGCGAGCGATGCGCCTTTAAAGCAAAATAAGAATGACTGAAAGAAAAATGTCACAACATTGGCAGAAATCTTTCATGTAATGCTATCTGTTTGTGTAAATCTAAATTACTTTCTAAATAACCCAAACGTGCTTACGTAACAAAAGAAACAGAGTTTATCAATGACGAATTTGTTAGTTTTTTGGTATTAATAGGTGGTGTCACCAAAAAATGTTAATCTTTGATCTTAAGGTGAGTAATATATTATTTGTCAGGGTAATCAAAATTCTGAGACTAGAAAATATAACAAACTACAATAATGGACTATACACACTGAACGTATTGTAAAATTGGCGCAATTGTTTTTGATTAAGTGGGTGTTACTCAGAAAGAATTATTTATTATTTCTCCAAACAAATACACATTAATTACATTTAAAGCTAAAACTTAAATAAACGTAATTGAAAATAAATTTGAAATTTTAAGGAGGACGTAAATATTCCAGCTAACCTATTTAATCATAACACGGGACCGATGATAACAAATTCTCCATTCAAGTTTGTTTCAGTTAAGCAAGAAAGACGCGAAACAAAACTTAAGCTCAAGTAATTTGCAATGGTTTGAAAAGTGAAGTCAAGTTGATAAAATAGTTAATGAAGTTATCTTGATAATGATCTGATGTTATTAATATTGGGGTAATACTTGCTGGGGTTAACGAACTCAAGGTTAATTCGCCAAGTTCAAGTTAGGCAATCATGATTTTTTAATGTTTGTAAATTATAATAATGAAGGTTTTGTAATTAATTGTCTAAATCTTGTTAAGTTAACTGAAATACTTCCAAATTTAAACCTAATTGGTTGTTATCTGTTATTTGGAAGCATATGAATTTACCTGTTAAGAAAGTAGTTTGACTGTGTAAATCACTCATGAATTTCACTATACTCACAATAGGTTGACTGTGTAAATCACTCATGAATTTCACTATACTCACAGTAGGTTGACTGTGTAAATGACTCATAAATTTTACTATACTCACAATAAGTTGACTGTGTAAATCACTCATGAATTTCACTATACTCACAATAGGTTGACTGTGTAAATCACTCATGAATTTCACTATACTCACAGTAAGTTGACTGTGTAAATGACTCATAAATTTCGCTATACTCACAATAAGTTGACTATGTAAATCACTCATGAATTTCACTATACTCCCAATAGGTTGACTGTGTAAATCACTCATGAATTTCACTATACTCACAATAGGTTGACTGTGTAAATAACTCATGAATTTCACTATACTCACAGTAGGTTGACTGTGTAAATCACTCATGAATTTCATTATGCTCACAGTAGGTTGACTGTGTAAATGACTCATGAATTTCACTCTGCTCACAATAGGTTGACTGTGTAAATCACTCATGAATTTAATTATACTCACAATAGGTTGCTGTGTAAATCACTCATGAATCACCATGAATTTTATTCCATTATATAAAGTAAATGCGTAATTTTGTTTGGGCACTTTTGTCACCTTCCTTATCGAACGTTTGGTCTCTATGAGCAAAAATTGAACGAAATAAGATTTTAGGCCATAGCCATTTGTGTTTATTTTACAATTATCAATCTCGAAATCAATGGAATTTGATTTTCGTTTAAAATCCGCCACCTAACCAAGCTTCAATCATTTTCCATGAGTAATCATATATGTATATTATATCAGTGTGAAAGGAGTGTTTTACGATTTTCCAATTCTGCCCATTTTTCTATGATTTGTTCCACCCGTTTGTTATCAGGAGGTATTTCAATTAATAATTCACTGCTTTGGAAGTAATTCAAAAGGCATAATACTACAAGTATTGTCGAAAATGTTAGTTTTCCAACTTTATATTGAAATTAGTTCTAAATTAATAGTGCTTTTAAATTGAACTATAAGTTACTGAAAGGAAAAAATCATAACATTGGCAGAAGTCTTCTATCTAATACTCCTTCTCTGTTTAACATGATTTACTTTTAAGCTAATCCTCTATTTGCCTACGCAAGAAAAAAAAAACAGATTTTAATAAAAATTGATTTGTCAGTTTCTGAGATGACTTATTTCTGTTGGTATAACCATAAAATCCTAGTCATCGATATTAAGGTGTGTAATATACATGTCACTGTTATCAAAATTCTGAAACAACAAAATATAATAAACTCGGTAATGAAAAATACACTGAATATATTGTTAAATTAGCGCGGTTACTTTTAATAAAATAGTGTTACTTAAGAACGACTGTTTATTGTTTCTTCAAATAAACACATTTTAATTATATTTTAAGCTAAAACTAAAATAAATTTAATTGAATATCAACACAATTCACAATTAGATGAAACTACGTGATGTAGTATTATTTCTACTTTTCCTAGGTTTCGTTGTATTACAACATCTTCAGATGAGATATTAGCAAAAAAATTTTCTTTGCTAATAACGTACGTTTATAATACGTAGGTACGGTACGTAGTACGGTACGGTAATACGTAGTTTCATTTAATTGTGAATAATGAATTTCTATAAAATTAACGCCAAATATATTTAATATTTGAATATTAACTTAAAATCTTTAAAAGGATAACGACGTAATATATTCCAACCAACCCATTTTATCATGATATGCCACCAAAATCTCTATTCATGTTTGTTTCAGCTGAGCCAGCATGAAGAGAAAGAAAATTGAAACTGAAGTTCTTTAGCAATTGTTAGAAACGTGAAGTTAAGCTGATATAATAGTTGATAATATTAGATTGATAAGGGTTTGGTGTTCTCAATAATAGAGTAACACCTGCTGATTAGGCATTCATGATTATTTAAAGTTTATCAATCACAATAAGGGAGGTTTTGTAATTACTTGTCGAAATCTTGTTATGTAAAGTGAGAAACAGACAAATTTAAAGTTTATTGGGTTTTATCTATTATTTGGAAGCATATACATTTACCTGTTAAAGAAATAGGTTGACTGCGTAAATCACTCTTCGCACTTGCTAAAACATAAAAATCCCTAATTTCGTCAATAAATGGATTCGATTTGATATTATCTACGTATTTTAAGATTTCTATAATGAAACTGCTGACCTTAATAATTTTGTCTTGTTTATCCAAACGGATGGATCTCAAAGATTTTATAGTTTTCAACTAATTCTGCAGATGTATGCTTGTGGTGAGGATGAAAAGTTTGGAAATAGTTCCCCATATGTATAAAAGAGGAGGTGAATATAATTTTTGCACCTTTTATTGATTGAGGTTTACTCGAATTAGCTTTTTAATCGTATTTTTTATTCAAAAAGTTATGAAATAGAATTTGAATCAGTTGTTTCCCGTCCTAAAACTTTGGAACCTGTGCATACAATTTTTAAAAATATTGTGTTATATTTGCATGTTGAGCGTACAAAGATTCAATCGCAATTTTTTATTAATTTTATTGTACTTATAAATCTAAATTGACATCAGCAAATGTGATTTTTTTTTGCTGCGATCAAATGACTAAAAAATATTGAAACACATTTTTCACCATTCGGCCTGCTTTTGCTATTTAGATATTTCAAAAGTTATACACTACATTTAATTTTAAATTGAAATGAGTTGACGTAAAATTCATTAAGTAATGCGATGAAGAACTGGGCGAAAAGTGTTGCTGCTCGGTAAAATCAGAAAGAATGTCTACAAAAGCAAAGTTTCAAGCCAAAGGTTTCGGAACGTCATAAACGTGCTCTGAAACTAAATGAAAGCTAGAAGAAGGACCAGCCCTCATCTCTAATGAAGTCAAAATTAAATTATATTGGTCAGAAAATCGCTGAATTCCGGGAACGAGAGCATTTTGTTCCTCCAGAGTATAATACTTTGGAGAAAGAAAATTCGCTAGTAAAAATATCGCTAGTTCCAAGTTTGATTACGTGTCTAGTCAAAATAATAGAGATGAAAAGCTGAAATAATGCTATCACCTTTTTATATTGCCATCACCTTTATAAATAAGGGGATACAAAACGACTCGAAAACTACGAACCGAATAGCTTTTTGTAATTTATTACACTTGCACCGACTTTCCATACGAGTTTTTATAAACAAACTGATGAATAAGATAGGTGGTACCAACCGTGCAAAGAACTGGATTTTTTAACACTTTGCATCATTATACATCAGAAAATTAAAAACAATAAAATGGAAATACTTCGCCCAACAATATTATTTTTGATGTGAAACATCTATATCTATAGGCGCAGGTATAAACCGGATCGTTGACGTGGCGACGCTTGCCGTGGCGACGGGTCGCCACTCTTTACTAAGGTATATATATAGTATATATGTTGTAGAGTGTACGGTATGGCGACGTGTCGCCATGCGCAACCGACTACGCGACCCCCTCCTCACTCAGTTCGACGCTGTTGTTTACTGCGGTACACATAACCTGTGCTTTATTATTTTTGTATTAATTGTAAATAAGTGTTTATTAAATAAAGTCACCATTTTCTGGAAGAAATTCGTAAACCTTTATTTTTTCATTATGCTATATTTAGTTCCCGTAATAATCTTTTCTTTTATGCATATTACTTGTACGAACACGATGTTTCAAATCTGCCAAGCGTCCCGTGACGGCTCACTGTTTTTTTTTCCTTATGCTATATTTAGTTCCTGTAATAATCTTATCTTTTATGCATATTACTTGTACGAACACGATGTTTCACATCTGCCAGGCGTCCCGTGACAGCTCACTGCTTTTTTTTTCCTTAGCCAAAGGCCTATTTTTATCGTAGATTGACTGTGCTTTCTATTTAGTTCACGTGAACTTTGAGAATATGTTATTTAGTTATCTTTAAGATTGTGAATTTATCATAAATGTGATTATTAAAGTTATCAAAATCAGTGAGCTGCTATCAATATTTTCTAGTCAAGGTGTTAAAACGAAGAACGAACATGACTGTACTTAACTAAAGTGAGGAATACATTTTTTATTGGCCTGCAGATGGAAATATCAGACGATATAACATTTAGTAGTTGATATACTGATATCATTACATTGTATCATATGGGAATGTAGTTAGAAGTCACCACCATTCGTTATAATAATCGTGACACCGTGCGTGATCAATGTATATTTTATCATATTCTCGCATGTCAAGTCATTTTAATTATGTCGAGCGTAATAAGGTTTAATTAACTTTTCAGCTACAATATTAAATATGTGACGGAATTATTTCACAGAATCTGTCTTTATAAGCAATTGAAATAGATGTGAGTGTATATTTTTAATATAAAATAAAAGTTTAGTAAGCTAAAATTCGACAAAACATAAAATTACCTTAGGGACTTCTGTCCGCAATAAACTATAAACAAATTAAATACAAAAAAATGGAAAATATTTTTCCCAATAATGTTGTTTGTACCGAAGTCGATGGCCTATTTTTATTAAAGGCTAGCTGTACCCGCAACTTCATTCACGTGAACTTTTAGAATATATAGAATTAAGTTAACTTTAACACGAATACACCTAACGTCGTCTTTTATAACACATACGAAAATTAACTTTTCTAAGTGAGTGCACTTTGTATTGAAATATCAAGTTAAAATGTCTAATTTTTAGTTGATTGATTGCGATGAAACAATACTTATGTTACCCTATACTCAATAGAACCACGAGTGAAAACTTCATTAATATAATTTGAGTTGTCCTTGTGTGACGTGTAAGTAAAGAAATAGACTTAACGACAGACAAATATTCGAAAAAGAATATTTTTATAATTTGTAAAATAATTTCATTTTCATGAAAAAAACATACAAAGGTTCCCTTTTTTGGTTTTCGACGAATATTGTCGGCCTCCGTCTTTTTTAGATCGTCTTGCCCTTATTCGCCATTCCCTACGGTTTTACCTCCTTTTATTTTTAAATTTTCCTTAAATTTTTTTATTTAACAAACAATAAAAATGGTGACGTATGCACTTTCGGTTAGTAAAGATTTAATTTTATGACAAAAATATAAAAATTAATTTGCGCATACAAAGTAGATACTATCATTCTACCCAACCAACAAATCACCCAAGTTATTATATTTTTATAATAATGTCTTCAAAAGTATATTAAACCAATTTTTCTTCTCTTCCATGCTATTCGTGTGCTTGTCGCTTACAAATACACAAACACACACACACACACACACATATATATATATATATATATATATATATATATATATATATAAATATATATATATATATATATAAATTTATATGTATATATATATATATATATATATATATATATATATATATATATATATATATATATAATGTATGTACACAGTTATATGTAATTAGCTTAAGAAGAAATGAAACAGATAACAGAAAATACCAACCTATTTCTATATATCTGACGTAAAAATAGAACGTAATTTTCTACACATCTGCACTAATTCTATAAAGAAGGTGACAGTTTATTTTTTTTCTTTATGTGTAAGAATCTCATTTAAAAACTAGAAGACAATTGAAAATATGTTTCCCTGATAGAAATCTACATAACTAAGTTCTATCTCTTCTTCTCTGTAAGTTCAGGATTCCGTAAAATATAGCAATATTTGTAATTCAAACCGGGGTAAAAGCCCAAACTTACTTCTTGATTTAAGTTGAATGAACTGTTACAGATGTAACAAAATAATATGAGAAAGAATTGTATATGTTAAAGAAATCTACAAGAATTCTAGAATATTATATGCCTATTTTTTATGGAAAGTCTTCAATATTTGTATTTGAGATTAAAAAATATAATTGAAATTCACGGCTTTGTTTCGTCACTTTTAAATTCGTCTTCTTGCAAATAAATTAAATATTATAACATCAACGACAATTCATGTACATAAATAAATAGCTTAACTGCATTGGAGTAATTAATACAAAACATATAACAGAGTTTTAATCTACTAAAATAAATTGCTATTTGAAAAGTTTTATTAAGGTGAGACGTCTCATTCTAATTCTGCCTCAATAAAAGGTACAGGGGAGTGCAAAATTTAACATAAATGCATCTTCAAGTCGATATTTTTGTATATATTTGTATATAACGTATAAAAGGTAAAATAAATAAATAAAAGATAAGAAAGAAATGTATAATTAGTGATAATGGAATCATCAAAATTGTTAATAATATTAATTACCCACATGTTATATTATAAAATTTGAAACACAAAAATCGTCCATAAATATTGGAATGATTTTTTTACAAATCGGTAAAAACTCACTATCTTGATAGAAAATTGAATTGAGTGCAAAATTTAACATAAATGCATCTTCAAATCGATATTTTTGTATAAATTTGTATATAATGTATAAAAGTTAAAATAAATAAATAAAATATAAGAAAGAAATGTATAATAGTGAAAATGGAATCATTAAAATTGTTAATAATATTAATTACCCACATGCTATATTATAAAATTTTAAACACAAAAATCGTCCATAAATATTCGAATGATTTTTTTACAAATCGATAAAAACTCACTATATTGATAGAAAATTGAATTGTCCTTAGATTTTGAGGCACATTCTTGTTTTGATTTAAATTCCTCTAGAAAATTTACAATTTAATAAACATTATTATGTTTCAATTTATTTCCTCATAATATAATATTAACGTTAACAATAGGACGGTCAAACAAGCATTCATCAGGCTATATAAATTATATCCATTCATTAGGAGCAAATGTTTGAAACGTATTATGAAATGGGTTTGCCAACGAGTAAAAACTTACTATAATAAGATTAATGTATGTCTAAGAACGGAAACCGCTTATATTTACCATGTATTATCATTGCAAATTAATGGTTCTCAAATGTAGGTTATCACGAGGGTACGAGTTGAACAACCTCTTTGGTAACAGCACATGAGTTGAACACCCCAACAATTGGTTAATAAATCTATACCTTTATGGACTCACGCTCTTTTGTGTTAATGGATTATTGACAAAGTCTTGAATAAAAAAAAACAATGACGCATGTTTTCATATTTATTACGATTTTTTTGGGTGTAAATGACTTATTGCTGTTTTAGTAGTACTCAGTTAATAAAAAGTTAACCAATAATATTTTTTTTGTTATACAGAAACCGTTTTTAACACGTTGATGCTACATAAGACTGCGGGGTACATAACGTACAGATATGTGGGTATTAAGCGTTAAACAGTCGATAGGGTGAGAGCAAAAAAAAAACACTGGAATATCATAGTATACATCGGCTCAAGGTCCTGAAGGTACTTCGTTTAAATGTGCTACCATTTCGGAATCATTAAATTCCAATATCTTCCGTGAATACCAAGAAATCAAAATAAAGATAGAATGTACCGAAATAAATCAATGTTGAAATAATTTGAAAAATAGGACCTGAACAAAAAGTTTTAAATTTTCAAAACAAAATTTGACGGGTAATAATTTCATTTAACTCATTTACTATTATGTCAGAACTAGATTTATTGTAATAACAAGAAGCAATTAACTCACAAGATGAGCAACAAACGAATTGAGACACGCTCGGAAACAAACGTCGTTTCATCCTAAGGAGGTCCGTGGAGACGATGTCATGCACAAATCTTGACCGCATAAAGAAGAAACAAGCACGCTCAAATTTTAGCTTATTATTACAACATGTTCACGTAGTTTTGCGTGTTGGCTGAAACGTTCTTGGAAAATCGAAAATAGTATTATTTGTTTTCGGTTTATATGGTCCTCTTACCCTTTTTGTAATGAAATTATTATTATTAAATATATGTTAATAAAGATAGAATCCAACGAGGTTCTACAATATTTAACATTTTCATTAACATACATTTAATAATTATAATTCACATTGCTTTATAATTTGTATGCAAAGTAACAGTAAAAGCTAGAAAGGAATATAATAACGAGAATAAAGAATAAAATTACACTGTAAAATTTTAATTAAACTAGAAATTGAAACGGTCTATGATGACGATTGTAACAAGCTGCATGCCCAATTAGAGGCATTTTAAGAAAAAAATAATTAAACACTACGGGAAAAAATTATCATCGTCAATAGAGAGTTTGTAATTAAATTACATTATTGATTAATTAACCTTGACTTTCGTTTAATTTTTTTGCTGAAAGGCACGCCATAGCAATACGTAATTTTAACGTATTCCAGTTAGAATAAGTAAACCGAAATTTCAAAGTTTCATAATACTAGAATATTGACTTATTTTTTTGTGTAATTGTAATTCCCGAATTGTTTTGGATTATATCGGAATTCAGATAGTTACAAAAAAAAATTTTGAGATAGAAATTCTCAAATAACGTAACACGATACTGCGAACACATAGCGGTTGTCTGAGATATCCAACTTCATGGCCACGAAATTTCCACGCGCCAGTAGAGGAATTTTCTCAAGTCCGCACTAATGTAAAAACACATTGAACAAATACGCAACAGCAACGGGAAAGAACAGGCATACGTCACAAATATGAATAAACTTTACGTTGCTATTGTACAATCATGGAATTACAACTTTATAATTATGCACTGTAAAATATTTAAATTTTATTTTAAAAGTTAGTTTTAGGATTGTTTACAATCTGAAATTTTAATTATTTATTCAGGAATTGTGATAGGTATTATGATTTAATTTTATGGTATTTGGAGTATTACTATACATGTAAGTATATGTACACGTAGTAATATGAATGTGAGTATATGTACATACGAAACTATTACAAGAAAATACTAGCATTAGATATTATTTGCTAATTAAAAATAACAATTTCAGAATTAGTCATGGTAATGCCGTAGGAAAAAAACGACGTAAAAATAGAAATTTTAGTTGTTTGAACTATTGGATAAATTTAATTTTGGATCGTTTGTATGCGGTTAGCTCAAAAAGACATTTTTCAGCGTGTAAGAAATTTTCTGCTCACCACTGTAACTTGATATGGAAGTCAAAAAGTAATGCAGGAAAACTCAAATTACTATCACTAACTTCAAATTGGCGGAAATTGTAAACGTATAAAATATATTGTGTGATGATAGAGTTTACACAAGGTACCACCTAAATTAACCACTTAAGGCGTAAGTATATCTACTATCTGATATTCCCACCAGAACTGAAACTGAGAAAGTTTTTCCTTTAGCTGGATATCTCAACAATAATTTAAAATGTGCTCTGTTTAAAAACCATTTAATGCATTATCATTTTTAAGAACCCACCTTCAATTGTATGATGCTATCAGTATAGTCAGCCAGTCAATGCATATCAATTTTTAACAAGTCACTTGCAAAACCAACATTGTCTTTCTTTTAGATATCTTTGATTACAAAAGGAATAAGATTAATTATATTTGGCTTTAAAACTTGAGTCGACCAATTATAACCGAGTAAATTTGTATTTTCATTAATATTGACACATCACTAATAGTGAATCGAATAAATTACATTTATTTATTGTAGCTATTATGTAAGAGTACACTTTACAAGTAGTGATTGCTATTAAATTAAAAGAGGGAAAGTATTAAATTAATGTTCTTATATTATTTTTAATAAATTGGAATTCCAATTTGCATTATTAATGCCATATTCATCACATTGTTTTAATCCTCGGTGACTATGCCATATTTCAGCCAGTGATAATGGAACCAGCTTTTCTTGATATTCACTTAAAATTCATTGTAAAATTTTAGTCATTTTTGAATTGCATTTGAATAACCTTTGAAATAATTAAAAAATTTTAATCAGGTTAGTGGAAATATTATAACCAATAACCTATTCCATGTGCCATTAAATATTTACATGCGCCTAAGTGTCTATACAACCATCGTATTGTGGATTAAGTGGAAATGAAGACAGCAATTTAAAAAAAAATATGTTTGGAAGTAGAAAGTCCAGAGACTTCAGTGAGTATGGAAATACAATGCAGCCAAGTAAAATTATTTTGTATGCGTTAATATTGCAATGCGGAGCGGAGCATTGTCATTTTAAAACTCATTTTGCTTTGCTTTATGAAAAGTATAACTGCAATTATATTCAAAATTTCACAGAAAAGACTGGCGATAATTATTCTCTTAATTGTAAAGAATTCGCAGTAATTAATGTGGTCTATATCCCATCACATATTTAGAAGAACCTTTCCGTTTCATATTTCCATGTACATAAAAACCTAGTTTTCTTCAGTCCGTGACTACGTGTACTTTTCTTGATTTATTCGAAAAATTATCAAATTTCACTCACTATTCATATGCTGTCATAAGATAATTTATTGAGAAATTGGTACAATAGGAATTAATTTTCTCAGTGCACACTTTGGCGCTGTTCTATTTTTTAAAGAGATATTTGGTCATCAAATATAATTTTTAAAGAGATATCTGGTTAGCCAAACGGTATATTTTACCTCTTTCCCAAAGCATGAAAGTGTTTTTCTAGCGTAGTATAAGATAATTAGAGCAGCTCCAATGGATAACCAAAACTTATGTCTGGATCTGTTTCAGTAATCTTTTTTGATTAATAATTATCAACTTAAAGCTACATAAAAACTATCTACTTAAATCTATTTTATACTAAAAAATATGTTACTAGCTGTCAAACGATAGGTTTATTCCCGTCACTGAATTAATATAAAAGTTACATAAAACAAGATTGATTTATACTTATACACATACTTACATAAAAGCTCATTCGTTGGTAACAGGTCGATATCAAAATACAAAATAAAAAAAAAATTCTTGCTAATTTGTTCATTATACAATATATATATATGTATATACATATACATATATAAACATATATATGTATATATATATACATATATAAACATATATATGTATTTATATATATATATATATATATATATATATATAGTATATATTCAGTCTGAAATACGCTCACATACAAAAAGGTAATTCCCAAAGACAGGGCGGCGGAAATGATAATTCCGCCCAAGCGAAATCTCGCCGCGAGGACTTATAACCTATTCGAATGAGGAAATTAAATGTCTGAAAAAATGTCGAGTTACTTAAAAAAGGTCACCCGGAAATCCTCATGATGGCGAGGGTAAATTAGTACGTTTTTCGTTATTCTCTCATCGTGTATCGTTGTTTTCCAATGAAATTGTACGACTTATTATTCGTTTTTGGCCACAAAAATTTACATTTTGATTAATGGACAAAACCTGTTGTCACCATTTTTCAACTAGGGCACTGAATATGGCGGAGTGTGTTTGAGTATACAATATTACATGCATATTTATTAATTCAATTGTCGATCACTGTGTAACTGAATATTAATATAATAAAATGTCATAGAATTAATCTGCAATTAATATTAAAAAAAATTATTGGGAAAAAATAATGAAATGAATTAATTACCTACTCTATAAAGATCAGAACGCTTGGAAACACGATTATTTTTGTATTATTTAGTAAATAACTGACTAGTAAAATGAGTGGAATTTTTAATTATTAGGGATGTTACCTATGTTTAGCTTAATATAATATCAGCCGTATTATTTTGTCAAATTTCCAACTGACTCTCTTTTCAGTGACTTTCAATACATTCATACTGTGGAATTATTTTAATTTGCTAGTTCAGTGAAGCCAGAAACCAATTTATAGCACCTAACGGTAAAAATCATATTTTAATTAAAAAATAACTCGGGTATTTTTTAGGATAAACACTTGTTAGCAAAAAAATTTGTGTTTAGAACCCGGGAAGTGTTTTTTGTGTTTTTAGGAAAGATTTTCAGTTTTACAGCGTTTAATAGTATATATATATCACTGAACGCATAATTTGTCAATGGAAATTCTTATACTAAAGCTAAATATTAAACACGTTTTCGAATTTTGTATTTAACATATATATGTTTATTGTTAATAGATGCGAACTATCTCAATTGAAATTATCTCCAACATTTTGAAATAATGTCAGTGTTAATCACCGCTTCGCTTATCGCTTTACAATAAATCAATCCTTTTGTCAGATTCTTTCCTTCACTTTTTTATTTATTTCTCATAAAGCTCCTTCAACATTACTTCTCAGTTGAAGGCGTAAAAAATAATTTTTATGAACTTTCAATTTTTAGATTACAACTATTTAGAAGTAAGAAATAATTTGTACTTATTTTGTATAGATAAATTGCATCTTTAAAAAATTGGCACCATTTACTTTTAAAGCAATGTAACTAGGAAATAAAAAAAATACTTTTCTCTGCGCTATCCTTGACTATTTCAAAGTTTGTAATATTATAAAACCAACAATATTTTCTTTTCTTTCGGAGAAATTGGAGAGTAAATTACGTTAAAATAAAATATTTGCTTATAAAATATCAGTACTTTACATAGGAATAACAATTTATTCCAATCGGCATGCGTATTTTCTTTACGAATTGGAATAAAAGAATGAAGGGTAATTACTTCATATTCAAAAGTACACATTACATCATCCCTATTTATAATATCCTTTGCTGTTCACGAAATTGCCATTTGCGGTTTTTAGTGTTCGCGTTTCATGACTTTAGAAGCTAAATGTTGGTACTAACACACACATTTAAATTAATATAAAGAATGGCCTCTCTCGAGGATCTAACTAATGAGAATGCCTTTCCAATGGATCAATATTTAAAAAAAGTGTAATGCAGCACTATTACAGACACTACTTAAGTTATTTTTATTGACAATGTTATGGTACATTGAAATACGTGACATTTTGTTTTGGATCATTTAATTCATTTGGTATTTATATTTATTTATTCATTGAATGCAAGGTATAAGAATTACGATATAAGGGTTCCGAAATTATCTGAACACATCTTACAAATATGAAATTGATTTGATCACATTATAAAAAGGAAAATCATGGGTTCAGTTTCCGAGTGCGTGGTTTATAACGTGCAGTCACCACAAGTGATATTGGTACAAATTTTCATATTTCCTCTTTATAACGAAGCCTAGATGATGGCAACGTGTTAGTGTTTAGTCGAGTTAATCAAATTCGAAATTAATTTTATCGATAAGAACTGTGGTAATATGATTATTCTCCACAATTTTAAAGATGTTCTTACGTCAAGATTATCTATCACATGCCAGATTGTCCTGTTGACTAAAATAATTTTCTGGAGAATAGTACCGATAAAAATTAAGGGATGCTGGAAGCGAGCCAGAGAACTGAAATTTAAATCACCTTCCAAAAAAATAAAAAAAGGAAAACGAAAAGCTATGTAAATTTTAAAACAGGTTCCTTTCCAAAAAAACAACCTGTCAATTATTTACCCATGTATATTTTACGCAAAAACAACCTTAGATTATATTTACTAAATTAGATATAATTTTTTTTATTACTTACAAATGTATTTGGAACTTCGCATAATTGGAAGTTGGTTTACAAAGCTAAAATTAAGGGCACAATTTCTAACGGATATAAATTTTCAAATTAAAGTTATTGAATCACTTGATTGATATTACAAATATTGTTAAAGTGTTAAACCTGCACGTTTAGCTTTTTATGGACACTCGGTCATATTAAAAGTACTGCAATCGAAGAAAAAAATTATATCATAAAAGAAACTGACATTTTGTTAGATGAAACATTACATTTGCGTAAAAACTCCGTATTAATTGGTTTTAAATTTTTCTTAGACATAAAATAAGTAAATAAACATGTAATCTTGAGTACTTATAACTAATGTTAACATAAATCATTTGAAGCTCTTTAACAAGATTCTATTAAATGATAGAATCTTGTTAAAGAGCTTAAAACCACGAATATATAAGATTGATATTTATTTGGAAGCAAAAAATGCAAAAGATATTTTTATGGAAGTTTTATTTCATTCAACTCGAAAATGTACTTAGTACCCAATTACGTTAATTAAAATATATTTACATCTCACAATTAAACTATGAAATTGTAAACTGTTTATTCAGGGAACTGAAAATGAAAATTGTATCATTCCAACCATATAAGTGAATGAAATTTAAAATATAACATGTTGACTCAATGTAGTGTCAGCGCTGTAAATTATGGTCATATATTTGTTCTTAACGTATATAAAGTTGGATTCAAGAAATGTAAAATCTAAGTGGTATTTCCAGAAAATATATTATAGGTGTTTGAAAATATACTGACTTTATGATTAAAATATTTTTTTTTAACAAACGAAATTCACTAATTAAAAGTATTCTCAATTAAATGAAACTACGTGATGTAGTATTATTTCTACTTTCTTTAATTTCTTTACCACGACCTAGGTTTCGTTGTATTACATCTTCAGGTGGGCTATTAGTAAACATCTTTGCTCATTATGTCCGCGGCTATTGCTTATAGCCCACCTGAAGATGTAATACAACGAAACCTAGGTCGTGGTAAAGAAATTAAAGAAAGTAGAAATAATACTACATCACGTAGTTTCATTTAATTGTGAATAATGAATTTCTACAAAGTTAACGCCAAATATATTTAATAATTGAAAGTATTCTCTTAGGCATCCGGCGAAACAACGGTCTGGATACTCGACGCCCATTTAACAGGGCGCGCTTTGCGTTGTTTAGAAATATAATGTCATCTAGTGAGAACTGAAGCAATTTAGCTTCGTTACAAACATTGAAGGTGCAAAATGCCAGACCTTTGTGGGTATAACTCATGTACAAAATTAAAAGGTTTCCATAAGTACAATTTAATAGCATCATACCTCAAGAACTGTAGATATTTTCCCATGTAATCACATGGAGTAAATTTTTACGATAAATAGTTACCAGTTAATGGAAACTTAAGTTAAGTTTGGATCTGTTTTAATTAAACTTTTTAATTTAATGTAGAAGATTGGCCTAGATAAAGGCTACCTGGCATATTAAAATTTCTTTCTTTGAATCCTTGGGACTAAAGTTCGATGTTGTCACTGGAGCATATACCTTCAGCTCTCGTTGTACATACATTGCGTCGCTCTTCGCTCATTTTTTATCGGATATAAAATTCACGAATCAACAATACTCTAAATTTCATATTTATATCTTTTCATTTCAATCTGTATATACTTATACATAATCACCCATAATTATTTTTATTAACTTAAGCCATGATAAAGCTATCGTAAAACTAACATTTATTTCATCGTAGTCGCGTTTAAAAATTTTCTAATTAATAATTCTCCTTTTTTACTTTAAAATCTCAAATCAAGTGACGTAAAATTAGAAATATTTGCTCATGATGAAGTAAGTAATATTATGAAAGGTTAAAAATATCTAAAATTAAATCATATTTGTTGATATCTCTTGCTGCTTAGTCCAAAATTTTAAGAAATTAAAACTTTTTGGAAAAAAGATACCTCAAAACATAACAAAAATCTCCTGGAAGGAAATGTATCGAAAATATTTCAAGCCGAAGTAAAATGCAAGAAAAAATCTTAATAACTTACTTGGTTTTCTAATATGAAAGATATAAATATTTTACCTAAAAACTACGATGGCCGCTTAAGGTTAATACGAGAAATAATAGTATGTATGTAACTTGTATCAAAACCGAGCATATACATTAGCCGAGTACATTATTTAAAGAGAAGTAAAAGTTTAAATATAATTTTTACCACGAAGAGAAATCAAAAATAATATTTAAAGAGTAGACAAATGAATTTCGAGGTCGTATACCGCGGACATAAATGTGAAGGACGAAGCTCCCTCCGTATTTTCAAGTCTTCTATACAAAGAAAATAAACTTTTATTATTTTGGATACTTAATAATCTGAAGTACAAACTTATTTTATTTAAATATTACTTTAAGATAGTTGTCGTCTAAAACTAAATTCACTGAATGACTTACTCAAACATAATAAATATATTATTCAAACTATAAGTATCTAACCTATTTAAAAGTTTAAAAATTATTTATCGTTTAGTTAGGTAAAGATCGCCCCCAAAAATTGTACAATAAACGTTACTGGAAAGTTAATATTTCATAAAAATTTTAATTTTATTAAAAAAAATCCGTCGAGCGCTTTGTCTAATAAATTGAGTCAATATCAAATAATGTTATGTTACCATTTTGAAAAAAGAAATTATTTACCGTTTATTTTTGGTCAAAATCGCTCTCAAAAATTATACAATCAATATTACAGGTACATACAAAAGTAGTAATTGCATCATACTTTTCATTTTACTTAAATAAACACGTCGAGTGATTTGTCTAAAAAAATAGGTTAATATAAAGAGTGTTTAATTAACATTTTGAAAAAAAAAACTTATTTACCGTTTAGTTTTGGTAAGAATTGCTATCGAAAATAATACAATTAACGTTACAGGCAAAGTAAGTTGAGATACTTACTTTTATTTATTTTTATTTAAAAAAAGCAAAAATTATTTTTATTAAACTGTTAAAATTATATTATATTAACAGGTTGGAAAAAAATAATTTTCAATAAAAATTTATTAAAAATTTTTCTGCTCACTGTCATACAACTACCTTAAGACGAAGTCACGGTCAAGTTGACACTTATAATAATAAAAACTTTCGTAAATAAAATTCTTAAATTAAAAATACATAATTATATAACAAAACTTTCGTTTTAAGTCAATATTAAAGTGGTAATTTTTCCAATTTTCTTTGAATTACAGAACTTCCTATGTATAATTTCAAAACTTCAGTGATAGATTTTAATTGATTTTGATTTTTTCACCGGCTATTATTTACAATTTGAATACATTGAAGCAAAATTCATTTGTATATGGATGGAAGTTTTACATAGCAAAATTAATGATTAATTACTTGACGTTTATCGATTTTGCATACTAATGATCTGGAATACGTACTAAAACTTATTTCCGTCATTCACATAAATGTATAAGTAAAAATTTACTGAGTAATCTTGAACTATAATTCTATGTGTATTCTATTTAATCAAATAAAATCAGATCAAAATCAATGGTTTTTACTTAGGATATTGGACTCATGAGAAATAATATGTGCAAATGCATCAGAATATTTTTATTGTAATATCGATAATGTAACATCGTAAAAGAATAGCATGCTACACTCTGATACGATGTCGCTATGGAGACGAAAACCAATTTTAAAAATGTAATTATATGGGTATTTTTGAAATGTCAAGTTATTAAAAAGATTTCCAGAAATGCAGGTAATTGGAAAATAAAATATTCACGTTTTTAATTATTCCCTTATTTTTTAACATTATAAATTGCACTGAGTAGAATACGCTACAAAATATTTGCTGTAACCAGACATTCCAGATTTCGATATTGGAATGAAATTTCATGCTCCAGTGACTTTATTTGCTTGTAATATTATAAATTTTGATAAAACGCTTGTTCCGCAAAACACCAATCTGTTGATTATCCTTATTATAATTAACCCTTATGCAAGCTTATCTAAGTTACCAACAATATTTTCATCAAGTGAAAAGATAAAGGGGGAGATAAATTTTCATCACAACTATTTAATACGTAAGAAAATGTCTCATGGAAAAATTGTATGTTGATGAAACATAAAGTCAGTACACTATATACTTTTATATTGAATTTATAAAATTCCTAAAAGGGTAAATGTTTTTAGAGATGTAAAATAGTAAACGCCTGCCATTTCGTTCACGTGGAATGAGATCTTTCAGCATCAAAGTGAAGACCAAATAATATTTTGTCATAGCCACTTATTATTTTCAATACCTCTTAAATTTTACGGATTATAAAATTCTATACGGGAGCTTAGTACAAAAAATCAAAATATACCTGAAAAGACGTAAATTATGTTTTGTTTTTCAAAAGATAACTTCGAGATTTTAATTATACGTAATGTTATACTATCACCCGATCTGCTATCAGCAACTTAATGCAACTCATCTGAACAGTTTTTGCAATAGAATCATGCAAGCGAACAATTACATAATAAAAAAAAAGAATATATATACATATATATATATATATATATATATATATATATATATATATATATATATATATATATATATATATAAATAATGGAAGTATTATCTCGGGATTTTCAACTGTTAATAGTAGATATACTCCACAATGAAACACAAACTATCATAAAATAATCGAATACAATTATGAGTACCTAATGCAACACATACAAACTGACGTAACAATGACAATTTAAACATTTGAAGGATATTTGATTTTCCTTTCAATTTTGAATATTTCATGACTGCGTATAGATGACGATAATTCAAAAAGGAACTTACCTATATTTTAATGAATTTCCAATTTACTAAACCTTCAACATTTATATATTTTGTAACTAGTATGTTGCATTAGTACTTTTAACATTTATATATATGTAGATCTTATTTAAAAATTTTTATTTACTTATTTGTTTGACAAACATAAGTAAATTTTACAATTGTAATACTACTGTCAATGACTTTATTTTATATAGATACCTCATTAAACTTTTAACAATGGTTCTCAAACAATAAAACAACCTATCATAAATTTACTTACATGTCTTTAGTATGAATTGTGACTCATATAGTGTGGCTATATGGGTTAAAATACACTTGCATTCTCTAAATGGTGATATACATATATATATATATATATATATATATATATATATATATATATATATATATATATATATATATATATAACGTATTATTAATGTTTAACCTATAATCATACTGTGATTACCAATATCAACTTTCGTTCACCATATATAACAAGAGCGTTATTTTTATTAAAATTATACATTTTGGCAAAAATTTTTTCAGCTCTTTTTAGTATTTATTTAGTAAAATTAAGTAGAACGAGACATGTGTATAAATAATTAAATGAGATATAATCCATTAGCTAGCCTTTATTAACTATACAAACAATAACACATTTGAGACAGTAGCTATCTCTTGCGTTCAGCTGAATAGTAAACAAGCCTATGCTGCGCTCTGTCGGGGCTTTCAAATATTATCATGTCAAGATTTGTTCTGACAATATGGAATAAACCGTTCAAGTGGGAGCAGTACTTTCGCTATGAGGATTGTGAATACATTTGGTACGTAAAAAAAGGTATATATCATTTCTATTAAAGTATTTATTAAATTATATTACCCGCATATATTTTACAGGGGTAAATATATTTCTCAAAAATGTCTTTAATTTAATACTTGATAGAGGATATGAGAAATATTCGAGACAATTGAATTTTCCACAATAACGGAGGCTTGGAGGTATACCTCGTAACAAAATGAGTCTAAAAATATCAAATTTGATGGTGCACCAAATCATTAGTTTTCCGTAAAAAAAATGAAAATCAGATTTATAATCTACTTCAAGAGTGTACCCCTAGAAATACAGTACAAATCTGAGTTGAGGAGACACTCATATGATCCCAGCGATCTACGAAAATCTTTCCTTACATCTCTTGAAGTTCCTCTCTAAGGAAGTAAATGTGAATTTCAAGCTTCTATCTTATTTGGTATAAAACCAAAAGCTTCAGACAATTAGGCAGTCAGATGGACAGATGGAGAGACAACATTATCACAACAAGAAGAGTAAGGGTTAGTACCCTCAGTCTTTTTGTTCGGTTTATTTGAAACCATACAGTAAATAGGATTTATTTCATACGGAGACATACCACCAATCAGTTTCCATAGAGATTCGCTAACTGATTACTATTTGAAATTTTAGTATTAAAATATAATTTTTTAAGCTTTCGTAACAGTATTTTGTCATAACCACCTATTATTTATTATGTCTAAATGTTAGTGTAATGTATTCAAGAAGCAACAAAACTATCGGCTGTCGTGGGCTGATGATAACATGATTGGTTATATTAAATACATCACATATGTAATCATGTATCATCACTCCGTCAATATCATAATGCTCTTTTCCCTCTGAAAATTAGCATTCTAAATATTATTTTTTAAGTAAAAGCGGAGACATGATGTGGTCAAAGAAGTTAAATGTACAAAAGTTTTTTAAATAGCAACTATGATAAAAAGACAACATTTGGAAAGAGTTATTTAACAAATTCACATAAAGTTTAACTAGTTTTGTTATTAAATTTATCAAAAATTAATTTTATATTTCTAATACTGAAAAAAAATTATTTTAAAGATTCGCTTCTCACCGTCAATTCGATAACCTTTATGTAATGTTGAAGCTAAAGAAATGGTTTTCAGATTTATCAAAATTTACGCAAGTACAATATTTTTACTAGTTTCAATGTAGCGTTTAGCTTAGATACTGTAAAAATTTAATAAATAAAATAAAAATATTTGAAAATTTTGAAAAGACAGTACTAATATTAAAATAAAAATTGATGAAATATGAGTTAAGCTTGCGCAGGGAGGGTTGTCCATCGCGGTTAAAGGGAGTTAAATTTATAATTAATATGATCATTTGCAATAGATTATTATCATAGCGTAATGAATATTGAATAATGTCTAATATAATTAAGCAAGTGAATTACACATGTCTTAGCGAATATCTTAGAAACCCTAACACCAAGGATTATTCACGTAGTTTCCTGGAAAGTTCCTGCAAAGAGAGGGCGATACATAGTTTTTGCGTGTATTTTACAGTTTATCACAATAAATATTATCTAAAATTAAAATAAAAAATATGTTTAGGCCCCTTATAAATAAAAAGTTAACTCACGCTATACGTGGATTTGTTAAAATTTATTTCCAAATATTATTTTTATATAATTATAAGTAAGCTGAAGCACTCTCTAGTAAGTAGGTTGATTTAATAATAATAAAACAAATAAATAATTATCTTAAAATCACTGGATGAAATAACATTAGAAGTAAGCGAACAATTTTTTGGTTGTTGTTAGGCCATTCGTCGTAATTGTATCTTCGTGAAAACTTTTTTTTTCAATTCGATATGACATAAATCGCACATATAACAACTAAAAGTAAAGACTTATGTTCGAATATTGAATATATATATATATATATATATATATATATATATATATATATATATATATATATGTGTGTGTTTTAACCATCCTCACAAATACACCTTTGCTTATCACGTTCTTAAATGTCGAGCCAAACCTTTTTATCCATTCACTTGAATCGTGAACTAAATTGAATCCAAATTCTCTTGTCACATAAATTTACCTCTTTTAACGACCTATATTTTCTTTCTTTTCAATGTTTTATTTGTTAAGATATATTTTCTACAGATGTTATTATTGAATTTTTAGTTTAATTATTACTAAATATATATGTACATGTTTTTTAGCAAACTTACTGTCTCTATATGTGTTTTTATATATTATTATAAAATATTGGTATAGTTTAGAACATAGTACACGTACACTTAAGTAAAAAATGCATCACATATTTTATGGTATATATAAATTATTTTTAATAAATATGTATATATATATATATATACATATATATATATATATATATATATATATATATATATATATACATATATATATCCAGTCGTGGTTTACTAGATATGTAGACAGCACTTTGAGCACTATTTAAACAATTAAAATTAGCTATATTTTCAGTCTGACCATCTAATTAAATACAATATACTTACCTAAACTTTTTATATACTTACCTATATTTTTATTTATTTGAAAATTATAAAAAAAATGTTTGCTTTACGTCTGATTTTAACCTTTGGAGCCTTTCTTAATATCTATAGTTTCATTGTAACTTTAAAAGAAATGAAGGCTGAAATAACAGTTATGATGAAACAATACAAAAAGTAATCGTTAATTTTTATCCATATGGACGACTATAAAGTAAAATAGCAGATCATTGACTTATTTCAAATAAATAATTTATAATGCTGTACAAAATTTAAAAATACGCAAAACAATTGAAATTATCCTCAGGAAGCGAAAACAAGTAAAATAAACTCGTAAGAAGATCGTAGGATGGTCACAATTGCCAAGGTGGTGATTAAGGGGGTAGTATTTGGTCCAGAACCAAATAGCAAGGATCAGTCGACGACGACTAGTGGAGGCAAAGCTGTTCGGAAGAGTTACATGAAATGTTCCAAGATGGCAACGGTACGTAGGTTATATTTTAAAAATAAAACTGAACTCAAATTCATCATGGGACAAATAAAATTTGGAGGCGGCAATATAAAAGTTTTGGGCTGTTCTTTGAAATTTGGAATGGAACCGGTAAAACCCAATTGACGTAATATTGATCAAAATCAGTGCAAAATAAATATTACAGAAAATATTTCTTTTTAATAGGTAATTAGAAGAAATGTAATTTATAAAAAAGGAATTTTATTTATTTTTCTGCTATTCGCTGTTGCCATTTTTATCATCGAACTGCAAAATTATAAAATTTCTTCATTAACAAAATCTCATTTAATAAAGTTTTCAAAATAATAACCGACGTAACAATTATAATTAACGGACAAATTATTAACCTTCTCCTAGCATAATTCTTTAATGAAATCCCGCATGGTATTTAAAATTAGGCGAGTTTTTAATTTTCCAAATATTGTAAATGAGATTTTTCGTACCAAATAAAGCTAATCTTTTACACGTTTGTAGTCTTCTTTTGTAAATACAAATCTTTTAACTACCGTACACATCTTAGCAGTAGCTAAAATAATTATTTTACACATGTTTCTCTCGCAAACCTATGACTTGGAAATTATATACATATATCACCATATGGAATGAAATTCGTTAATAATGCCTGCGTATTTTTTTTCAAACTGTTTGTTATGGTGTAATTGACCTGAGAATTTTTACACAAACTAGTAAAAATCTTAGCCCACTCAGAAATACTTTTCATAACAAAGTATTGATAGACTGTTTTGTAATTAAAAATAAACTTGTTATGTACTGGTATAATTTATATTACGAGGGATCCACGCTTGGATAAATATAAACCATTAAGGGTATATATTACTTTTATTCTGTTTATAACAAATATAATATAAATTTTGGCACTGTTTAGCACATAATTACCTAGCACATAATTACATTCCTAGCACATAATTACATGCATAATCGTATCATATGCGTCCACGATTACAGACGTAATTAAATCGTGAATATCTCAAAAATTACGAAATTTATAACTATCACAATAATTTTCTCTCACAATTTAAATAAACTTCTAGAAACTATTTTTTGTCATAATTTTTATATTAACAATTTTGGGAGAAGAGGACATGGAGTATATTTCTTAAGAACATTTCTAGAGACAATCTCTCTATAACTTCTTTACCTAAAATCTTAACATGAATAGTTTTTGAGACTTCAGAAGTAGCTCTTTGAAATTGTGATAATTTTTTTTTAATAAAGATTTATGTAAAATAATTAAAAAACTGCGTCTAAATTCTGATGTTTTTATTTTTGGGTTTTAAATATTTTATAAACATCTGCGGGTTTTTACATGTTTCTACATGAATGAGTTTCCGAAAACAAAACCTTTTGACAAACGGACAATATTATGAACACGTTAGTGATCTTATAAGGATTTTTGTTTTTTTTCCTTTTACGCAGCACTGTAACAGAAAAACATATATAAGTCGTTTATTTTTTAACACATAGCAATACGTGTAAACATTAAAACAGATCTGTAGTAATTTTTTACTTAATATCTAGTTTTTAGTAAGTAGACATGTAATTGTAATTATGTTATGCGAAAAAAATGCCTAAATGTAATTATATTTTAGGAGTACTTATGAATCGATTTTCATATATAGCGTCCGGTATAAAGTTTTATGAGTAGTAAAATCAGAAGTTCAAGACGTTAAAAAAGTGTAACACTTTGTAAGTTTGGATGTAGTAGGTAATCTCTGAAACTATTTATCTGATTTCAAAAATTCTTTCACTAATATTTATAAAAGTCCTTCAGGATGGACATAGTTTATATAATATCCCATCCAAAAAATTAATATATAATAAAATAGTTAAATTTTGAAAGTTTGGTTGTATTTGGATGTCAGCAATATTCAGAAGCGATCGTCAGGATGGAAATAGGTTGTATATTATTCCGTTAAAAAAATGTCTCATGAAGACCAGTTTTGCAACCTAAGTTAATGAAAAAACAGTCGAGCAAATGCATTTCTTATGAATGCTGCCTTAACGGTAAGAAATATATTGGTAGACGATATTATTCATATTTATACACAGTGATAACTATTTTAAACATTCCAAGATAATCGTAATTAAGCAGTAAACTCCAATGACGCGTCGGAGCTAACACGCACAATGTTTTTATTTATGTTTTGTTTATCATTATAATAAAAAAAATATTCACAATGCATCATTTGACAACAATATTTTGCATACAATCTATATCTGCTTTATAGAAGGTCCGATTATCGTGCACGGTCCCTTCAAGGTCATTAAATACCATTTTTCCTCAATTATAATACAAGCTGATTCTAATACTTGCAAACTGATTCTAATGCATTTCACCCGATTTAACTATAGTCAATTAACGTCCTGTTATGATCGTTTCATTCTAATTCACGAGGTTTGACATAAAAACTTGCGTAGAATAAAATTTTTACCAATACAAATGGCCGAATTAATCGGAAGTGACAAGACTTTTCCTTGATTGAAGTACTCGTTTCAAACTAGATCCCTCGCCTGTTCAACCTGGTCTCCAACCATAGCCAGAGTACTCAAAATATCCTCTTTGTATCACAGCATTGACTATTGATTTTTAAGCTTGTCGTAAATTGCAAGAGAGTAGAAAGCTTTTGTTAAGTGCTGGGGTGTCGGAAATGTATTACGGTCAAATTTTTCTAGTATTTCCATATGGAAACATGGAAGTGTACACCGTGATTAAAAAAAGATTAGAACCATTGAATTTTTAATTGGCATCAGTAGCAACCACATAATACTTATATTTTTTTGTCATCTGGAATGGTCCAATATATTTGAATTTCTTTTTTCCAAACTATTGCCGTGTACAAAATCGAGGGAAAGAAGTAGACTTCTAATTTTCAAATAAACGATAAAGCGGTAGTTAGTTTGATTGTAACCGGTAGATAAATAGTTCTTACAATCGCATGTAATAATATTATAACCCCGCTAGTTAAAAAACACCACTTAACTCTTATTAAATCATGTTCTTTTCGATAATTGTTTCGTAAGTATTTGCCTCAATCTTTTAGGTTTGAAAACAATTTTTTCGCATGAATCTTCAATATTCAATGTTTTGTTTCTCCGTTTGTATAAAGGATTTATCTCACTATCTACAGCTATCTGTCTACAGCTGTTTGATTTTATCTCATACGGAATCAATATTTGGCCATAAAATAATCTGATTCTAATTACTTTTCACGGGTGGGTTGATTTTTTCCTGGTAATTACTTTGTTATAGGTTTTCCGCCTGTCTAAATTCTGCACACCTAACTGATAACATAGAACATTTTGACTCGCGAAAAGAAACTGCTATGTTAAAATATGATGTTTATAAACAACTGATTTAAATTTTATCGTCTTAATAGTGGTAACCAAAAATAAAATATTTTTCAATTCAAATTGTTAAGAAGGCGCTGGTAACATTAAAGTCATATATAATAACTCTTGTTGAGGACCAATTAACTTTCATTAATCTTGTTCGTAATTCACTATTGGGTTCAAATTAATAAAGTTAAAACAGTGAAATACGAGGATATTTGAGTTGTCTAATGTAAGCCGGGTAACCTTTTTTATAAGTTGAAATATATTTTTCTGAACGGTAATTTGCTTTAAAATGACTATTTCCTTAATCACGAAGCGTTTCACGGTTTTTAATTTATTTCTTCCTAGACTTTAATAAATTGAGGATTCTTGTTGTTTGACAGTAAGCTCGACTACTATATTAATACTTGTAACTTAAATTTGTCTTTTATAATTTAAGCAAAAAATTTGTAAATAATTTAAAGTAACAAATGTACGAAATGTAACTAATCCATTTATTAAAATTATTCTACTTAATTAATCTTTAAATTACTAAATTAAACTTTTTAAGGATAACTTCTTTAGTAGGATCACGCTATTAAAAAGCAAATACGTGAAAATTATATTAATTTCCGGTATTGGTATCCATTTACCTCATCACTCTGGATTGTAATTTATATATTGAAATCTTCTCAATTTCATCAGATTTCAATCTTTTCTCTTCACCTTATGCTCATGCGCTAACTCTATAAATACCAAAATTCCTCGCCCCACACTGTATTAACATGTACTACTTAAATATGTACAAGGATAAAACACTGCATTTGTAACTACTAAACTATTAATGGTGGATAGTATGTAGAGTCAAAGACAATTTTGTAGTTAAATACATATATTTTTTCGATTTTAAAAATAGACAATGGCAACTCTCTCTAGTAATTGTGGCAGAATGTGCCTAAACTGCGAACGCAGATTAGAAAAAATAATTGCGTAAAGTCTGCAGCTATTTCTCGATTATCAGCGATAATCGAGAGGCAAAACTCAATTATAATCAGCTTGTCAGACAAGCTTGACAGCTTAGTTTCACGGTATACCCACGTTCAATTTTTAAATATCGCAACGCCGATAGAAAATCAACTTATTCACAACAATGAACAGCCGACTGAGACCGCTCTGACGCCGAAGCTAGCGCAAGTTGGTCGAGCATGTTCCTTATATCTTGTGAAATTAAAAAAAATACTACGCATCCTTCAAGACCGCTGTACCTGAGTCCTTGCACGACACATTATTTAAACCTGAGATGTGGACCGAAAATATATGCAGAAAAAAGTGGCGATTTCGTCGCCAAGCGGGCACCCAGTAGACATAATTATGGTGCTAAATTCGATATATATTATCAAAATATTCGAGGATTGTCATCCAAAACCAAGTTGTTTGCTGAACTGTGCTCGCTATGCCCTATAAATTATATTAATTTACAGAGACATGCCTTAATAACTCGATAAGCAACGCAGAACTGTTGCCTGGTGGTTTTTCTATAGTGCAAGCCGACCGCGGTGGTGGCCGCCGAAGGGGAGACGCACTGCTGGCTGGACGCGCTGCTTACAATTGAGGTCCTTCGATGTCGATTTTCCTAATGTCGATAAGTGTATATTTGTATATGTGTCTCACCGTTCATTTTGTGCTATTTTCTGTATTTTACATATTCCTCCCAGTGCTTGTGACTTGCAATATTTATATATATATATATATATATATATATATATATATATATATATATATATATATATATATCTGTTTTCAACTTATTTCAAAATGTTTGTTGTATATACAATTGTAATAACATCATTATTATTAGATATTTTAATATATTTACTGCGTTCCATTCAGTCGTGAACTATTTTGATTGCTACGTATCCTATTGTAGGTTTCAAGAATGCAATGAACAGCTTCAATCTAAACATATTCCAGATCCTGATGGTTTACCTCCATACGTTATCATGACCTGTTCTGACATATTCGTCAAGCAACTTTCATTTATAATAAATCTTTCATTACGTTCTGAAATTTATTCATCTGCTTGGAAGACTTCCCGTGTAACTCAGATTTTCAAATATGGTTCTAGGTCTGATGTAAAAAATGATTGGCCTATAGCTGTCTTATCTTCACTTGCCAAAGTATTTGAAACTGTTTTGCATCACCGTGTTTATACGCATATTCAATCCCAGTTCCAACGTTCTAATGTCACTAATCATACTAATTTTGTGGATTATGTGGCTGGGATCAAGGACGTCAAATTGATATAACCTATTTGGTTTTAAAAAAGGCGTTAGACCGAATCGACAATGATATTCTACTTGCGAAATTATAGGAAGTAGGTATGTTTCCTGCTCTAATAAAATGTTTCACCAATTACTTTCGGGCTCGTAAACAATACGTCCGACTAGGAAATTTCGATGTCATTGTTTATTTTATCTCCCTAGAGCCGTACAAATATTCTATAGCGTTCACCTGTCTTTCGTGCACTGACATTGTTCAGCGCAGTATTGCGAGGTGCACCCAGTCTAGATATTTGTCTTCTCCATTGACCGTTTCAGAAACGGGGTCACAGAGTTGCTTAGTTATACACGACTGATTACTAGATGATATTAATCCAAATCACTGTGTATTTTTTTTTAATTGTATCGAATTAATCTGTGAGTGTATTGTGATCTTCGTTATTGTTTCGTAGCTCTTTGTTATACGGTAAATAAATAAAGAACTGAATGATAAAAAGCAGCAAAAAATAATGAGAATTGGTTTTAGATCTTACGGGAAACTGAACTGCGAAATTAAATTTAAAATCATTTCTACCAATGTAGTAATGTGCTAAAATTTACGTTAATAGAAAATCGTTGAAAGCTATGTAAAGGGATTTAAGCTTTAGAAAAGGAGTTTAAATCGAAAGATTCGACTTTTTTATCAAAAGCAATTAAGTTGTATCGAGTGATACATACTTCCGCTCTTCACAAAATCTTTACATTTAAATATAATTTTAAATTTTTTAATTCGCGTTGCTACAAAAGCGTCTTTTTTAGTGTTTTTAAAGTTAAATTTTTATTTTCTATATTATTCTCTTTTTAGTTCAGTAATTGTCATATAGTCTTTAGGCTCTTATATTTATATAAAACTTCAAATAATTCTTATATCTGGAAGTGGGTGAAAATTTAATTTGAAAAATTCTGTTAAATTCGCACATGCATAAAAGGGAAACTAATTTAAAGTGTGTTAATAACCTGTAACTAACAAATAATAAATATATATTCTTAAAATCATGCGTATATAAATATAGGTATTAAATCAAAACAGAAAATAAATACATTAGGGAGAAACTCTGATGCAAATTGCACTCTATTTCAACACTACCAGTTTTTAAAGAAATAAAATGTTTTGATAATTATGCTTACGCAATTTTCTTCCGTACATGTAAAGGTTTTTGGTTGTTGTGTGAACTGCGATATTACTAATGAAATATCTTTAGTAATATCGCAGTTAGTAATAGTTAGTACAATAATCTGAAATAATATCAGCGATGGTTATTATGTCAATTTTTACTTTCGTAGCATGTTCCTTATATCTTGTGAAATTAAAAAAAAATACTAATTTCCAATTTTTTTTAAAAATATAATTTTTTTTTCGCCCTGATGTTCCATATTACAAATTGAAATCATGATATTACAGATTTGAATTTTTTTCGGAATTAGATGATATAAATTTCCTTTTTTTCAATTGAAGTACCTTTTTGGGTAGAAATGGAAAAGTACAATTTGAGGGAATGGAAAACTTGAAAAACCCCTTTCTGTTTTCTTGAGTACGTCATTCAGGGATATTTCCTGAATAGGTTTTAAAATTCTCAAATTTTTTTTAAATTTAACTCCGCCGAATTTTAAATTTAAACAATTTTATAATTTAATATTTAAAAAATATATCTATTTCTGAAAGAGTTTTTTTTCACGATACTTTTATAAGAGTTTTAATTAAAAATAATATTATTTTATATGCACAGGATATCCCCCACTACGATGATTGCTCCTTTGAACAAAATAAATAGGGATTGCCAGTTCAACGAATACACTTTATTCATAATTCATAAGAAAAAAGGTTTAAATGTGTCCTGGGTAATAGTTTTTTAGTTTCTCCAAAAAGGTTACGTTTTTTTGACAACAATTTGCTGATATATATACTTTTATATATTAAGTGCACGATAGTACACTGCTAAACTTTTTGCTCCACTATTATATACCGCTTAATTAACTTAAGGCCACTCAGCGTTACATGTGTATACCTCGTATACACGTATTAAAGACCATTTAATAAGTTATAATAACACGTTAAGGATTTAAATAAATCAATAAATAAGTTAAAGAGCTAAACATTAGATATTGATGTCACTAGAGATTTAGACAAGTAAAGCATTTGATTAATTTGATGAAACCATAAGTTGCACCTGTTGTATAAGAACGGAACTCAAATAAAAAGGCATTTTATTTTATATATTATTAAATAAATTGGATTCCAAATATTCAGAGGGCGTAAAATATCGTAGATATCTCAAAAATTGTGAAATTTAAAGTTATCTTTATAGCCTTTTCTTAAATTTTATGTAAACTTTTGGTAACGCTTTTTTGAGTAAAATTGTTCCTCCATTAAATAAAAATCTTTTTAATTTTAAGAAGATTGCAGAGAACAAACAACTATTTAGCAACTATTCAATATATTATAATTTCGAAATATGTATAGCATATATAGGTTTAAAGATTCAAAATTTGCTCGTTCGTTGTTGGTAAAATAATAAAATTAACATACAAATATTCTAAATGTCCCTCGTTGGCGAGACAAAGGGTTATTGGAAACTATGAATGAAAAATTATTTATGAAATATAATTTGACCCCGTAGTCGTTCAAGAAATAAAAGGGCAATGGTATATTTCCATAGTAAATTGATATCTTAATGATTTAAGTAATTTACTTTCGATATGAAAATGGTACAAAACTGTATATAAAGTAGTTTCAAAGTATTTTCAAACAATGTCCTTGAATATATTATTTATTTTACAACTAAGCGGTATAATTTGTCTACATTGTTTCCAAAATATTTTGTAAAATTTTATAGTCTCTTATACTAAAGATTTGTTTACTAATTTCATTAACTAATGAAATACTCAAACTTCAAATAAATAATATATAATATACTTCAAATAAAATTGAAGTTTTTCAAAATTTCTTAATATTTTTCTTATACTCCATGCTTTAACAAAAATCTCGCAATTGCACGAATTCAAACGTATATTTCCTTATCAGATGCGCCGTCTATCACATCGTAAAGAATATAGTTTATACACGTGTTACAATGAATTCCTGTTGCGTTTTCCTTCGAAAAAGGAAATAGTGGGTGTTGAAATGGGTATATAATAATATATATAATATAATGGGATAGAGCCTTCAGTGAATTGGTTTGATGCCTTTTTCTCCAATTAACTTCAGTAAGACGAGAGCGGAATGCGTCGCGATTGAATATAGGAAAACAACGAAAGAAGTAATTTTAGGGGCATTTTTTGTAGGTAAAATCGAGGGATATAGATAAATCTATTAAAGTTGCTAACATAGTAGTTAGATAATTCGATTAATTATAGGGGGTGTGCTTAATTTTTAAGTGTATTTTTTATAAAATAGAAATAGGGAGGTGCTCCACCAAGTCAAGGAGATATTGCCTTAACATTCTTTACTGCAAACAATTCATTGCATTTTTGAACCTTTGTAACTTTACACTGGAATTGAACAGAAGTCTCCAAATAATAATAATACCTATCCTATTTTTTAATGTTTTATTAGGCATCGTGTAAAAGTATATTCATTCGTGTTAAATGATCCTCAAAAACATTTTTAAAAATTGCCTTCAATACTATATTAAAAAAATAATCAATTTGGTGATATAAGACACGAAAAATTGTTTGAAGTGTTTAATAAAAAAATTGATATTTGCAAACTTGATTAACAACAGGACTTGAATGTTTGATTCCATGTGAGATTGTATTTCTGCAAAGTACAGTACCGACGTAATGACTTGAGTTTTATTTCAGCAAAATATCTATAACCTAATAAGATAGTTGCAACGGTCACGGACGTGATTGATTACGTACGTCCTAAATAATATAATATATCATGTGTTAAAAATATGTTTATTAATATGCTTAGAATACGTGTACAACAACTTTTACAAATAGAATCTAAAATGCTATCCTGCCACCAAGTAGTGCCTATCCCTACAGATGATTAGAGTTCAATATTCATTTCAAAAGTGTCTGTATATATATATATATATATATATATATATATATATATATATATAACCTATTTTAATTAAAAAAACATTTGACCGACTCAACCTGAACCAAAGTTTTTCACTCGTTTAATTATTATAGCAAAATTTGTCTCCTTTTTAGGTAATATTTTTGTTAATTATTTCTTGTTACGGAACCACGCGCCCACTTTAAATTAAATTAAGTTCTAGTCTTATTTTACTAAATTCAGATTCCTTCAAATCAGTAATTTAGGTTAATATACATTACTCAATTATTTTAATTTGATTCTTTTCTGTTATTATCTTTGCATTGATTTTACTAGTCAAGAATAATATTTGCTCTGGAATAAATTTAATATTTATTTCAGAATTATGTTTGAAGAATATTTAAAATTTTTTTTTGGTTTCATTGGAAAAAAGTTGTTGTTGACTTTAAAAATGGATTTCCTTACATTTAGACGTCGTATCTAATCTTTATTTATTTGTGCCTTTGGTATGTTGTATTAAACTGCCCATATTTTGATTAAAGACTATATTACCTGTTGTTTTGGTAAAGTAAAGTATTGCCTATTTTGTTATAATTTTGCGTTTAGGTGGTTAACTCAAACACGTCTCATGTTGTTACTTTGTTTAATTCGGAGAAGTTTTCGTCACGACTGTTGGAAGTATATAGTTTATATTTTTTATTCAGTGGTGAAGTAAATTTAAGTAAAGCTTGAAGTCCGAATTTTTTGTGTTCAAGATGTTCACTTTATCTTGCTGGATGGCTTCAAGCTGCTACCCATTAATGTCCTTGTGAAGAACCGTCTTATGGTAATTGGGTTTGGAAAATTACGATGATGTTTTTGCTTCTGAACATACCGAACGTGACGATGATGACTAGGAACCGCCAACCACTTTATCACATTCGATATCCAAAGTGAACTAAATGATCTGATTCGTAATCTCGATTTGCCAAAAGTCCAATCACAATTTTTAGCTTCTAGACCAAACCAATGGATATTGCTGCATTCAAACACAAGTGTTAATGTTTACTGGAAATAGTGTAGTAAATTTCTTTAAAAAGGAAAATCATCTAGTCTCTTGTAAAAATTTGCACGATCTCATGACAAAAACGTTTTGTACGTGCTCACCTGACCAGTAGAGACTTTTTACCGATTCGTCGAAAATAAGCTTGAACGTTATTTTATTACGTAATGGAAATGAATTTCCATCCTATACCCATTGTGCATGGAGGTCGTGTTAAAGAAACTTATAAAAACCTCAAAAATAAAAAATAAAGTACACGGAACATTCTTGGAAGACATGTGTTGACTTAAAAATTATTGGGCTGTTAGTAAGCATGCAATACTGTTGCACAAAATTTTGTTGTTTTATTTGTGAGTGGGACAACAGAGCTCGAGGCAAATACTACATACAAAAAGAGAGACCGATTGCCATCTCTTCATATGAAATTGAGCGAGATGAAAATTTTTTCGAGAGCCATGGATAAAAGTGGAGTTGGTTTTCAATATCTTAAAAGTATAGTAGAGTGAGACTCAATTTAGATGTAGTTACTGATGAACATGGGAAGAGATTTCATCAAAATATAATCACTATGGAAAAACGGTATCAAATAAAATGGACTCCTAGCACGCTAGCAGAGAGACTATTCTTGGACGTGTTTACATAATAATCCGAACTACTTTTATAATAGAAAATTTAAAAAAACACGAAACGTGTAAAGTAAGAGAAAAAGTAAAATAATGTTTAGGACATTTCTTGTAATATTTTTTTTTCTCATAAGCTATACCTGATCAAATTTTGATGTTTTTAGATTCTGATTGCACACTATCAAATCGACAAGAAAAATATTGTTTGGTTTTAGAACAAGAAAGGACGTGTCAAAATAGCAATAAAATCTTAATAATTTATTTATTAATTATTTTTACATGGATTATAACATTCTCCACGTGATTACAGAATCTCACCTCATTTTTCACAGTCCTGTCGTCGAAATCTCTTGGAAGACGTATAGACAAAATATATACCATGACAAATTTCCACAATTCTGACAACATCGGGTTTTTTGACACTTTATTTAATTTTCTAATCCACAGTATTTTCAATTAATTCAGTTGATATTTGAATTGATCCTTTGTCATGGTTTCCCATTACAATCTTAAAAAATGTCACATGCATATGAATTTTTGTTCTATACTAGAATCTTATTAAATTATTATCGGTCTATTAGTTAGGTTTCCAGACAAAAACAATTTCATTTTACAGTTTTTGCATGAAATAGATTCAAATTATATTACCTAAAACAAATATCCTAACATTGTTTGGAAAAATGTTTTTTGTAAATATTTTTTTCATTATTCCTTCAAATTGCCTTTTACAACGTTTTTACAAATTTATCAGTTATTCACGCGATGGCGTTTTATATCAAATTAATATAAATTACGTTGAAGTCAATATTTAGGGCATACCTGGCGTTACTTATATACCGCAGAATAACGTGCTTCAAGCGGATTAATGTATTTCAGGTTGATTTGTTTATTGCGCACTTACATTGTTCACAGCATTATTCAATAGTCTTGTTATTGCCCTATATCTTTATACGTTTTACACATATATATATATATATGCATATATATATGCATAAAATAACCGTCATTTTAAATTTTAGGCCATAACCCAAAATAATACATTAAGCTATGCATTTAAACTGTTCATTCAAAAATTGTTAACTTTTTCCCAGGACGGCGTTTCCATAATATTTTGCTGTGTAACATGTTCTGTAACACAAGAGTGGAACTAAGCGTCGTTTCTTACTTGGAATCATATCATAACAGCAGACTAATTATACAAAAAAATTTTAATATTTCTAATGTTTATTCGCTATAATAGAATTTACGCATCCATAAATTATCAACAACTGCCTACGTAGATATATTAACCGCGCATGGCTTAGTGGAACTCCTTTTTTATGATTACTTACGATAGTTCCCTACTAGGCAATACCGATAATCTTAATTCTTAGTTGGAATATCAAAATAAATGGCTTTCATATTTGAAAATAAAACGTTCCCGCAGATTAATTTGTACTGAAGTAACTATTGTGATGAATAGAATAAGGTATCCAGAAAGTAAATATCAGTTCATTAATCTTGAATTCGTATTTGTTTTACATCTACAAAAAAACTTATAATATAGTTTGTACATTTACATTAAAAAAATAATATTAACATTTATATTTTAAGAGAAATACTATGTAACTTTATAAGTTTAAACTTTTATACGTTCCAGTCGTACGCAACTAACACATTTATTCTTAAATTAATTTATGTAGGTTTGCATTCATATATACAGGCAGACAAGTAGTTGTACCTTACTATCATCAATAAAATAATTAAATTATGAAAGAACTTATTCTGTATGTAACACTATAATGACATGTCAATATACCCTCTGTATCTTCCGTCTTCAAATAGCGAACCCAAATCGACCCGTCGAATCGACACGCTATCCCGTATTTTCAGCTCTCGCTAACCTGCGTGCATATATAGCAATACGGTAGATGCACGAATTTTGTGAAGACACGGAGTGCGTTAATGTCCACTTAACACGGCGATCGGAAGAGGAGAAAGCGAACGCTTTCTACACGGGTATATTTACATACTCGCTAAACCGGGTCGTGCAGACTATACATGGACGCTTTATTATATTCTATCTTCAACTTATGTCTATTTAAACTAAGCATCTTTTCCTATAAATACGTGCACTTTTGATAAAAAATGTTTTCTAATGTGTGAATTGAATTATTACATTGCAACAAGAATAGGGACGCGGATAAAACCAGGCCATAATACTTCATAGCATTAATTAAATAAACAAACGTCTGACGAAACATTTAAGCCAGTCTTACACTTATTCATTCTAACCGCAGCCCTCTATTAGGTGTTACCGACAAGTTCCGCATAACTTGATGTCGGAAATTCAGACGGGGACTGAGTGCTGCACTCGCCGACGTCCATTGCACAATTGTGGCGCAATTTAAGTCGCTAGCATTTTATATCCCTACGTCTAGCGTAGTGTTTAATGCATTATAATTCACTTTGTGGCATAAATAATGGCCCATATTTTATTAGCCCTGTGATTTCATTAGTCGCCGTGGAGTTTTCGTTAGCATAGAAGCGAATGAAGGAAGCTTTTTTTACCTTTACACGTGAAAAGGGTACAGGATTAATTAATATATATTATGTTATTATTGCATAAACAGTGATTTATTTACATATTTATGTTTTGATACTTCTCTAATTGAAATAAGTAGTGATGCTACCTACACGATTCTACACAGGATGAGCTTTGTATATTTTGTTAATGAGTTACTCTTTTGCGATACATTACGATAATCGTTTGCATGAAATATTTTCATAATGGGGTAATAATATATTTTTGGGTTAGTTTTGTGTCAGCAAAAATATTGCGAAAATTTAAAAAAATTCTCGTTCCGTTTTCAAAAGAAAAAAGTATCTTCCCTCTTCATTATGATTACGTTTGGATATGAAAATTGCGTAATAGCATCTTTAAAAAAAGTTTGGCCTTATTTAAAAATGAACGTTTTCTCCTGAACTTAAAATAACTAAAAGTAATCATAGTCTTACAAAAAAGATGCTTTGAAACTGCTGATAAAAACATACATTTCCATACTCGTCTAATGCAGAAAGTAAAGAAATATAAAACGGTTCACCACTGAATTACAATTTCCAATCAATGCTATAAAAAAGATGTTGTTAATAATATCAAAAACATAATTAATTTTTTGTCCTTATCTAACAATGCTGAGAAATTTAGTGTTGACCTGACCAGAATGGTTAATAACGAATTAACCAGTGATTAGAAAAAAAGTAGTCAAGTGCAAGTCTGATTTGGATATTGGGGTACCGCTCTTAGTTTGAATTGAATTTATTTTCTGAAACGGCTTAGCGTAAGATTTCAAAAAATGGTATAAATATATTTTATGTATCATAGTTCATCACAAATAATATATATATATATATATATATATATATATATATATATATATATGTGTGTGTATATATATATTCCAACAACTGTGACGTTTAGAATCATTGTAGTAACTTTCCAACAAGCTTTGCTTAAGCTTCTGAAAACCAGAATTTTTCATAAATTTTGGCCCAGTAATATTGATACTAGGTGAGGAATTAATTGTTTTCCATGTTTTGCAGTACCTTTCCGAGGACCCCATCTAAAATTGGAAGAACATTTTTTTTGTCCCTTGTAAAATAATCTTTTCAAACAATGCCACATATCATAGGTGGAATTAAAAAATATTTTTGAATATTTAATTAAGCCTTCCCAAAATTTCCATATAAATATTTTGAAGTATTGTGTATGCACGAGTTAATAGTTTCTATTACTTTGTAAAATTTCTGAAAAAAAGAGCTGACAGTTGAAATATTTATTTCAGCATTATTTTTTTGGGATATTAATTCAAGGTTAACACGTGTGTAATATTGCAAAAAATCTTTCGAAGAAGTTTTTCCCTTTTAGGTATGGAATTTGAAAAATTGTAAATTTTAATGATTTGTTAAAAAAATACTAATTACTTTTATATTACCACTACCGTAACATGCAAATCAATTCATGGATAAATTAAACGTGTTAAGTAGAGAGAGAAAACTCACATTATGAAATTTTTAAAATATTTAAGTGCTTATAAAAGTTTAAACCATTAATAACTATCAAGAGATAAAAGGAAAATACTAGTATTTGTGTGGTCATTAACCATTTAACTATACATAACATCTAAAACCCGTATTGAACTATTGAGAAATAAGAGGAAAATACTAGTTTTAGTATTTTTATTTACCATTTAAGTGCATGTAAAAGCTTAAATTCTTATCGGACCATTGGAAAATGAGAGGAAAATTCTAATTTTATTATTATTATACACCATTTCAATATATTGCCTAGCCCTTTTGCCACAAGTGTTGCGGGAAATGCTCGAAAACTTTTTATCCTATCATGATTACTGTGGTTATTGTTGGGGAATAAATCCTTTTTTCCAGCATATCTCTAGGCATATTCAACTTAAAATAAGAAAAATAAATATTTTGTAGCTACTTTTAACTAGCTTTAAAAACAATGATCTCACTACATAAAATTAATAAATAAAATCCAGTATTTAATTCACTGCCTCTAATTAAATATTTCCAAATTAGGTTTTTGGGTATTAATTACAGAAATATTACTTTCCAAAATTTCAAATCCTAATAAAACATTGTTATCGAATTAATGAAAAATTATTAAACTCATCGTATTACAACAATTTTGAAACATTAAAAATTATTCGTAAAACAACACTTTGTTGGAATTGATTACGAAGCAATATATTATTATTAATATTTATCGGATAGAAGGCAGTAAGAATACCAACATTTCTTATAAATTTTGCTTACTGTGTAAGCATAACAACTATTACAACGTAAAACTTATTAGCTTATCTAACTAAATTTTTAGTTATTAGCAACACTTCGGAGTAGTATGTCTCTACATCCATTATGCTGTTTAGGTAATATTGACCATTACAAAGAAATAGGACAGGACTATTTCTTCCAAACATTTAAGACATAGGTTTAAGAATATTTTCATTGCTAGCGATAGAATTAGAAGGCAAGATTTTCGTTGATGTATGAACCATCCAAGAATATTAAATACATTTGATATTTAAATGAATAAAAATAAAAACATAGTAAGAAAAACGAGACCATAAACGTAGACGGCTTAGAGAAAGAGTTAAAAAAATTATATAAATTTACTTATTAATTCTTAAGAAAGTAGATTGATTACTTTGTGATCCATATTTGGGTTACCTTTAAAATATGTGAAAACGGTAGGAAGGACATGAGATGTATCAAGGCAGGATGAAATTGGATTTAATACAGACCATGCTTAATTTGAAAGTAGCTTTATAATATACAATAAAACGAAAACTGAAGTCGTTAACAAGACTGGTCTCTGAGTTGACTCTTAATCTAAGACCATATAAAAAGCTTTATTATCGCGAAATAGCCACCGTGTACTTGAACGTCCATAATTCTCCATCTAGAAAGTTACGAAATAATAATTAAAAGCTCAAAGGAATTTTTATTTGGGCGAATGAAAAAGTTCAGATTCTTTTGATTGAAACACTCGAAGCGACGATAAGCTAATTGACGAAATTATTTTCGAGTTTTTAATTACTGGGAGCTTTTGTTAATAATGGGGCGTATTTTATACATTGTCTTCGTAAAATAGGAAACCTAAAAGATAATTCAATACATAACTATACGTTGCCAAAAGGGGAAAAAGAACACAAAAAATAAGTACAAACAACTCTACACTTAATACTATAATCTACAGGTCGTTTTTATATAGAAATTGTGAAAACATGCGAAAAATGAATTGAAAAATATTTGAAACTTATTGTAGATCTCTTTGTAGGTGCAAACACTATTTAAAATAAATAATAAAACGCAATATTTTGGCCACAATTTAAGAATATATCAATTATTTAATTTACATTTAAAAAAATCAGAGTGGGCAGATATCCACTTAGTTAATTTAGTATGACTATAATTATGTATAAATGTATACACATATATATATATATATATATATATATATATATATATATATATATATTATCACATCAAAGTATACATATTAAAAACTACATACCTGGAAAAAATTCTGCAGCTGATGATTATTTATTATAAAAAAAACAATTTGAACAATTTTGTACCTGACGATTTAGTTTGCGATGGAACAGATTTTAACTGTTTTCCAGTTATTTCACTTATTATTTTATCACTTACCACTTATCACACAATTAAAAGGACAATTTGTTATGAATTATTAAGTATTATAAAAACGAATTTTATTTTTTTTCTGTCAATTTAAACAACTATATTTTCAATATACAAGAAACAATAAAGTCTATTTGTATTATGGCATATAACTTTTTTCGATATTTTATGGTATTCATTTCACTTTGTAGTTGCCTAATTTTAAAAATGTTTTAAAATCACATACTACTTTTTCATTTTTGTCATTTTCATTTCACTTTGTAGTTCATTTTTGTCATTTTATTATTAATTTTATTACTAATAAAAAGTTTAATGTTGACAATATATGTTGTTAATTATATAAATTAAACCAAAAGATTTTGTTTATTCTTTCGAAATATTTATAATAAATGTTTTTTTTTTTTGGAAATATGCATTTTTATTGAAGTTATATTTTCAACAATTTCATTAATACATCAGCCACGACCGGAAATTATTTTAGTAAGGGTTGGGTTGCATTGGGTTGGGTTAGGTTAGATTAGTTTGGCTTAGGTTGGGTTGGGTCAGATTAGGTTAGGATAGGTTAGGTTAGGTAAGGTTGGGTTAGGTTGCGTTAGGTTAGGTTAGGTTGGGTTGGGTTAGGTTGGGTTAGTTTGGGGTAGGTTGGGTTAGATTAGGTTGGGTTAAGTTAGGTTGGGTTAGATTTGATTGGCTAGGTTAGGTTTGATTCGCTTACTTTGGGTTAGGTTGGGTTGGGTTAGGTTAGGTTGGGTTAGATTGGGTTAAGTTGGGTTAGGCTGGATTAGGTTGGATTGGGTTAGGTTAGGTTTGATAAGCTTAGTTTGGGTAAGGTTGGGTTGGGTTAGGTTAGGTTAGTTTAAGTTGGGCTAGTTTGGTTTAGGTTGGTTTGGGTTAGGT
>JAYKKI010000020.1:28147500-28370000 GCA_039881145.1 Druceiella hillmani
TAAAATCTTATGCACGTAACTATAAAACTATAGAAAATACAAGAGTGTGGCAGATAGGTGTAGACAAACAGATGAATAAACTTGATGAAACTACGTGGATTTGGTTATTGCCATTTGGCTAATGCACCCCAAGAAAGCCAACTAATCGAACATTTTACGCGTAAAATTGCCTTTTTATACACAGACTGTGCATAGCATTTGTACTATATTTTAAAAAATTACACTCTCAATTTTTGCGACAATTTCTTTCTTGATAACTTAATTGACTTCAAACTAATTCACAAAAATAATTTACAAAAAGTCACATCGTATTTAGAAAATTGCCATTGAGGTTTTCAATATTGTAAGGTAAAATGTCCATTTAATTCACTTGTAAATTAACAATATTTTCTGTACATGGTTTTTGCCAGAAAAACTACTCCGCTTTCTCATTCTTACAAAGTAATTTAATCTCCTTTTGAAAAACCCAATATATCAGGAAAATTTAATGCGAATGAATGACAATAGCAATTTGAATTCACCGTTGATATGAGCATGCCAAAACTCTTTAAGAAGTTTTACCTATTAAGCTGATTACAAACTCTGTTCGTTTTTCTTTTCATAAATAGTTTTTATTTAAGAAATTCATTTTTCGTGTTCCCTACCAAAATTAGTAAAACTGCCACTTACGGAAAAACTTCGGTGTTCATATATATTCGTCTGCCTATTACAAGAATTCTTCTCTAAGACTATTTAATGTAAAAAGTTTCAAGTATCTGTCACACTAAAAGTTCTAAAAAAATTACGGATGTTGGAGGCAGAACGTAGTTTGAATTCAAATTACGAGATTTCAGTTTGTCTTTTTGAAGTCGTTTTCTTTAAGAAAAAGAAAGAGAATGGGGCGACAAGTTTTGTCTTGATGTTTGATACAATTTCTGTGCAAATAATATCGAAATGTAAAAGAAAGTTTAGATTATCAATCATAAAAAACAACTTTAACATTTATATTATTCGATTTGCTTAAATTTTAAAATTTTGCCTTTTCTTGGTAAATATGTCTTAAAAACAATATAGAAATAAGGCTCATTGGAGCTAATATTTAACGTTGAAAATATTATGGTACAGTCTATAAAAATTAACACTTTTATAAACTAACGAAACCTTAGAAAATTGTAGTTATTTCTATGTTTAGGTCATCTCTGTCTTCTTTTGAAATATTTTGTTAGGCAAATATGAATATGGTATTGTGGTTACAGAGATAGTTTTTAGTTTTCTTAATGGAATAAATTTTTATAATAAAATATATTATAATGCACCATAAAATCTTTAGTCAAAAACAATTGTGTGGAACACTCGTTTCTTTATGACTTACACGTAACTAATTTTTACTATCAACATGTAACAATTTTTTCATACGGACTTTTCAGTTTTGTTATATTTTACTATTTACGACATGGGTATGTCCTATATGGAATAAATAAGTTGAAGAAAAATTATATTTGTGGTTACTTCGGTTATTTTGGCGCTGATTTAAATTTTTCCAACCAACACGTCAAGTGCTAGTAGGATATGCATGTAACGTTTTCAATCACTTTAATCAATTTTTTAATAAATTTCTGTGTAGCACATACACAGAAATTTATCCTCCAGATAATTTACCTCTAACTGACACAGAAATAGATTATTTGAATTAAAATCATATGTAGTTGTAAGTTATTTGTATGTGAATACAAACATATATATATATATATATATATATATATATATATATATATATATATATATATATATATACACGAATAGCGTTATGAAAGTAGTATTAAAATAAAATTCTTTACACTTTTAGAATTATATCCCTACAGTCGTTGTTCTGTACTAGAAAATTTGTTTTAAGAAATTAAACTTTTGTCTTGTTTATTAAGATATATCTTGTATCTCTAAACAGGATTAAAGATAGGGAACTTTATAATTATAAACAAAGTCTTAAAATAAATATTAAAGAGAATTATCTCCACCGTGTCTTCCTAAAAGGCTAGCAAAAAGGTTTCAGGTGGCGTCCAACGCAGCATCTCTCGCGTTACAAATTACCATCGCAAAACTTCAACATTCTTAACCAGTAAAACGCACTTTACAACGGGAATTAAAAGGAAGAGGCTCGTTAATTTTTCACTTTTCCCGACTCTCCTGTTTTTCTGCTCGTGCCGCTCGCTAAGACTTGAAAGTAAGTTTTGTTTTTCCTTCGCAAATTTTAATAAAATATTTTTGTTTTATAGCCCGTCATTGGCGAAGGCGGAATTGGGTGGGGAAGAGCAATTTGGCAGCGATAGTGGTTGTTTAATATTGGACGTTTTCATGATGACAATTCTTATCATTAATGTAAATATTTTTCACCGTATTTTGCGAGAATCACAAATTCGCCTTATTTTCTACGATTTATACCATACAATGTTTTCTTGTAAATACAGATTTAGTAAAAAATTAGTGTTTACCCTGTACTTAGACTTATGTGAATGGATTTTTACGTATTTAGACTTATGTGAATGGATTTTTTACTTATTTAGACTTATGTCAACGAATTTTTTACGTATTTAGACTTATGTGAATGAATTTTTTACGTATTTAGACTTATGTGAATGGATTTTTACAAACAGATTCATCAACTGGAAATGTCGTTTATTATGTCGCAAAATAATAAAAGAATCGTTGTCTCACCTTAAAAATTCGGCTTTTTGCGTAAAGAATTTTCTTGACTATCTCATTGAGTGAGATATTTTTCAATAGTTCTTTTAAAATAGAATAGAATTTTTTTAAAATTTTAAGCCCCGTTTGTTAGCTTAAACTGACATGTAGTCTCTCTTATGACTCACAAGTAGTAAGAAAACTAAAAAATATATATTTTTGTGTAAATATTGTTTCATTTGCTTAGACAATTAGAATTTCCATGCATCTGTGGGAAAAATCTCAGAGGTAGAGATAACTAGACAACGCTTCTTTTGTGCGTATTCAGAATGCAGTTGGTCAGTCATAATATTTTAGCAATTTCATTGATCATTGACCATTTGTTATAAAAGCAACAAAAATATAAATCTGATTTTCAAAAATCAAGTACTTCGGTAATCTACTGAGGTAGTTTGCTTCAATTTCTCTTTTTCTGTTTTTACAATATGGCAACAGTTTTAAAATCATTTTTATTAAGTTAAGGTGATGTTACGACGAGAAAATTTACATTCGATGCGTTTTCCTGGCGTTCATTGCATTCTCAGTCAAAAACAGAGTCTCAATCAACAGCATAGTTATAAAGTCCTGCGCCACCCTTATAGTTGGTTCAACGAGTTCAAGTATAGTCGTACCAATGTCAGTAATATTCAGATTGAAGGATGTCCCTCAACCGCGACCAATGAAGACAACATCAATGCTCTGCTTATGATAAAGAGCGAAGAGAGAGTACGCTGTCAAGAGATTCGAGCAAGCATGGGCAATAATATAAGTCAAGTATAGAATATTCTAAATGGACATTTCTGGGAGTATTGAGCTAGATAGATGCTCCATGATTTGACCGGATCAGAAAAATACCGTCACGTCAATTGATGTCGCGAAATATTAAGAAAAAATCTGCGGAAGTCACTCAAACGCAATGTCACTCAATTGTCAGGTGATAAAAGCTAATTTTTTTATTGTCGTGTTACTAGATATACTATTAAAACCTCGAAACTATGGGGCAGTCTGCAGAGTGGGTGCTTTCTTCCCAAGACTTTTTTATAAAGGTGAAGAAGGAATGGAGTGCTGGAAAAAGATGGTCACCTCGTTCTGCAGACCTTGATGTTATTATGCAATGATTGTTCTGGATAATGAAAAAAGTTACTGCACACTTCGATATTCACCATTAATTGCCTCTTGTTTTATTTCGAAAGCATCGCCCTTGCCGTAAAATGCTTCTTCATTACGACTATTACACAGCATATTCAGTGAGATAAATAACAAAATGTTTGACTACCTCAGGTTTAGAAGTTCAAAGAACAATTTATTTAGAAAGCCATCCGTCACACAATTCCGATTTTGCACCATGCACTTTCTACATATTCTTAGAATAAAAAAGTATACTATGAGAAATACCATTTCCAGACACCGAAAAGCGGTAAATGTCTTCGAAAAGGCTGTGGCCAGAGATGTGTAAGGAAGTCTAGGTCGATTGCTTTCCTCATTGTTTCTGTTGAAGAATATGATTCATCGAGTTCACCGAAGACTATTTTGAAAAACCATAAACGAATTCCAGACTAGATGTCTAGTTCAATTTATTACATTCTAAGCACTTCATTTTATGCGTTGTATCATGTTCTTGTCTTATGCTTTCGTTTGTATATTTTCATTATATTTTACGCAAATCGTTGTAACTTAATACATAGAGTTACGATTTAAGTTCCCGTGTATAAAATTTACGCTACAGTAATATTTTTGTAACACGGGTAGCAAGGGTATGTATGTGATATTTGTAAATTGAAGTAAGGAAGAAAAAAATAATATACATTAAATTATATTTCTTGAACTAAAATTTTATGAAAAACAATCGTCGCAAAATTGCTTCATTAAAATTACAGAAAATTATTTGAGGATAACTTTAGAAAATAATGAAATATATACTCAGTGAGAATTGTAATTTCTACACAATTGTTAACACTGTATCATACTTACATCCATATCGTCGAGTTTGTTAGCTTAAATGCGAGTAATTACGTGTATGGACAAGATCAAAAAAATATTAATTATGTTAGTTACTTTATATAATCTAATTGTTGTACAGATTTCATTTCAAGAGAAGAAATGATAACATAAACATTTTGTACTGCATAATAATGTGGTCGATACTTATATAAATGTCTTGCCCTAGAGTTAATAAGTTAAACGGAAATAAAAATAATAGCAAACATCATCACTTTTCAAGAAAATATATCTTAGGAAATGTTCGGAAAAACGAAAAAAGCGACACATTAATTTGCACCACAAGGAATATTCTGACAAAAGTTCCATTCAAATCAATCCAATTTGGGGTCAAAGGAAATAAAGAGCCACATTACACTAACTTTTTAAAAAATGTCTTTTACAGACACACCTCTTGTACTATTTTATAAAAGTATAGATTAATAAGCGCGTACAATTTGAAGACAATCAAAAGAGGAACAAGGGCAAGTTCCGTGTTTATTATATAACATAAAACATATACACATAAGTCCAAATAGGTCTCTACTCATATGGCGTTGATGCAAAGTGCCAGATCATAAATGTGGGTCAAAATAACAAGAGGGGAGTTGCAAAACAGTCGTGTTTCAATGGAAAAGTGTCGCAACGCGCCAATCGTTAGGGTATTGACATTGTGAATGAAGCTACGTGAGAATGTATCCTGGTACATATATAGTTACAGTTAGTTACTGCTGCTGTGTGTTTGTATACCTATAAAACAAATATGTTTGTTTATATGACTATGAAAACATTTACAATTACAATTTTTTTCGATAGGACGTAATTTAAAAATTTCATTGTTCTGAGTGCTATTTTTTCTTAATTTCTATTAAAGAAATTGCGAGCGATATTTTTACAGATTATCTTGTATTACTAGTGACGGAAACATACAATTATCATATATATACATATATATATGCATATATATATGTATATATATATATATATATATATGTATATATATGTATATATATATAAATATATACATATATATATATATATATATATATATATATATATATATATATATATATATATAGAAACGAAAAGAGGAATCTAGCTCTCTGCTACTACTAAATACGTAATATTTGTGGCTTATAGCGTAAATGTATAAATCAATAAGGAATATTATCAAAATTGGACTAAAAGCAAAATAACAAAGTGACACTGTAGGACCTACAAGAACTCTCATTCGGCATAAATTTATACAAAATGTTCAATAAAAACTTGTACCAAGTGTTTCGTTCTATACACTTACCGACGACAAAGAAAAATTTGATACGAAACATTGACAGATTTGCGGGTGGGGTATGTTATCTTGTTACATTTTGAATATGAAAATAAGAAATATCAAGTCACCTCAAAACTCGAGGGAATATGATTTTTATCACAAAAAGAACGATAAAAAGTATAAGGTACAAAGTGGAAAGTCACCTTGCTAAATTTTTATATATGCCTTCGCATCATAAAAAGCTTTTCCAAGCTTATTTCTTGATCACCTTTAGATAGTATTTCGTCTCTGGAGTATATTGAATTATGTAGATGACATATGAATAATCCACGCGCAAATTAACTTACAGATATCTTTAGTAACAGCAAGCTTGTATGATATCGATGAAAGCTTTTCAATAACGACAAACTTTCATAAAGCACTTCATATATATATATATATATATATATATATATATATATATATATATATATACACATACATATATTATCCTAATATTATGCGTATTTTACAACCCCGTGATATTACGCATAGACTCATATTAAAATATTTTATTACTATAAAACTAAAATTTAGATAATGGAAACAAAAAAAGTCTGTCGTTTTAAATATCTTTAATAGCATTAAAACCTTGAATTATAACACAAAGCACGATGTAATTTATATGCATAAGTAATGTCTTCGAAACCCTAGTCATATTCGATATTAAATAAATATATTATATCCTATTTATAAAACTTTTTCACAAAAAAATAAAGTCGACTTCACATAACCACCGAATAAAAAGCGCATGTGCATGAGGGAGAAAAAGAATAGTCGAATTGTTTTTGACTTCAATAATTTCTAGCAGTATTTTGAAAATTTTTAATGTTCGGAAACGATATTTTACCGCAAGAGTTCCAGTTCTGTATTACCATTATTTTATATATCTCAAAGCTTTCTGTGTCCAGAATGTAACCAACTTACGATGAACTCAATAATAACTTATTTGTATTAAAATCTAAACAGAGGTTTGCAATATTTAATGACCCGAACATATTCATATACACCTATATACTTAAATGCGGAAATGTGGACATATAAATCACGTTTCTCCTTTTGGCTTTACCGTAGTCAGTGCTGTATTTACCTGTGCATTTTATCTACCTGTTTACCAATATCTAATTTAATTCATACATTTGTTTATGCTCATAAATATAGTCGTTTTGTAATGAATATATATTAATACATTTAATAAGATTTTGATATTACTGTAGTTTAATCAAGAGAATATGGAAATATGTACCTAGATAGATATGTTTATATCTCGTACACATATAAATTGTATTTCAGGTTTCATATACTAAGTTAAAAACATGTAAAAATACTCTCAGCCGCCCGCGCTGAAAAGCGCGACGCTGCGTGCCGCGCCTCCCTACAATTCCGATAATCGGCTCGCGTGCCCCAGCGACTTGTTACAATACAATAAACTCCTGCCTCATAATTCGCATGCTACCGTTTCGTTGGGTCCTTTCATTAAAATCCGTGGGCGATATTGTTGCCGCACTGCTGCGGTGTAGGTGCGTGCGACCATGTATAATGTAGGTGTTGCGGGTAAAGTTAGCTTCGTTCTATGTATCCACTATGAGCAAGGTTAGTATATGTCATAATATGTTCAGTGTTTCAATACGTGTTATATTTTACGTATGTGGTGAAATTTATATGATAGATGTAAAACATGCCTCATCATCTAATACTTCTCTGGCTTTTCCTTAGATCAGATTATGACTAGCATCCCACCTCATCATCATGACAGAGAAGTACAAATTTCATTGAACATTTGTTATGTTTTATTTTGTTAATCATTGCAGAAATAACTTAAATTGTAATATTAATGTATTTAATATAAACTTCTAAAATATGTCAATAGTAACTTCTAGTTAACATACTTACTAGCCAACAGTGCAATTTATTTACATAATAATTCATAAGTTTTCACAATACTCATCCATGAATACGATTTTCACCAATAATGTAATATCCGGAAATAATACTTTTATTTACAATTAAAACGCGTTATATCTCTGACGATTTAAAAATTATTTTCAATTATAAGGATTGCTTATGGAAATTACAGGATTCATAAACTTTCTTACCAACTTTCTTAGTTTTTCAATCCAATTTACCTAATTAATTTCTTGCACGAAACTATTATGAAATGTAAGTTAATAATATGTAATCATCTATTTAAAAATGTAAAAAAAATTTGTTCGTTTTATAATTCTATTATTTCCATTAAACTCTTAAGAAAAACCGAAACGTAATACAAAATTGTAAGTATTTCACAATATCCTTTTAACTTTCAAACAATTTAGGGGAAATAGAATGTATTTTATCTACCTTAACGTTATTTTTATTTCAAAATTCATTTAGTTAACAAAATGACGGGATACACAAAGCTACGTGAAGTTGCTAACGAGTGAACTAACGATCCGCTTGAATATATCCATCCAACTAGCCATGTGATCCCGGTTCCATATACCAATATTTAACCGGAAGGATACCAATATTTATACATATATACACGTATACATACCCAACACATAACAACACATTCATCCTCACATGCGCATGTATACAAACATTTATCATTTCCCTGTATACTGCAGTACTCAATAGCAGAAAGGAAATTGATATGAACTGAAGTAGGAAATGAAAATTGAAAAGAAAAAAAAATATCTGTATTCGTGTATGTGTCTGTTTTTGTGCATGTTTATTTTATTATCTAAAAATAAATCTGAAATTGTTCATGCACATTGTAGTATCCTAAAATAATGGATCGATTTGAGCGTTGTTTCTAAATATTACCAAACACCTGAAGATTTTGCATTTTTTTTTGTATATAACCATTAAAAAATTTCACTTTAATAATTGCACATGCCCAAAAATGTGTCAAAAAAATTTATTCAAACCATCACAACATTAGTACTTAATAATAAAAATAATATGCAATAACTCGTTCTTCGCGAAAATACCACTGGCATACAAATTTAATTGCCCTCGTGCGCAGAGTATGCGAGGTTCTGCAGGGATTAAGTATTTATGAATCGAAAATTGTTGAACATGTACGAGTATGTACTTTATAATTTAATACTAAAATGAAAAAAATAATGTTACCCTTTCGTAAAAATCGTGATAGTTTCCTTTATTTAACTTCGGATCCATTTTGCATACATAACTCTTTGGGTGAAACTACTATTAAATGCCAATAAATCTCTTATTTTATATCTATATCTATCAATTGACGCTACTAAATTTATATAAATTAGTGGATTATAAAAATAATACTGGACACGAAACCACTTCGAGACCAGTTTATTCCAAGTTAAGGTTTAAGCCTACATGTTCATACAGCTTTTCTAGTTCATTTAATATCATAAATAGCACACTGTCGAATTCATGCATTCTCCTGCTGCATCTTGCCATGCCTGTAGGCATAAATCAGTTGCCTAACTTGACCAAACGCTTATACCCCAACACGCGATTGAGAGCTTAAGTTTTGCAGTAACTAGCTACTAGCTAGTTGATCATGCAACATTACTGGGCCTTCGTGTGGGCACGTCGGACCTCAGAGCAATAACTGAGAGACGCTAGGGTTAAACGAAAATTACATGTTATTATGAAGTTTAACTCGACTTAAAGTTTGTGAATCGTGTGTGAGTAAACTATTGTTCATGTAGAGTGTTTAGCTGTTTGCCACCCGAGGGCGGCGTATAGAAGCAAATAAAGATGAAACCGGTTACCAAATATGACCTCCATTACTTCCCAATTGCAGAGTGTGGAAAACGATTTAGTAAAATGATTTTTTTGGTAATTATAAAGGTACACCTGAGAAAAATTGCCTAATAGACCTGTTTAATAAGAAAAAAAATCGATTTAATTTTATATTTAGAAGTGTCCTTGTTATAGACAGGGACCATCATATCAGTGGTATTTAAATATATTCTAGACCAAAAATATTTATTTTACTGACTCCTTTATTAAACGATAAAATGTCGAGTTTTAATAAGTATTTCATCATTATAATATAAAAGAAAATGTTGGAATCATACGTTGTTTTAAAAATAGGTTTTCTATTGACATAGGAGTTTTAAAACGGTCCTATTTAGCTTCGTGTTCCGTATGTTGTTGATTGAAATATTGCGATTGATTATTCATCTATTTCTATGTAATCAATTCTCATGAAACTACTTTATACACGTAGTCAGTCTTGATGGCAATAGATAAGCATGATATTCTGCAGGTGTAAAGACTAAGATAATATCATGGGGTGTGTTAAGTTGAAAATTTTTTTTTGCCAGAACTTCAAAATCGTGTTGTTATAGTTTATTTCGTTATATTATGTGACTCGTTTCTTATACCTCATGTTGTGATAAACAATTTGACTAGAATAATAAGGAACCATATGTGATATATTTGGTTCCACATGTATTTTTAACAGATGTGCTCAATGATTTTATTTTGTACTCGTTAAGGTCCCAGATCGATAATTTACAATTATTTTCGGGCTCGTAATACGTCATCGATTATCCAATAAAACCGTTGGATTAAAAACAAGTTTCCTATTTTAAATTTATTTTAGTTTTTGATATGCCTGAGAAAAAAAAACTCTATCTCCGGTATTAGCAATTCCAATTATGCGGCCTCGACGAGACGATGTAGCAGAAACTTCTCTATTCTTCTTTGTGTGAATACTTATAGAAACTTTGCTAATGAGATGAAAGAGTAAATAGTACTAATATCGAACTTTGAAAGGTTTTGTAAACTACATATTTAAACACAATTTCAATTATTAATAGTAGTTTCATATTTTCACAGTAAATATTTACATTAATTGTAGATCCCTCTGGAACCTGGAAACTCCCAATGAATAACGCCCTTAACATTCCACCAGCAGCTGAGCACTTATTTTAGGCACTTATTTTAGCACTTATTTTAGGTTTGCATACTGAAATTCCTGTTTCTCTGACACCCAGCCATTGGCGTTTGGGCTTAACGTATGTAACCCATTTTTTATCGCCATTTACTACCTGATTCAGCCAGTCGAATTTGCCTTTCAACGTCAATAATTGTTGACAAGTATGTACTCTGTACTAAAGGTGATATGATGACAACTCGTGGAGTATCCACAAACCGTATTTTTTAAATTTTTCCCAATTCATGTAAATGTGATTCTAAGGTGCCATAACTGCAGTGTAGCTCATCTGCCAATTGACGAGTTGTCGGTCGACGATTTTTCTCAGTTAGGCATCGTAATCGTTGAACGTCTAATTCAACAGGGCGTCCGGTACGGGGTTCGTCCTCAAGATCGTAGTCCTCATTCCTGAACTTTTTGAACCAACTCTTTGCCGTCGCATAAGTCACCGTGGACTCGCCCATCGCATGACATGTATTATTTGTCTTTGCATCGTGACCCAGACGAAATTTGTAAAGTAATAGAATTCGTATTTGATATCGATTTAAATCCATTTTCTTTTATGTAATTCACCTAAGCCTTCGGCGCTGACTGAAATCAACTGACTGCCCATTTATACCCTATAGAGAATCTTTCTAGAAAGTCCCGGCTTAAAATTTGCAAGCTGACCTAATATATCTTTATTCTTTATGTTCTAGCTAAAGCTGTAGAAATAAATTCAAATATTAATTAAATTCAATACAGGATCCCATTTTAATTAAACTATTAAAATTTGAGAAATATTTTTAATCGAAATTTGTTGATACAGTACGCATATTTGTTTAATTTTCTGCACGATTTTATTATCACAGCATATTGTGTCGCTATAATTAAATAAAATATATATTATTTCTTTGCCTTCTGATTTGTTATGGCATTGGAAAAAAATAAAAAGATCTTCGCGTCATTGCGAAAAAGCAGTAAAACTTCAAGTTATCGGTTATTCACACTATTTAATACAATTTTCTTTTAATGAAAATATAACGTCAAAAAATATCAATAGCAAAAGCAGAAGTAAGTAAATTATATCGATTAATGGAATACTGGGAAATACGGAGGTGAAGTGAAACGGAGGTGAAGTGAAAACGTCGAAAGCGGAAAGAAGGTCGAAGGTCTTTTGGGACGGAAAATACGTTAATTGTTGTTATAATAATTATGTTTCAGATTTTTAAATGACAGGTACAATTTAATTTTAATTAAAAAGCTGTCACTAGTGCGAATTCAATTTCTTTGCTGAAACTAACAGCCTTAATTGTTCGAAATATTTTGAAAATATTCAACTTCTCTTTTCTTATAGTTTATTTAGGTTTTATATAAAAGATAAGGAGTATTTTTAGAATTTGATATTGTCAAAGGTCGTAGCTCTTCTTTCAAAGAATGTTTTTTTCCCTAAGGGTACATAAATATATCCTTATTTTTTTAGCAATATAATATTTGTTATGGAGATGGAGTAGGAAGCGATGTATTGTATTGCTAGAGTGAAAATATATCGTATTATCGGTAAACCGAAATAACGTATGGTGTAACGAATTGTAGATTGCGCAACCTAAATAATGCTGTTTAAAAAAATATTCACGTAAATGTTAGTAACGGTGATGAATTTCAATCCGTTTCTAATAAAGTGGTATTAAACAGAAATCATTTCTATTTTGGATTGGAAAGATAATAATTTTAGCGATTATATTGCGTCTTAAAAGCTGGTATTTAACTTGCATTTTTCGTCTGCTTGATACTAATTTCGTGGTCGATATTTTAATAATTTTCTTCTCTTCAAATTTGATAAATATACTCGTTTCCAGTGACAACACACGATGATGATGGAGTCAGAATTAGATGATGATATGAAAGTTGGGCAAAGAATTTCTTTAACGGTGAACAGTAGACTCAGAGTTTTAGCTCGTTTCCCTTGTCTTGATAATTTCTCAGTTTTTCATATTTTTTAAACCGTTGAATATAGCTTTAATTTTTTTCAATTATTTTTCCTAAAATTTCACTAACAAAAACTTGCCTGAGCCATGGAAAGTTAAAAATATTATTAAAAATATTATTATAATTTTAGCTCAATATTACTATCAGCTAAGCATAATTCATCAAAAGAACTTATTCTTTTGAACGTAAGAGTCCAAAACTAACCCTTGCATTTATAATTCGATCACATCAACTAACGTTTTTTCCACGTAATCTCATTCAAACCATTACGCACTGCCTTATTCTGCGTTAAATATTTTCACCCAAACTCCTTTCATTTTCACAGCATCAATCTTTCCGTCTTCCTTTTTTCGCTTAAGATCGAACATCAGCACTCATACATCATAGAGGTAAGTATATAATGCGCCCCGTGTGTGTGTGCGAGGGCGCAAAATATAAACAGCCCCGCCCAGTGCAAAAACGCTAGCGTCGCCGGCGCCGCAAAAACGGCAGAATTAAATCTATCCGCCCCAGCGTACTTAATGAAGCGCCCAACTACCGAAGTCACTGACCCGTGAACTTAAATAAAGACATTAGATTCGCAGGACGATGAGGGAAATTCCGCCCAGCAATATTATGTACAGTTATCATTTAGTTCAGTGCGTTCGTGATTTGTACGCTTTGGTGGGCGATTATTATTATTTTATTTCATATTCGTGTACTGTATTTTTGGTCGCAAAATGTGGAATAATGGATGAGGCGTTTAGGGATCTTCGAGTCTAGGGAGACAATGGCTGCGATATTATTATTTATTTCTAGAAATGAGATCTTTGCCATTTAGTTTCATAAGAGTATCTTTTCATAAATGAAATGAAGTAATCCATTAGGGATTTTATTTTAATAGACTAGGTATATGTAATGATCATTTGTGTAACAAGAATGATTATATCAGCGCCACTTACTAGTAATTTATATTTGACAAATATAATATAAGAATCAAGTGGAAAATGATTTTGAGGAAAATATTGTAGTAATTAATAAAGGACAATTGTTTCAAGAATAGGTAAACAAATATTTATGTATTTGTATGTATGCATGTATATATATATATATATATATATATATATATATATATATATATATATGCGTGTGTGTGTGTTTGTGTTTGTGTATGTGTGTGTGTGTGTATATGCATATATCCACACACACAAATATATAGTAATCGTGTAATTGTTTTAAAAGTATAGGAAAGTTAAATATTAATAATAATCAGTATTATGAAATAATGAAAATTTTTACTTATTTTTGTAAACACAGCATTACACAGCAAGTCACCTAATTTCTCATGATTAACGGTATGCGGATGTTTACTAAATGGCCGACAATAGTCGGAAAAAAGTGAATATATGATATTTACTATTTTAATGAACTCGTTCCACACATTCGTTACTACAAACATCGGAGCGGATGGGACCGGTTCTCGCCAATACGAATGTTACGAGATGTTACGAAGGAGAACGTGCAACTGGAGACGATAGACATTTAATTGATTGAAAACCGGCCTTCTCCGACAAATGTCGGCAGTGTCGACCGCCGATTTACCACCTAGTAATGTCAGTCATGTAACTGTGCCTGAACGGTAAAGCCAATATTACGACGTTACTTATTACAATCTTTTTATAAGAATACCGAAATAATAAAGTACTAAGGAAATAGTTTTAAAAATGGTCCTATAAGTTTCATGTGCTACTTGATCATTGTAAACAGTTTAATATTTTTATAAGATATTAGTTTAATTTCGTTTTATCTAACCTGTTTTATTCTTTACCCTATTCGATAGATTGATGAAAGGAAAAGGTTATATTATAAAATTTATCTCGTTTCCTTATGACACGCAAATGTTACATCCATAGATCTAAAGTAAATTTATTTTTAATGTTTATTAATAAAATATGAAAAGAAAAAAAATTAAATAACACTGAAACTATATCATGTTTTAAACATGATCTATTGAACCAGTTCAGAGTATAACATTTTGCTGAAATGCAGAGCATTACAGTTACCGACTTTTTAATATTAATTAAAAATTCATAATTCGTAGAAGTTTCTATTGTAAATGCTAGCCCTAGGTAGGTCGATAAGTTGATGTACTTAAAGGCTGAATTACCAGTATCACCTGCAGGAGGCAAAAATCTTATGATTTCTATGAGTACTAAGAATTTAAGTTTAAAATTAAATGTATTTTTATTTTTGTCACAAAAATATCTAGAAGATAAATTTGGACTAATTGTTATCGGTCGTCATTGTAATTTTGATTTCACAATTGGAAATTTTGACATAAAAAAACGTTAATAGTAATCAAATATTACCTGCAGATGACAATGGGTTTTTCATTATAAATTTACTTTTTAACAATAGAAATCGCAGTTAAAAGTTATATTTTTTTTGTTTACACTTACCGCACAATATAAAACTTTCCAGCTTACTAAGAATGATGTCCAATGTCATTTTAGACGATACCATAACAATAAACTAAGTTATATTTAAAAACTCTAATTAATTGACTATATTATGCAACGTGCGTATTATGACAGGTATCATGCTGAAATTAATATATATTCAACCACAAGTTTATTAATTTTAACGATGATTCTCACGTGGATTATAAACATTTATAGATTTGACTACTTTATTAAGGTGAATTACGTCTCTGGTAACTACTAGTCAAGGGTAGATAAACTTAAATATCCAAATTTAATGAATTCCCACATTTTGTTTCGAATTAATTTGATGGGAAACTTATTTTTCTAGTACGGATAGAATTTAAATACCCCGTCTTTTAACACCGACGGGTGTTTCTTTTTTAATTAACGTTTACATACCGCATCTATATTTTATATACTGTTGTTGTACTTTATTTTAATGAAGGATGGGTTTGAGTTATAAGAACGGGCAGGAAGCCCGTCCTGAATTTTCCCTTGAAAAAAAGAGATAGCTCTATGGCTGTATTTCATTTTAGTCACTTTACGTTCACATGTTATTGCATTAATTTTAATAAACATTGGTCTATAAGTAGCTACCATTCCGTGCTTCTGTTGCTCGAAACGGGACCATGAATTTACTTCGTTTTAATCGTATTTTCATAAAATAATTTTAATTATTAATTTATTGAGGGTATTATCATTGTCTTCATTGTTTAATCGAATACAAAACATTACGGGAAAATATTGTAACCTAAAAACGCTTATAAGAATTAATAAATAGCGATCTGTTTCTAAGAAGTTTACGAATAGTTCATATTGTATGGGACTAAATAAATATTTTTGGTTGAAAACTAGCGCTTTATTAAAAAAACATTTGTGTGGTCTAATTTCGCAACAGAAAAGTGGTTATAATACACAGTCTGTAGAAATTAATAAAAATTTGTAGATTTTAACATAGTATTTTCATTCATATTTTTAATAAAGCTTTAATGGTTTAAAAAAATTACCCAAAAATTGATATGACGAATTTAGACTCTCTTCAATTAAACCGTCATCGCTAATATGAGATATATCTTCATAAAAACACATTGATATTTTTAAAAAGATATTTTCACATGTGTTACATCAATTTGTACTACATATGTAATAGTGTATTAAACCTTGGACAGAAACAGACAAATGGTTTCTCATCGTGAAATAATATGACTAATACTGGACTTAAAAAAAAAGGAAACATGTACAAACGAGGAACTCCTACTATGAGGTTTCTATATATTTATGGATAAATAGAATTTTATTCATTTATTTCATTTTTCACAACGCCAATATATTGCCTACAATATCTTTCACAGGAGTCAAACATGCGGCATATTTGAATAAAATATAAGATCTTAGATAATCGCCATAGTTTTCATATAACTTTTGTGTAGGTCTCAAAACCATATTTCTTATTAAAATCAGATTTATTCATAATTTGATATTGTGCAGTTATGGAAATAAAAGGAGATGGAACATATTTGTTGTATATTTTTCAGTACAAATTTGAACATATGCAACCAAAAATCTACAATCTCATAACGCATATATAAAAAAAATATTTTTAGGCGCTTATCATTAATCTCTTTAAACGATACTCTACCCTAAATATTGATATAAGATATGGAATTTAAAAAATCGAGGCTTTGTTTTATCCCCTCCCCCCGCCATAAAATTTCATTTAAATATTTTTAAGTGTTAGTATACTGAGATATATATAAAAGAATGTTTATTACTGTGTCCATTTCCAGTTTCCACGTGACAGTTTCTAAGAAAAATAGTTTTTATGGACAGACAGATATTTGAGTGATGTGGTAAGGCCCCGTTTTCTCTTGTGACGTACGAAACCCTAAAATAAGAAAAGTTAAATGTAATAAAACTTTTAAACTACTATGTAAAAAAAGCTTGGAATTCAGTAAGACTATTAATAAATTATATCGATATCGGGTTTGCATTTAGTTGTACTGCGTAATGAACAGTATCTGCGAAAATAAATTGAAGTATTTATAATTTTTAAAGATTTTTGGAATCATCCATTAACTTCTAGGAAACAAGTAGAAGAAGTAATGAGACTACACTAAAATCATATATCGTCGGGAATTGTGTAGTAGAGCGTAACTAGCACTGGTAAATTCGATTTAACTAACAAATGTAACCAATTTTAACAGTTGCACCATCACGTTACATTCAGGTAATAGGAAACAAGCAAATCGTCAGGTATAGTACAATATCACGTAACTAGCACCGGTAAATACCATTTACTAACAAATGTAACCAAATTAAGATTTCCCGTAAGAGCATTCTGAACTCTAATAACACTCTATCGGTTTGCGTCATATAGAAATCAACTAATAAAAAGCCATAATTTGGCATAAATAACTCGTATATTAATGTCAAAACAAAAATAGAAGAATTTAAGTTTTCTTTTAACTTTTCTGTAAAATGAGGTTTTTGGCAATTACCAGTGCTAGTTACGTGTCATTGCAATATCCCTGACGATACGCTTATTTCCTATTACCTGAATGTAATATGCTAGTGTAACTGTTTGGAATGGTTGCCATTGTCCATTGTTAACTCCTCCTAACTCCTCAACTAATATTCTTACACCAATAAATTTATTATTGCATATAAATATATTCGATATGGATTACGGCTATCACATACATATGCAAGCAAAAACATAATTTTCCAACATAGTATGGCAGTAGGAAAAGTTCTACAATTAATAAATTTATCTCGAGCATTAACGCTTGTTTTGTACACAATAAATATCAAGAGAACAGTTACATGTTTTCTTAAATCACTCAATACAATACGGCGGAGAACTTAAGCGCCGCGTGCAGCCATTGACTAGATTCATCCTTGGAAGAGATCGGTGTCCTCGTTTCTTTACTGACGCCGGGCTTAAAGTCTCAGCGTCAAGTAACTGTGCACTGAATCCCGTCCAACGCTGGCCCGCTACTGCTGTAATTGACTTCGCTCCAGTTCAAATAAATCAGTCGCCGTGGGAAGTCCTTATTTATTGACGGTTTAAGGTAATGGCATATTCGTTAAACGAGAGGCGTTTAATCCAAATTGCGCCGGGTATTTTTTGTTGAGTCTTATAATGATTGTTCTCTATATATATACAGGGAGTTAAATATATATCTTTTTATACGCTTGCCTTTATTTGATCCTTTGTATCATTAATAAATCGGTACTTTTCGATTTAATAATTCGATTAATTAGTGTTGCAATTTTTTTATTGTATTTTGTTATAAATTAGATCAAAAGAATATAAATTTGTATTTCAAATTTCTCAAACTACTGAATAAATGTTCAGGAGCAATTTTTTGCAAAGCTAAATAAATCTTGCATAATTATGGATAATAAAAATTGAGAAATATTTAACGCAAAATTCTATCCGCTTTTAAACCATATTTCCAAATTTTTTTTGCAAATGTTACATCAAATATAACGTTACTAAAATATGACTATTTGTCTTATCAAAGACTTTACCGCTTTCTTATGTAACAAGTCACCACGAGCTTATATTCCCCGTAACCTTCAACGAAGCGACTGAAATTTCTCGGTACGCGTAAAAGTTTTGCGAACTTTTACGGAAAAACTTGCCGAAGATTTTCATTAATATCCTCTAGCTTCGTGGCTAACGAGCGGGTGACCAATCATCGATCGAGTGGAATGAAGAATATGATTTGGGGCAAAATAGTGCACGTTTGTAATTAGGTTAAGTGGACAGAGACTAAGCGCCGAGTTAAAGGAGTTTAGGCAGTGCCGATCTTTTTGATTGTTACAGCAAATTCGTTCGAAAAGGGTCACCGTTCATAGATGTCAGTTATAAAACCTTTTTTAAGTATATGATTTTATAAAATTTTTTCGATAACATCTACTGATATATCAAGTTTTTCTCGGAATTAGACTCCGGAAACTTATTAATCTCGCCCAGTCAAACAAACATGACGCATTGAGAATTAAATCCTGTAGATAATCGCAATGGACCGCCTAAGACAAAAGGGAACATAGGTTGTTTTTTAAATATATTACTTATTATGATATAGATACTTTTTAAAATATACACGTCCTGACTTTATTCGAATATAAAGAGATTATATGAGTGCGTTTTGTTTTATCTCCTTTTTATATACGTTTTCGTGCAAAAACTAAAAATATTTTTTTAATATTTTGGGAAATGTGTATTAAGTGGCATGGATAATAGTTTCCGACAACAGACACATGAAACCATATCCTAACTATAAATATTGCAATAGTGGTTTCAGAACCCTTTTTTAAATTCTTAAAAACTAAAATATTTAATCTCAATTGAGGTGTAAACTTACCGTTAATAATTATACTATAACATTCATACAGATGGTTGACACATATTATTTGCTTATTTAATCAAACGATACATATTTGTAACTAATCTCAAGTTGGTCTCTAAATTATCCACTTGGAAAATCCAAAATATCTAGAGAATCGAGAGATGTATAAATAAAAATGGGGCAATGGTAAATTGCTTACTACAGTAGAAGAATACCGGAAAACGTTGCTTTTGAAGACTACTCAAAAGAATAAATTTCCTGAAATCGAGAATACTCGTGGCCTAGTTTTATATCCTCTTCGCCTTTAGAACTGACAAATTCAATCCAAACATAATATAATTATACCAACAATAAAATTGAATTACCATAAAAATAATTTCTTTTCCTACATTTAATTCGATACTCGAAGAAAATACATTCATTTTTTTAATCGATGGTATATTTCATATCAGTAAGTTGAACGCTCCAAATAGAGTTTAATCCATATGTGTTTGTACACTAAAGGTTCAATCCGTCCATCCACTGCTAGACTAGATAGAAATCTTCAAGCTAATACGGCCGATTTACGTGATCCTTGGCCGCAAAAGATCAAGGAAGGAGATAGTTCGCAGCAGTAACGTTCAGGGGTCAACTTTAATTAATGAGCCGGGGTGATGTGCGCCGTGGGACTTGTGCCCTCAGATTCATTCATGTTTATGTTCTTGGCAAGTACTCTCGAGTAAACTGCGAGATGGATGGAGTGTAATATTTGGGAGGAAAAGTTGAAGAGTCGCTTTTAATTTATTTACTTTTTTTATCTTTTTCCTTTGGTTCAGATATTAGTAAATACGTACAGTTACAGTACTATTAATTTTAATAAAATTATTGAGAAAGAATTATGCGTAGAAAAGAAAGGTTTCAAAATTAATTTAATTTATTTTGAATTTAAACTTATTTTGTATGAAAAAAAACGGGCAAAAGTCAATATATTGTTAAGACCACATATAAGAAATAAAATGACACTGTTATAAAAAGAAAATGAAAAAAAATTAGTTCCTCAAAAAGATTTACCTAAATAGTCAAATAAGAAATCGTGTATTCTTTTATGAACTAATATTGGTTACTTTTCATAAAAAATTTTAAATAATTTTTATGGAACTGTTTGAATTAATGAGATGAAATAAAGGGCAGATTGCGTCTCGTTGTATCGTCCCTCTATACATGTACCATTTTAATCGAAGAAATTCATAAGCTTGACAGGTTCGTCGAAAAAATTACGTGAAACTCGAAAACACTTTGACGAGTTCGTAGAAAAAATCAAGTAAAACTCGAAGAGAACGAATAAATCATTCATTTTAACAACAACCGAACAATTATTAATGTCAGTTTATTATTAATTCGTTTAGGCAATCGCTACGTATTAAAAAAAGACAAATGATATTGATTATTTTTAGAATCGTTTCTGAAATTTATTATTAATTTTATTAAATTTTCTTTGTTATTTCTTTTTTCTCATTGACAATTCGTCAAATTTTTAAAATATGGTATGTGAGCGTTAATGAGAAAATACATGTCTTTTTTTTCTCTATTGTGATCACAAATTGTGTTTTATTTTGGCTCTTTTTCGATTATCCATCCCTAAGTTGTTTGGTATTTTACATTCTAAAAATTACCGGTCTTTTTTTAAATTGTATTCTATTTGTGTAACTTCAACCCTATTTACGTCTGCCTCCTTTGTGTAGCTATTATTCTACAAATATGTTGGAAATAATTTGTAATCAATTTTGATACACTTTAAGTGTACATATTACAAGAAGTGAATTAATTGTAATTGTTTGGAGTCTTACAAAAGTAATTATAAAATTTTAATCGAGTGTTTTTTATTAAAAAAATGCTACCTGTGATCCAAAAAATAAATTGAAAACATTAATTTATGAAAGTTTCCTTCTACCTTGAAATTGGCTTTTCAGTAATAATATCTTCGTCCCAAAAATACCCTTGGCTGGGATAATTTTAATGCCTTGTCTTGGGTTTTAAACTGAAGCTTATACTCATTTACTAGTAATAAATTTGAAATCGTTTAGCGAATGTAACTTAAAAAAAAATTTAGCATGAGAATAAACCTGATCCCATAAAATAGTCATAGTAAAAATTTTATTTAAGTCGCTGTAATAAAGTAAAAAAAATTACCCCTGCACAGTAATTATACCAAAAATGATAATGATTCTATTTTAATGCTATGTGCTATTCTCGTTTTCACCGCGTTATTTTCGTTAAATTTTTTTGCGACGCCATTTGTGGTTTAGTTTTCATTGCTAGTATAAAGGCTTCAATTCTGAAATAAACAGAAATCTATTACTTAGACAATTATTAACTCTTTGTTTTTGGTCCGTAGCTATATTTTTGAGCTCCAGCTTTCTATATAAGAAATAGGTATATAAAACGGTATATATATTTCAAAGGAAATGGAATATGGAAAGTAAAGTAAGGGGAGATAGGTTTTTTTTCAGATGACTTGCATATTTGAATGGACGTAGGAAGTCCAGTGTCAAAATCGAGTTTATTCGATAACTTGACAACATGATTAGTGAACGAATGCTGGTAGAAACAAAAATTATTTTGAGGGCAGAGAACTTTCAGAACGTCGATAAATCGAGAATATTTAAAAACCTTCAATTTGACATTTGTTTTTGACATGGATGTTTAAAAAGTGGAACGTACCATAATCTTATCTTGGAGATATACACAAAAAGATAAAAAATTTAGAAATATTTATGTAAAAATTCCATTTCAAACTTGGTACAATTAAAACTTTGTATCTTTGTTTATATATCTTTTCATAAATTGTGTTATTTCTAACCGGAAACGCCAAGTTCTCGACATCTGTAAAGAGTAAATATACAGGTACATAATCATAATAGGCAAGAGCATATTTATTTTTGCTATATGCGACAAAATAAAAATAGATAAAACCTTCGAAATTATGCAAATGATCAAATACAAAAAAAGGGTTTTTCTTGTTTTACCTAACGATTTAAAAATATTTAGAAAATGCTGATGAAAATATAACATTTATTCTTTGACATTAACCATTTTTTTAAATAGCATACGGTATAAAAATATAGCTCAAATTCCCACCACTATATTTCTTAATCAATATGTTTATATATAAGAATTATATGAAACATTCTTTTCTAAATTATATTTACTTATAAGCTATAATACTATTAAAATGCACCCAAATTTTGCTAATATATTTTTACATATTACATATGCTCGCAATATGTAAATGTAAGCACGAAAAGTTTACTAATTACTTTCAAAACTCTGTTCAGTAAATATATATAATAGTAAATACATTTTTGTTGTCAGAATTATTTCGTGCCAAAATAATCCTTAGCATTTCAAAGCTGACCCTTCACGTCACAACTGAAAGTCACTTACATAAAGATTAAACAATTCTCTCCAAACTTCCCAAACATCACGCTGTACCATCACTAACTGTCAACTTCCTTCGCGAAGTCATGCGATGCGACCTATACGCCTACAGCCACCCTGGCAAACTTCGCGCCTCCAATGCGACATTGGGCTCAGCTATTCAAGAAGCACTTGTCACAGGAGTGGCGTCTTGTTTTTTGCTTCCCGCTGACAAATGATTGATGAACTCCATCTGCGAGCTCGGTATGCAGCCACCGCCCTGGGACCGGCAATTTGCAGAAACCTTATTAGACTAAGTCGTTTGTTCTAGTCGCGAAAAGATAAGTCGCACATAGAGAACGTATACGTATATCCTTACTAATATCTACAATTGTATGTACATACGTCGAACGTAACGCAGTATCTATTCACATATGCCGCGTATATACGTTATTATGTTCGCCGTGAGCGAAAAGGTTTTAATCCAATTTGCTATATTTGTACTTTTTTGGGAGCCTCGTTTGGATGTGTGTTTAGAAGCTTAGGTACGTTTTTATTTTAGAATTTTTCTGTTGTTTATAAGCAAACAGTGCGAGTTAAATGCGTGCGCGATTTATGGGTGCGTCGTTAGCGCCGCTGTCTGAGCAGCTTTTGTTAAGCGTCTTGTTTATTTTGAATTAATTGTTAATGTTGTTTGCAGTGAAGTACTAGCGTGTTAGACAAGTGCGTGAGTGAAGATCGTTTGAATAAATTGAAGTGGCTCCAAAATTTTATTTATCAATTACGTATTTGGTTTCTAGGATATTTACCAAATGTGACGCAATATAAGTGTTCTATTAAGGTTGTGATATCGAACATGTTAAAAAATAATTACCATTAGGATCCTTACTTAATTTAACTAATACTACATTTAATAATACATTACTGCTTACTTAATCTACAGCGACACCTTTTTCTCATAAAAGGAATCATAGAAAACGTTTAGTTTTATAATACTCCACCAGATGGAGGTATTTGTTTAATTTTTAATAAGTATTTTTTATTTAACGAAAAACGATGCAAGGAAAAGGGACGGGAATGCTCATTTAAATTCATTATGAAATTCAATTAAAAGAAAAAATAGTTAAAATAACGAAACGAATGAAAAAGGTAAATTATATTTCTATGGAAATAATAACCAATATTATAATTAAAATAAAAATCATTTCAGTGATTTCAATGAGTTACTAAAACCATTATTCCAAACGTTTTGTTAAAAGTATATCATTTAATGAAAATTTTCCTTTTAAATATGATAAACAGAACCGCGTACGTTGAAACACATTTGCACTACCCCACTTCGACTTAAGACACCGGAAATTAAACAGCGGCGCCACAACTAAGGAATAAAATACATTATTTTCCAAAATAAAATCATAATTCTCCGACGAGCCCCGCCCAGATAACGTGAAATAATTGAAATATCGGATGAGTTTTCCACTAAACTTGACGCGGCAATCAGAGATAAGTCCCGCGTAGGCCGGGCATAGTCGAACCGTTTGAATTTATAATGGAGCACTGTATTCGGAGCAATTTAATCTCGAACGAGGATCTTTTGAATATGAGGCTGCGGGTGATGCGCGTTTGGCGGCTTTAGAAAATATACGAGAGGAGCGACTCGATGAGGATGGATCGCGAATTGATATGAGGTGTTTTGTAATACATGTGGATATTTCCAAAAAAATATGTTTTTGTAAAAAAAATGTCAATGACCCACATCGAATTAAATTTGATTTCATTTTTAAATCGTATTTGCAAAGAACTTTTCTAAAATTTAAATATCGTTTGCCAACTTAGACTATTCTTAGAATTTTAACAAGTCTCTATATTTTTTTTTTTTCTAATGTAAATACATTTAATTACGCATTCCTTCATAATATAAAGAAACAATATTTTTCGAATCGTAACGTCTAGTTTTGCATCAAAACTGAGAATATGATCTCATCTGTTGATAAACAAAGATGTCGTGGGTGATATATATACACGACTAAGATAATTGATTTATTTATCGGAATATTTCATATTTGGCCTGATTATGAGACAAAAATTCCTGTTCAATTGACGACTTCAAAACTTATTATTTGGATTATTTCCACTACATATAAAATCATACATATAGTGTTTAAAAATCGTTCGATTAGTAAATTAATAACTGTAATAAATATGTTAATAATATTGATTTAAATGATTATATTATTAATTTGAAAATTTTACACAGTATCATTCCACAGAAATTTAAACTCGATAAAGAAGCAAAAAAATTAACATGGCAATAAAATTGTACATAAAATGACATATGAGGAAGCTACGAATTTAAATGGAAAAATTTGTAAATTATAAAACACAGTGACCATTTAATTGTGTCAATATCACCAAGTCTTCTATCAAGTAGTCTAAACAAATTTTAGGTCTTAGTTTTTGTACTATGTATAAAATCGAACAAAACACAATTAGAGCCAAGTAGAGTTTTTTATTGTAATGTTATTCGTGAATTAAGTCATACGTTTTCGTCAGCGTAGTAATAGTATTGCCTAAATTTTCATCATTTAAAATTAGACCCATATGACAAATTAATATTACAGGAGCGTATGCCAATAGTCTCTCCATTTTTTTTCTCCCTAGGTGGATTCACAGGGGTGCTCTATTGTTAGATAAAATATATAATAAAAATAAGACAAATGCCACCATCTAGTGGAAGAATATAAAATAAAATGTTTATGATGTTTCTTTGTTAAGATGGTGTCGCTGTTGTTTAATTAAGCGATAATATGTTAACAAATTAACTATTATGTGATCATCCTAACGATTAATATTGTTGATTTTGACTTGCACTAATATGGCCTCATTACCATTTTATTGCGTATATAATAATAAATAAATAATACTAACATTCGTCTTAACTTTTTGGCAATGTTTTGGTTTATTATATCTTTATATGTTAAATTTACTCAAATTTTGTAAGATGCATCAAAACAACACAGTTAAAATATAAAATTATGTTTTTAAAAAAGGATTAAGCAATGTTTTTTAATTACAAATTAAATGCAAATAATTTCGCGATACAATTTTTGCAAAACTAAATTTTTTTCAAATTTGTTCATTCTGCAGAATATTTGTATGCTAAATATTTTTAATCGTTTTCCACTATTTACCGTTTCCTCAACCAATTTACGTTTTCAGGGTTCTCGCATTTCCTTCAGTGATCAATAGTGACACGCAGACCACACTAAGTTTTGATGTACCCAATATATCTAATATCCTGGTATGTTAGGATATATTATCATAAATGAAAAATTACAGTACATATTCTCATTATTTTCTACAGGATTTTATATTAAAAATGGGAAAGAGTTTCTGATATAAAAACATACCATGTCCTTAAAGAATTATATATGTAAATATATATGTGGACATATTGCTAAATAAATACTAAAATAAAAACTCTAAGTACATCTCATTTACCCAAATCTGATTCATCCAATTCATTTAAATAAAATACTTGCCAGCCTGGAAATTGGTCCATATTTATTCAGAAAATAAAAAACGATACATGCTAGAAGAAAATTGTATTATTCCGTCCATGAGTTTTTTTATTCATATTAGTTACTTTCACTAAGCTATTTTTTGATGGAATAAGTTTTTGCGTGACTACAGATGTCGTTAAGTGAGGACCGACTACAGTGGTGACTCGGATAAATCTGTCCACCTTAAATTTACTCAAACGTTTTTAGTATTAGGCTCTTAGAATTTTCAACTAATTTTCCTTAGTTTTTCCACACTTACTCTCTACCCCTATCATACAATTTTAAGGGGGTGGAGATCGCCGCCCCATTCCCCTACTTCCACATCTAGGGCTTGAGGTTGAAAAAACCTGCCCGATACCAAGTACTTAGCTAGTGTACAATTTTATTAAACAATTTCACATTTTAAATATTGCAATACATCTATTTTAAATTTATATTGGATAAATTGTATAAATTTAAAACTTGGTATTTTGTCGTGGGAATAATTTAAATAATACAAAATATTTATGGAAATACTTAATATTATTTTATGTAAGTAATGCTTATTGTTTTGTCATAAAATCGATAAATAGTACACACCCATTAAACCGCTTACATCTAACGAAAAATTTGAATAAAATAAACTACATGCGTAAGAGCATAAAGCAATAAAATTTGTTTGTCGTCCTAAATATAAAAGTTTGCATTTATTTCTGGATCACTTTTTATTTAAAACTGTATTTCATTTTGGTAAAGCGAATTTTAATAGAAACTTAATTATCTAAGTTGTGATCATTGTTTTTTCAATCATGCAGCCATTAATTCATTAAAATTAACATATATAATATTACAAAATTAAAATAAATATTGTTTCGTCCTAAAATTTAAAAAATTCGTTTATTCATAGGCTGATCTTCATTAAAAAACTATATTATAATCAGGCAAACCAAACCAAATAAAAACATTTTTAATACTATTTGTATTAAACATATTTTTATTTATGTAAATAAGGACATGTCATTTTTTAAGAACTCATGTGATATTACAGAGACAGTGCGACAAAGTTGGTAGATTTGACAAGAAAGTCACTGTGTTTTGAGTTTTATAATAAGGGCGAGCTGATTTAGCAAAGCCCGAAATATTCTTCTTATGAATTTCATCGAAACTCTCCTCTGCTCCTAGATTAAGCAAATTTAAATTGGAAACAAAGCTCGGCATTATCAAGATAATGTACGAGTAATGATGGCAGAAAAAGGATATTACGTCATTGCGTTTATTATCTTAAAGCCGGAGTCTAGACTTATCTGCTATTAAACCAAATTGCTTTGATTATATCTGTTTTTATTTTATTGACGTAACAAGATTTCTCATAAAAACTTATAAACGATCGAGTCATTGTTTTTTGGGTCAAGTTACTCGGAGAGCTTGAGTCAGACGTATTAATAATTCGCTTAAGAGGGCATTGAAAATTTTTTATTATTTAAATATACGTTTTGCTTTTTAGCAGCCATATTGGCTCGAACGAATTTGTTGTCTTCATTAATTGTCTCGTTAGATATTAAAAACCTAAAAGGGTAATTATTATTTATGGGCCAAAAAAGGAAATTTTCCTTTTTTTTTTCTTGAATTCATATTAGGAATACAATTGAAAAGGCTGCATTCATAGGGCTACAAAGACTTGCTTTTGTTTTTTAGTAATATATTTTTTTAAATAAATTATCTAGTCAGCAGTAGGCATGTTTAGCATAGAAAAATAATTAATCTTCTATTTTCATAGTATTTCTATAATATGCAACAATAATTTCAACTTTTTTTGAAAAGAAATGTTATTACAGGATTAGTTAAATATTTTAGCTCCTTTAGTTTATTCTCGATAACGATTATGTTAGAATATTTGTTAGGTTACGTTAGGTTATGTTATATATTAGGTTAGATTAGGTATATATTGTTAAATTTTGTAAATAAACTGAAATAGTAACAAATAAATATTTATTTCAATTTATTTAAAGTGCCATAGAAAAACTTAAAATTCTATATATAGTGTGAATTACCGTTTGAAATGATTGGTTATAAGAGCTCCCCCCAAAAAATAAAAAAATATATACACATATATATATATATATATATATATATATATAAACATATTTACGTATATTTATGTAATCTACTTTAATGTATCTAATTGGTACATATGGCGGTGTCCACCCCGCTCTACGAAAAGCCGGGAATCGAACCCGGGTCCCTGCGGTGCGCCACACTCCCTAATGCCATATGCCTTGTGCTCAACTCATCACACCACGGTGACGACAAGCCTCTAAAAGATACAGCCTAACGCAATAAAAATTTAATGATATCTAACATTATTAAGTAGGGAGGACCTAAATATTGTTGCGAATATATTAAAAACTATGACATCTAGTGACTTAAGTTCCTAAAAACGCTACTTTTTTTGTGAAGGAATATTCCGAAACTTCCGAATCTAAAATAGCGTTTTTAGGAACTTGAGATACTAGATGTCATAGTTTTTGACATATTCGTGACAATATTTATGTAGGGAGTACATTACTTAATAATATCAGGTAATATTAAATCATTATTTCCCTAGACCTACATTAGTGATGACTTGCGATAAATAAAGTAATTTCATTTTAAACCACGTATGGAACTCTTGGTGTTCGAGTCAGACTCACACTTGGTCTTTTTTTCTCCTGGGGTCAGTGTGTTATTAATGAGATGTTTTAAAATGATTTTGAAAATATCTAGCGATTACTTTGCAAGGTGTAAATCCTCAAAACCTTCCTTTACCATATCATAGTCTCTTTAAATATTTTAACTATGTATGTAAACTATTACACAAAACTTCAATGCGAAATTATTTCGACTTCCAGTAATTCAAGGCGTATTTTCGTGTATTTTAATTTAATCTATTTATCAAGTTTTCCTTTAAAGCAATATTTAAGAGCATATTAAAGATACTATGTTTTTACCAGTTGGTGGTAAAGATTTATATTAAAGACGTGTGGACCACCAAGTCATTCGTTTTACGCCTTTAACATATATCAAATAATATTTATTTAGGTAAATTTAAAAAAATAATTATTAAATTTAAAAAAATATTAATATTTATAACCAATTTAATAGAAATACTGTACACCCTTAAGTGTTTATACTTTCATATTTACCTAATTATGGACGGAAGCCTCGTAACACCAATACTACTCAGACTTAATAAGTTTATTTTGATTTTACTTTTGATGTTCAAAATCTATTGTAGTCTTACACAATACTTCGAAGACTTTGAACAAATAATAAACAGGAATGGTTTCATCTCTTGTGTTTAAATAAAAAGCAAAAAAAAATAATTTCCGCTTAAATTTCTAAGAGCACACGCCGAATAGCCGCGTCTTCAATTAGTCACTTAAAGCCTTCTCGCTTAAATTAAACTCAAAATAAACTCTTTGACTCGGCGTATTAATACAGCTACAGGGGGTAATATTTCAAGTTAACCCTTTCATTTTAATTTATGTAAGTGGAAGATCTCATTGCTGCTCTGCTCATCTTCCGGCGTCTTTGGATCGATAGTAGGGGCCCTTTGGATGATTTCTTTATTAAACGAGCTTCTTGTTTTGTAAGCCGCGGGCAATTATGAAATAAATTTAAATTTTAATAGAGAATATTGTAAGCATATTCGGGGTAATCTATTGTGATAAAAATTCATATTTGCTATTCAAACCTCTCTTTAAGACAATCCAAAAGTATATTTTTTCTTATCGTTACCCGTAGACTTTTTTATTTATGTATAGGAATTTATAGATATATCCTAATTTTTACTCAAGTTTTATTACAGATATGGACGGTATGCATAATTAGGGTTTTATGGAATTAAATGAGGAAATAGATGACCGTAAGGAAGGAACATGTTTCTTTTTTTTATCGAAACCTAAACAAATATTCAAAGTTTAAAGTTCATACTTTACAATGATATTTGCTTTCCTTGTTATTATTTTAATGTCTTCTTAAAACAGTATCACGCTAATGCTTGTTAACTTCATTTCTTCCAATAATTCACGGTATATTTTAGCATATTTTAATGTAACCTATTTAACAATTTCTCCCCTATAGCAATATTTAAGAGTATATTAAAGAGACTGTTTTTTTATCTGTTAGTGGCAGAGGTTTATATTATGCAAAATATAAAATGTTTTCCTATCCTCGTCAGTGGGGTAGTATGTTGTTAGTATATTAGCTTTTCTGTCAGTTTCATTTTGAGAAAATTTACATAGCCATAATGAAATTTGAAAATGTTTAACTTTCTGATAACGTAAGTTTCACATTTAAATTATTATGAAAACCACTGTATATTTTTTTGCAACAAAAATATTTTTTTTACTATTGCATTATACACGAGTTGTCTAAAAAGTTATTAATAAAAATATGATTTTAAGTTTTTCTTTTTCTTTTAACTATGTAAAAAAATAGACTGGAGATAACAAATTCAAAAAGATAAAATATTTTTAGCGGTACAGGTTAATTCGATTGTTGAAATTAATGTGCATAGGTTTTCCGTCTTACACAAATTTGCAATCAATGCCATCACAGTCATCTAAACAAATGGTGCGTATATATTTTCGGATTTGTTCCTAGCGTTATATTCGCGCTAACAATTCGAAACACTGTAACCCTGTCAATAACTGTAACATATTTTACACCGCGGATGTGTTACACCTTATTTCATAATACAATTCTACCATGTGAATTCTGTACAAATCGCTTATGGAGTAGAGTTAAAACATTATTAAAAGCAGTGTTAATAACACTTTCAAACGGTTATATTTATGTCCATCTCGTTGACCATGTTAACAGGTATTTTGAAATCCTCGTATAGGTCATATAGGTATTTTAACAATACGAACCATGTGAAAATCGTAACCAAATATACAGTAAACTTAGTACGGAAACAGACTGTTTTGGCTCAGTACCATTAATCGGAGGTACTGGTGTAGTGTTGATGAAATTTCCCAGTATTTTAACAATGCACGCTATATTATCGTCTCGTTCATAAAACTCCCCGCACATACGCACGAATACGAATAGTTTGCGCAACCCGAGGGCCAAAGTTGAATTGTAAAATTGACCCCAGCAAAATACTCAATAAGTGGATGGATACAAAAAGTTTGCACCATCAAAATTCATCACGAAATGCCGATCTCGACAACAAAAGAAAAGTTCTCAAAACGATGTGGGCGGGGCGCGGAAAGCTTACGGGCTGAAAGCTTAGGGGGCTTCGAAGTTTGCGTAAATAAGGCCGTAGACAATATCTGACTAGGCTGCTGGGAGCAAGCCGCAGTTATGCTTAGCTCACTTTGATCGGTGGCGGCGAACTAACGCGAAGGCCGTATAAATTGGCGCTCGAAGAAATTTAATTAATCTTATGACCCTAATCTAGTTGTGAAGAGTGAATTTTAATGAAACGGTATGCGAGATGGATGGAAAGGGGGGCGTTTAAAGATTGCCTCCGGAAGTAAATCGCGAATTGTAATAGTTCTAGACTTAGAGAAACTAAGAAGAAATATACTTTGGAATAACTTTTATATACTTGATGCATTTACATAAATACTTTCCATATTTAATAATCCTTTCACTGGAATTTTTTGAAGGAAAATGCAAAATGTAATTTTATATTTAATCTCGTAAGAAAATTGAGGCTTACTGGTTATTAGAGGAAAACAAGGTTTTTTATTGGGTAAGCTTGATAAGATCAATAATAATATTTTGATTTATCCCAATTCCGTTTACATAATATTTTAAAATACCACAGTGAAGACGTTATTAACATTGAAAATTTCAAGTTCAGCTGTTCAAAAGTTTGAATAATATCTTAAAAAGTTTGATAGTCTCCTTATACAATGACATTCATCCCTACCGTATGATGTATGTATTTCTTTAGTAAGAATGCTATTCAGTAGACAAATAATAATGGCTCCGAGTACATTTTTTGACATAATGTATTTTCATACGTACTTAATTTGTTTACGATTCTGGTATAAATGGAATATTTGTTTTCCATATATGCTGTTATTTACGTTATTTTTTGTCTATGGTTATCATACATGTTTTGTTTCAATTTAGACTTTTCTATAGTTTGGAGAACCACATATTTCTTTAACCATATTTTTCTTTGAAAAGACATTGAAACTTTGCAAATTGATTTTCTTCAAACCCTTCCATAGTCAATATTATGTTTTTATTACTAACAAAATATTTTTTGGTACATAAATTCTAGATCATTTTTTAATATTCTCATTCGATTATAATGGCTTTCAGTTTTCTTTCATCACTTTTTCATGCAGGAATTATTACGGTACATAACATGATTGACACAAATAGGATTACATTTAGGAGTACATTTGATCACAGCAATTTTCCTGACGTTTTGCATCTTGTTTAATTTTGTTTACTTTTCATTTTCCATATAAATATATGTATGCACAATATCATGAACTTAGTATTTTAAATATTCCTATTATTTTTATAATGTTTACGACATAAAATAATAAATAAATGGGGGTAATAACAAATTACAATCCTCTTAAAGCAGCTAAAAAAAATTATAGGAAAAATAAATACCTTATAAATACTGTTATTAACTGGTGATATAAAGAATTCCAGTTATCTGTTAAAATCCAAATGTTCTTCCTTCACGGAAACTATATTTTTTGTCCATAAATTTTATACATAATTTGTTTTTGTGCCTTATATTTATTCCAAAAAAATTAAACATAATATGAAATATTTTAATTAACCAAAAATATATAAATAAGTTATAAATTTATGTAAAAATGGTATTTATTTCATTAATAACATCGATAAAATGTACGGAGAAACGTAAAAAACCAAAAAACTTGAATAAACTGTAATAAATGTCTTCAAAGAATTATTTGTATAAATCAGTGATATGGTCAATAAAATTTGTGGAATGAATTTTCCAAAATAGGTAAAATAAAAAATTAAATTATTGAATTCTACATTAATGTCATTGAGGACAATCATTACTTTACACAAATAATCAAGCTCCTTATTTAAATTTCATCAGCAAATACGAAAGAAAATTTTTCAAACACGCCCTCTTATATGAAACGGCTTTTACTCAAGATAACATCCTTCCTTAACTATAGTTACATTAAACTGTGCATTTTCATATAACAAAACACGGCGACGCACTGTGATAACATTGAATGGGCTAATTCCTCCCGGACAGGCCACCACTACACTATAGTTTATCGATGCGGCTAATCAGGCGAGCCTGCTCGGGGCGGAAACGCTTGCCATCCACTGCCCTCTACCCTCCACGATAGCGATCGTAATAGCCTCCCTCCAATGTTCTTTAAAGCACAACAGCCGAGTATGCTTAAAGCACAGTGGCGCGCTATGAACGACCAGGTTTAACGTTTGGTCTAATCAACGATATACTTAAACTTTGTTCAATGTACAGAGTTAAGGTACATACTGGTTGTTATACGTTAGTTTTACAAATACTTTTCCTTCCCTATGCTAAAATCATACACTCATGATAAATTTCTTGAGACTACTAAACTAGAGCACTTTTAATGTCAACAAAATAAGATACAACGAAATTCAAATAGTTATATTGAAATTTTATGGGATTTATAAAATTGGTATATAAATATATATAAGAAATATAATTAGGGAGAAAAAGACACGTAAATGTGACAGTAAATTACGAATAATGTAAATTTTCAAGCAGCTCTTGACGAAGTACAGTACAATTAAGATTTAAAATTCAATAATTTGGCTTCAAAAATACTACACTTTTCAAAAATATTCAGAAAAAAAATAACATATACTTTCAAAACATCACTCAAAACATTTTTTTCACTCATTTTGAAGTAAGCTATTGGTAAAAGAAGGTACTGGGGTAACCTGGAAAAATCTTATTTATACAATTTCTTGCATTTAGATAATGTTTACATTTTCCAAATTCTCTTTTTAAAAAATAATAAAATTCAAAATTAGTTGAAATGCTGAGTAATTTAATTTAATACACAATCATGTCAATTCAATTGTATATTGCATCAGCAAAAAAGAATCAAAATTTAAATTCACAGTCACTTGTAATAAAAACTAAGTAATTTGCTGAAATAAAGCCTCACCAGATGCCTAACCAACTTCACTGTGCACTTTGAACCAAATAGAATATTAATCTCCGGTGCAGCAATTAGTTTGAACATTATCAGCTAGGCACAGGACAAGACTGGCTCTGTCTTCGGAACTTCCCACTTAATGCATTATAAGTGAAATCGGTTCGTTTGTAGTCGATTGGTGACGCGAGATACATAAGGGTAAAGACTTAATAAGAGGCTTTAAAACTATGTTGTGATTGTTTAAGGAACTTTAATAGTGTTTTTCGGTGTATTTAAAAGTTTGGCAAGCTTGAGCTTGGCCTAGAAGGTTTTTTTTAAGCTTATGCACTGTATTATTAAATATTACTTAATCATGAAAGTTTAAGATATCATGTTATTTTTTTCATCGTATGTAATAGTTAGGAATTAAAGTATTTATTACGGTGATTTGTATGTTGGCATTTTTATTATTGTTACCTGTTTAGTAACAATAATTTCTATCTAAAAAAAGTACATTATTGACTTAAAATCAGAACTAGATTTTTAGAGTATTGATGAGAAGTTTGGATATAATTATATTATAAGATTATTTTTATTTCTACATGTTTTACGGAATAAGTCTTGATATTATGGTATATAATCATGTAGATAGTTTCTATTATATTTTATAGAGCACTATCTATGGTTCAGTAGTAAAATTAATTCCATATGTGCTCTATAGTCTAGGAGCAGAACTTTCTTCACATTAGATACTGATTAGATTAAGATTTTATTGATTAGATGGATTAAGAAAATTACAAGAAAAATTCTAAATTTCGTTGAATTTGAATACGTATTTGACCTAGAAAATATGGGACAAGCGACATGTATATGTTAGATATTAAGGGTATTTATTTTAAAACATCAATGCCAATTTCCCATTCTAATACCTAAATTTTTGCCTCTTATTATTTCAACAAACGTATAGAGAAGTTCGGAAAAAAAAATTCTACATAAGAGTATTCTCTTATTCTACTAAATATTTTAAGGTAATAATTAGAACATTTGAGAAAATTGCAATTATGTAAGCTCCTATAATTCTTAATTTATAAATAATATAAACTCAATTAATTTTGTCGTTTATTCACGGGTCCATTAATTATGTTGTTTACTCATTAGTTTTTTTTTGAAGTTCCGTATTTGAATAAATAACCCTTATAATGTTATCTTGTTCATCAGTGCTGAATCTCTTTGTCTATCACAAATATACAGTTTCAAAAATTTTAGAAGAATTTACAAAAATTTGATAGTGCATGCTGTGTATGAGAATCTTTCAAATATAGCAAAATATTATTTTTTGTCTACCCGCTCCACGTGTAAATTGTTTATCGCGGATTCCTTTACCACCATCAGATTCCTCTCATTGATTAGAAATTTTGAATCAAAAGTAATTTATTGACCATTTTCAATTTCTAAACCCCATCTCCGAATTGTACTGTGTATCTATTCGACTGTATTCTTTCGAATTGTTGTTTCACTGTATTGTACTGAATTGTTCTATTTGACTGTAAATTTTAAACATTCAAGGTATTTTTCTAGAATACGTCCTATATGAAATAGTTCGCCTTTGAGTGATTTAACTCTGAATATTCAGGTGACATAATGTAATAAAGAAAACAGCACGTGTTTTTTGGGGTATTGAAAACTTTCGTTACATGGTTCCTTTAAGAAAAATTACTATTTGGAAAACTATTACTTAAAAAGAAGAAAGGGAACACTAGTTTCAATAGTAATGTCCAAATTACTTTAAGTCTGGAGATTAACTACGTTTTATAAGTTGTTAAATATGTAATGGTAGTAAATAAACGTGAGTATGCGCACATTTCCAGAAAATCTTATTTTATAAATTCTTATTTCATAAAAGAAAATATAAATGTATATATTAGACATTGTCTCGAATAAACATTTATTTTTACAAAATAACATAAAGATCATAAAAAGTCAATTCCTTCCGTATGTGTGTTCCTACTAGTATGTATTTTTAAAAAAAATTTTATTACCTAATAAATTTAAAAAAATTTTGATCGATCTTACATTGCGTAAATTACAAAAAAGGTAACCAATATTTAAAACTTACGATATTTACGTACATAAACGGCAAGTTTAAGATAGTGACCTCCGCGAAACGAGCATGTTCTGCAAGTATTGTCCGACTAGGGATCCAAAAAAATATTTATAATCGAGTATTTTTTTCATTTCTGTACTTTTGTACTTGTTTCATTCTTTATTTTACTCATACCATTACTTAAGAACAATTGTTTTATAGAATCTCCCTAAGATTTTTTTAATTAATGTAATGGTCTAAAAACTCCTTTCAAATTGTAATTGAATAGCGGAAATACAATATAATCAAAATATTGTCATATTGGCAACACTTTATATTGTTTTAACTTCGAAAAGACATCGTTCGTTTGTTTCCTTCGAAACAAGATAATAAATTTAGAGCTGAAGCACGTTTCAGCACCTAACTCCGAGCTAGATATTTGGAACAAATATGATTTCAAATGATTCTCTGAGCCTCTATTTAGAATTTCATTCACGTTCACTGTCTTTGGAATCTCAAACAATCCAGTCAGTGGAACGAAAGGGGATCGAGGCCTTTGAGACGTAGTGCTGAAAAAGGATGCTCCGCATAACATAGGCTGCCAAAGGAACGAACAAGTATGTCCTCGAGCAGCTAAATTTAAAAATTAAAATATTGAAGATCTTATAGCAAAGGATTTTTAGCTACCCTATGCCATTATATTTCATTGCGATAAAACTACTCACCGGCAACCAGATAACTTCAACAAGTTGTCTGTGGTAGGCATGGTGGAAGGAACGAGTAGTCCGCAGCCGATCAGTCAGACGTTGGTGTGACAAAGTGTACAATATTACTGTTCTTCCCGTAACAACAGTCCTGGGGGAACCTGAAAATCGGATAAAATGAAAAAAAAAAAAGTTTGTCAAAACATACTCGGATGCCCCTCAAGGACACCACTTTCAGAAATGAAGAAAAAAGTCTTCTTCATTGCTGAAATTTTCAGTTTTCTGTATTCTGAATATGTGATTTATTTGATGTTTTTTTTTCTTACATTGGTTTTTATTTTCATATACACATAAAATAGATAAATTATAGTTTTTTTTAAATTGTTTTATAGTGAAGAACTTTTATGTGCCTTAAATTTTAGTATTTTTGTACATTTTTGATGGATTAAATTTGATAAAAGGTCGTTAAGGAAGTAACAAATATGACTGGTTTGAAATTTGGAAACTACCTTGTAAAAATATGTGTAACATGACATTAAGGGGTGGTATCGATTCCTTGGGGTGAATATACTTTTATTTTAGTATTTTTAATTGTACGATACCTTTTAATACTACTTATGACTACAATATCGTTAGATATAATGTCAATATGTAGGGCGATGAAATTGTCCAAGGAGACGGTTGTGGTATCACATACGATAAGAAAGTAACAGAAATTTTGCGTAAACACATAGATCAAATCGAGCTAAATTATAGTTCTAGGAAAACAATATATTATTTCAGGCAATATCTGATAAATTTCATTTGCTTTAAATGGATTTATTACCAAAAAAAATCCCTTCTGCAAATTTTTGTAAAAAGAATTTACTGCCTTTATTTTTGTATTCACTTGTTACTCCAAATTTTCAGTTAAGTTTTGTATTAAATATCCATAGTCCATATAAGGAACAAACTTTTTATTTTAATTAGTTTGTACATCAAACAATCAAGTTTATTTACTAAACATCAAGCGTTCTATTTCTATATATGCGCTACACCGTGTTATACTTAAAGTAATATCATATATTCACTAATACACACTTGTAAAAGTAAAATGATTCCAGTTATAACTTACTGATGAAAATTCATCAAGTCGTTCAGTCTGCAGGAGGTTATGAGTCTTGTTAATGAATCGAGGATCTCAAATCACGTTTAAAGTGAAATTACTCTTTTTCACAAAGGTCATCACTAATATGGCCTTCGTAGCTAAATATGTTTTAATGATATCCGATATAAATAAGCAGTTGGTCACATATATTATATTGAAAATCTCGCAAACTATAATGTCTAGAATCATAGTTATAGTCTACTATATTTCGATAGGCTTCCAAAACTTTGATTATTTTCATTTAGGTTAAGTAGTTTTATAAATAAGAGCGGAGGAAGGTATTTATCAGTATACCGCTCATAATATATATATATATATATATATATATATATATATATATATATATGTATATATATATATATATATATATATGTATATATATATATATATGTGTATATATACATATATATATATATATATATATATATATAATTAGGATCCATGTGAATTCCCAATCATCGCCAATCGCAAACCAATATTTTATTGAAAAATTGTAGCAGCGCCTAACCGTATAATATTGATTATATAAAATTAGCATGGCAACAAAACTAATAAAGTTTAAGTTCAACATAAAACATGTTTTGAAATTCAACAACTAAAACAGTTTTCTCAAGTCTGATTAGGAACTTACAGCAGGCGATTACAAAATAATCTTGTTAATGGACCGCCAAATTCAGTTACGTAGAGTTTTGATAAGTTTACATCAGCTTGAATTTGAGGACCCAGAAGTTCTATGTCTATGAGTATATATTTGTGCCAAAAACAAATAATAATTACTAAAAACCTTTAGTACGACTTATGGACAAATATTCACATGAGACATCAGCTAAACACAGCATTCTGGTCGCATTGGAAACCCTCGTGAAATATGGTGAAAAATACCAAAAATAAAGAATACCATTTTAATAACAACAGAAAAAATACAGGTCATTTATGAATACTCGAAAAATAAATTAATTTTTTTTTAATTTAATATAAAATTTTGTTTATAATATTAAAGTTAAAGGCGTTTACAGTGCCTTCCACTGTAATTAATAAAGTTCTTCCTCCAGCTTAATTAAATATTTCGTTTTCTACATTAATTCAGAATGCCACAGTTGGTTAAATTGCTGTTTCAATCATCGATTAGCTAATCAATTCAACTAGTGTAGCTATTTAAATCGCAATTGTTTCCCTAACTGGTTGCTTTACTTTTTTTTAACTTCTATATTTTCTGATGTATATCTTAGTTTCAACTCCAATGAAAGGTATATGAAGTTGTTCTAATATGCATTTCACGTTTAAACTTTTCACTTCAATTGACCAAGAACTGTCATATTTAGAAATAGTATGAAAAATATTGAGGAATAGTAAGGAAATTGCAAGTCAGGTTAACATTTGAAACTATTCTTTACAATTTTCATTCGAGAGTATGGTCACTAAACGCTTCCGTTTCGTTCACCAAACAATTTCAGTCAGTTGGCAGGAATACTTGGGATTGCTAGTCCATAAATAAGCCAATTTCTTTTTACCTTGCGCTTCTACAACTGCACTACTACTACTAGCAATATCCCCCGACGATTTGTCACATTTATTAATGACTGTTCTGCCCTTTAAATTCTAGCCTTAATACAAAGTCCCTCTTTAAAGTATAGAATTTTCTAACAATAATTCAACAACATAATTCCTAACAATATTTTTTTAAATTGAAGCATGTTTACAAAAATTTACGAGAACAAAGCAAATAAACAAAATACGCTTTATTACTGCTTTATCTTTATGACTCGTAGCGTGGCAATATATATTGTATAATTTTCCTAAAGGATGAGCTTTATTATATAACAATTTTGAAATCAAAGGGAAAATTTGAAAGATTCGCGCAAACAAACAAAGCAAACCAAAAATTTGTCTACTTTATCACTGTTCTCTCCTTATATCTCGTAGCGTGATGATATATATCCCATGATCTTTGTTAAATTATGAGCTTTTAATATAATAATTTTTGAAATCAGACGTGCCGTCCCAATTCAACAATAATAAACTAATTTTTCCATTTCATAGTTAGGGTAAGAAAATTATTAATAAAAGGTTTTTTTTTTAATTTTGATCCGAATTTCATAACTTAGAATAACAAATAATGTCACTGAAGTGGGCGCGTGAAGTACATTACGACTACCTGGAGCCACGGGCGCATGTATGCAAAATATATCTCTTCTACTAACGATAAAATAACAAGAAGTGTCTTTCTATATATTATTGTTTATTAAATACTTTCGACAATTAATGCGCCTCCGCTTACCATATCTCCTTATGCCTTCATTTTCATCAAGTAATTGCAGTAGTAAATTAATAAAATAAACTAAGATTTGAGAGGTAAGTTTTTGGTATAATTCTTATTTTTTTATGGTATATCTTGTTTTACTGGCCACTTTGAACTGGTATACTAAACAATTTGCATAAAAGGAAGGGAAATTTATTTTATGACCAAAAAAAACACTAGGGTTGGAAGTAAGAAAGATATTGAATTCAATGTTTTAACAATGGACTAAAAAGTATGTTTAACAACTTAATATCTCAACTAATGATCTTTATTTTGAATACCCATTGCCAATCCCCTTTTATGCTTATATCTTTGACGATTTCAGTTCTAATTTATATACCTTACCTTGTCATGAAGGTTCAGACAAGAGTAGTCTCATATCTTGTTAATTATTAGGCAAAACATTTTAGCCAATGTGCTTAACATTTAAAAATATTTTATAATTCATCAGGAGTCCAAAACAACTCATCCAGTCACAATACGTATTTAGTTTAGAGAGCATAAAGAGAAACTACCTAATTTTTTAATAGATTGTCAGTTTCATAAATCGATTCTTAAAAATTATTGTCTTTGCCACTTCTCTTTTCTGGCCACTACCCTTAAATTTGAAAATAGTATTGTAGTTAAAATGAATTCCAATGTCAATATGGATATGTATTCACCTTTCCTTGATATTTTCATAGCTTTCATTTTGTATCCGGTGGTCTAGAATAAAAAAGTGAATCAAAAATTTATTCAAGATATGTTGGTATATTTCCTTCTACATAATATTGATTATTGAAATTATGAGGCACACAAACGAATATTAAAACAAAATACACCTTATCATATAATACTTCTAATTCTATAAGAAATAACATACAAACCAAAAGTGAAACTTCTTTAGTCACCATAGTGTAATTTCACAGGCTATGAAATCAAACCGTAACGAAAAGTGAAACGCATTGGCGATGGAGAGAGCGAGCGAAAGATGTAGTTCCTCCCTGCACTATTAGTAACTCAGCGAATAGCAGTCATTAATAAAGTAAACCTAGCTTGTTTTAAATTTCGTTAAGCTCTTAGTTGCTATAAAGCTTTCATTCATATTTGTTGTATTTATTTGAACTACTTTTTGAACTATTTTGTTGACTACAGTAATTTAACCTATTTGGCAATACACGCTATGATTTCATGAGTATCTCTGTTTTATTTTTTTAAAGTCTCTTTCCGTTCATTAATGTCATGATTAAATTACAAAATAAAATAATCTTTTTTATAATTTACTACGTACATTACGTTCATGAACATTTAGGAAACTGTTGAGCATCACAAAAAAATGAACGCCTATTGAACATCTATTCGTATGCCTAATTGCTTACATATATTCAGATATTACGAAATTACAGAGTAACATTTTACCACAACTAACCTAGTTTCATAATAATTAAATTGTAAAATAATAATAACGGATAAAGTTCACTTGTAATGGGATTGACGATCACGAATACTCATTATTTTTATATATGCCTAATCAAGGCTTTTAATAATTAACAAAATAATGGACTATGAAAATCGAAAACTAAACACTAGTGATAGACACGAATGTGCACAATAATTACTCTTTTATAGACTTCAAACGATTACATAAACCTAATAATTTTCTTTAAAATATCCTACTAATTTCTAAATTTTCAATTAATTGAAAAACATATTTACGTCGTTCCAAAACACTTTACGTCATTTCAAAACACTGACAGGTTTAAATTTACATTCAAATAGTCTGTGGAAATATAAAAATAATATTTGTGAAATAAACACACTTTCACCTCTGACAAAAATATATATCACTTTATCCTAAATTGTAATTACGCTCCGACCGCAAACCGACGTTCACACGTACAAGGACCCAAATGAACACTAGCTTAACAGTACTTAATATTCATAAACAAACAACAAGCTGTCAAACGTAAGCTTACCGAAAAGCTCCTACTTAGCTTTCATAAACGGACCCCGCTCTAATCTTCACCGCACTGCTGGCGCGAAGAGCACGCTCCTCTTAATAAGCCGCTAACATAAAACCAATGCCGTTATCAGGCATAACCGCGCGGACGTGACCGAAAAGCTGTCCCGATCCTCCGATCCCGCGACCAGTCAGCAGTTAATTAAGAATCCAATTAGAGGCGGATGTAAAAAAAATACAAAGTTATTACTCGACTACGCAATAAACCGCGCGCGGCATCATCCCTCTCGTTTTCGTCATAAATCGTGCAGCAAAACGTTAATAAAAGGGTGCAGACCCCGAGCGTAATAAATCGACGGATGTCGTATCTACAAATTAACGAGTAGGTCTCGGGTGGACTGACAAAGTGTCTCTGTGATGCTTATGATCTGCCGAGTCTAGTATGGAATTGCAATTTCATTCAAACGCATTCTAATTTTAACCTTTAATATCGGTTATATCAGTTACATCTATATATATGACTGACAAAGTGTCTCTGTGATGCTTATGATCTACCGAGTCTGGTATGGAATTGCAATTTCATTCAAACGCATTCTAATTTTAACCTTTAATATCGGTTATATCAGTTATATCTATATATATGACTGACAAAGTGTCTCTGTGATGCTTATGATCTACCGAGTCTGGTATGGAATTGCAATTTCATTCAAACGCATTCTAATTTTAACCTTTAATATCGGTTATATCAGTTATATCTATATATATGACTGACAAAGTGTCTCTGTGATGCTTATGATCTACCGAGTCTGGTATGGAATTGCAATTTCATTCAAACGCATTCTAATTTTAACCTTCAATATCGGTTATATCAGTTATATCTATATATATGACTGACAAAGTGTCTCTGTGATGCTTATGATCTACCGAGTCTGGTATGGAATTGCAATTTCATTCAAACGCATTCTAATTTTAACCTTTAATATCGGTTATATCAGTTATATCTATATATATGACTGACAAAGTGTCTCTGTGATGCTTATGATCTACCGAGTCTGGTATGGAATTGCAATTTCATTCAAAGCATTCTAATTTTAACCTTTAATATCGGTTATATCAGTTATATCTATATATATGACTGACAAAGTGTCTCTGTGATGCTTATGATCTACCGAGTCTGGTATGGAATTGCAATTTCATTCAAAGCATTCTAATTTTAACCTTTAATATCGGTTATATCAGTTATATCTAAATATAATTTTTTAAGTACTTAGCTTTTTCCAGGACCTAATTTTATGTTTGCAATATTAGAATGACTCATTAAGTGTGTGAAGAATATTGGGTGGGCTAAAAATGCCACTGTAACGCTTGTTATAGAAACGGTTGAGTCTGGTGTGGAAATGTATTCTTATATTAAACTTTAACGTCAGACAACAGTGCATTGATATTTTTGATAATTTGATGATTGCAATATTAGAGGTATTAATGAAGTATAATAAGTAAAGTGGAAAATTGTCTCTATAACGCTTGTTATGGAAGCGGTTGAGTTTTCTGTGAAATTGCAATTTGATACAAAAGCATTATTATTAAGTATAAAATTGGATTTACATAATAAAAATAATATAATAGTAATAAGAACCAACACGACCGATTAGTCATCAAAACGTCACAAAAATTCAATATGGTTTACACCTCGGAACCCAGTTACTTAGAATAGATTTGCACAAATTTTTATTATTGATTTTCTTGGCCTAAAACAATTTCCTCCCAAGAATTTCTTTTTCTATATGTCATTCAGTGTAAATTACATTGTACGATATTACGTATATATTTTATAGTGTTAATTACACTTTCCTTTCTAGAATTGCTCAAAATTTTACTAAAGTAAATAAAGGAACCAAATAAATCATCAGCATATAGAAGTATAATTGCGTATAAGTTTAAGGATGACAGAGGTAAAAACATTTTGATGGATATAAATATATTTAGGTATACGTCGTTTTTTTAACACTACTACTAAAAAGAATTGTGTCAAATTTACTTAGTGAGTAGATACATTCGATGTGGCTTTAGAGCTTATAAAAATAGAGTAATTTTATTTTTAGGATACGATAATACACCAGAAGAATGGGGGTGGAAGATTGAAAGTGGTTCTTTAAGACGTACTAAAACAAATTATCCGCTAGCACGTGAAAACGTATTAAAAATAATCATTTGTGTCTATAATACCGGGTGTTGCTAAGTTTCTGGATGCCGGAAAGGTGGTATGTAGCTTGCTTACGATTCAAAGGAATAAGTTGAAAAGATACGTCGACTACAATGTGTTTAGAAGAAAGCGTTGAGGAAAATAGTATTTCTGATTAATTTCTCATCTGTACAATAAGAGGTTTTGCCACTGTGTATAAATATTTTAATTCAAATTTTCGACGGCAAATTTGTAATTAACAACCTCGATAAATAATATTGGCTTTTAAAATAGTGATTATTTTTAAATGGTAAACTTTTTACTATGTTGTCTTAAGAACTTGATGAAAAAAAAATTATTGTATGAATATCTACTGAGCATAACTATATTCCAAAGTCTTTAATTTTTAAGGCTTATTGCACTGAAATATTGACTTTGTTATTATATATTTGTATTACTTGTTATAACATTAACGAAAAGTGTTTAGGATGGAACAAATAATGCAATATTAGTTTGCTACCAATTATCACAAGATAACCAGTGCCGATATACGAAAAGAATTATAGAATTACTGAAGTAAAATAATACCGATTTTAAAGATAGATATGACGTGAAAGTATACACAATAAATAACATATAGGCTTTAGCGTATATCTCTTTTATTAAATATACTTTATATTCTACCATTTCATTCCATTTCACAAATGTTTTCACAATATTTTTGTAAACTCAGTGGTATTTGGGAGGTTGAAAATAACTGTTTGATAAAGCTTTTATTAAAATCAGTTCAGTCAGTTGGATCAAAGAATCCATTAAAAGAATATTCAATTGGATTTTTTTATTTACTCTTTATCAAATTTAGTTTTATTTTATCTAAATTAAAACGAGCAATGTTTACATTTGATTTCATTCTGAAAACCAATTAAAGGATCACACTTTAACATAAATCTATTTTTAGATCGAAAATTTTTCGCTCGAATTTAAATCATTTATATGCTAATTAAGTTCAAATGGAAAAAAAATCTAAAACAAATTGCACAATTATCTAAATATAAACGGTCGCATTAGGGGTAATTAAAATAACTAAAAATAGAATCGCGCACGAACTAATTTTATCGCGAATTAAATATAACACCAAGTTTATTTATTTTAGACAATCAATAGCTGCTCTCCGTAGCACCGATCATATAAAACATCAAACATGTATATTGGTATATTGGATTTCCCATTCGCTCAATTTAAACAAGGAAAATGCTTTACATTAGTATTTTCACATCATTAACCTTCCCAAGTCGATATAGCTCACCACGCTGACGCGCCCGTGGCAATCGCGCCAGTTAAATTCAGCCTAATTAATTAACTGCTACTTTTACGACACATCCGGTATTTATAGGACAGATTCAACGAAATGTATTTCATGGAGTTGTTGTTGTAATTCTGGAATGTACGTGGGGCATTTTAAGGTAAAATTGCTCGTTTATATTGCTTTCGGGACTTAATGAGCCTTGTAGCGGAAGTAGAGTAATATACTTTGGATTCTTGAATCCAAAAGTTATGTTTATTTAATAAAGCAGCTTTCACTCGTGACTGTTCTTCCAATACTACCGACCTGTGATTTATTTTCAAGTCACGTTTCAAATGTGATGAAAAATCATTTTTCTTACAGAGTTAATAAAATTCTACATTCTCTTTATAGATAATTAAAATTTTTAAAAATTATGGATAAGTCAATCGTATAATTCTAAATGTGGGAATAAATTTTGTTGTTTTCTGCATGCTTTACTGTAATATTTGAAAACATTGTTTTCAAGCTCTTCATTTAATTTCTGCCACAGTTTAGTATTTTTCAGCTTTTCACACCAAAAGCTTTTTGCACGTTTGTTTATCATAAACAGTAGCTTCCTAAAAAAACTGAAGAAAACCGCTTAATTACCCGTATAACTAATTTGATTTCCTGTGAAGTAATGCTTACTATTCGTAACAAAATAAAGTGTTTAGCGCGGCTCTTTGATAATGCCGCGTGACACTCGGTGCGCGTTTTTGCAACAAGATGATTAACCCTTCCATTGACGCTGAATATACCTTGGAAATCTTGAATGGGGTAAGACACGAAAACATTTTATTAATTATGATTATATCATTTTGAGCTCAGGAACTTATATGTCGGTTTGGTACACAAATTTGACAACAAATATATACACACACAAGTATACATATATATATATATATATATATATACATATATATATATATATATATATATATATATATATATATATATACATATAAATGGCCATTGAAAATCTGTTAATTAACACACTCGGTTGGCAATGTTATTATCGAACTTGGCGGAAATGAGGTTTCAAAATGACATGAAAAATCGTCGAAACCAAAGTTTATCCCCATCAAGTAACTCTACAGCCATAACTTTGTGATGGAGGTGTTTTTAAAGGATTGCTGAGAAAAGCGACTTTGGCAGATGGATCGACAGATATGTGAGTAATCTTATGAGAGTTCCTCTTTCCAGTGTCATCTATTCTGATGTATGAAAATTAACAAGTTTTGTCATGTTGAAACGGTTTATGAGAGAAAAGCCTGTGACAAACTGATAGATAATTGCATTTTTTTCAGTATGCGGTAAGGAAACTATAATCGCTATATAAATGGTCTCAACATTACAAATAACATTCCCCATTTAAACCAAAATTTTCAATTGACGCAGAAATAAAAACTTTAGAAATTTAAGATTCAAAGATATAACGAAATGTTTAAAAAAATTATAGGAGTGTTATCGATCACTACTGCATACACAAATACATTTTCATTATCGTAGCTTGTATTCTTTATCACCAACCTTAATTCATATCCACGTTCCGACAACCAGCTCTCTAGGCAACGTCTTTTAATGAAGCGTCAATTACAGTACGAGCTTCATTGTCTTGTATCGAGTTCCAGACAATTTCCGCGAGATGTCGAGATAAATATAACCTGATGGAAGTACAGGACACGAAATTTATAAGGCACTTGACATTCCAATAGGTCTTATGTCTAGAATTTCCATTTTTTTAAACATATGACCAGAGAAAATTTTAGTTCAAATGATAATAATTTTGGTTTGGATACGAAATATTCTTTTCGACCTTAAAAATTAACAAGACTCTCTGTATAATATGTTTGTAAATTGATAAGTGTTTAATAGGTAATAATAAAAATTTATACATTAAATAACAATAAAATTGGTCAAGTACATGTCAACATACGCATGGAGTTACGAAATTGTCTCATATCTATTGAAATTATCAATGGAATATTTGCAATTTTATATCAATAAGCCCAAAACTGTAGAAAATGTAAGGCTGCGTAAAACCGGAAACCTTATAAATACAGAAAAAATAATTTCGAGAACACAGTTTCAGCTATATAAAAACATATATTACGTTTTTGTGTAAACATGATAACGATGCCGGAAACAGCCCCACAATCTTTCATAATCTTAAAATATACTAGACCTAAGATTTATTTACAAGCTTTGATTATACTATTAAATATGAATATGCATTAATAGTTAAACATTAAAGCCCCATTGTTATTTATTACTAAGTTTTTTTTTACATAATACCATCGACATTTATCTTTTAATTTAAATGTACCTCGATTTTATACTATCTAAACTTATCTCCCGATTATACCTTTCATCACGAACGTTTACGTAATTTTATTAGTTCGATCTCCATAACTCTGTATAACCGGGTCAAAGCTTGCTGTGCGCATTTATAAACACAAGTTTCATAATTCGTTAAAACTCCCACTGTAGCCAACGCTCCGTTCGTGAATTCCGTTCTGAAGGAATATAAATTTCAATACAGCTAACGAATGGGCGGCTCTATGAACGTAATCAATCATTCCATTGAAGTTTACACACAAAAACTTTGAAGCTTTTTCTTGTAATTATTTCTTGAAGCTTTTCCTTGTATTCACAACAGCTTAGGTGTTACTTATATGCGCGTGGAATATGACGTGGCACGAAGTACGCATCAAAGTCTTACGATTTTACCGTTTGCTCTAAGTTATTTCGTAAACGTAATAGTCTAGTTGAAATATTTCTCGAAAGCTGATGTATTTTGTGAAGGTTCGTGATATGTTTAAATTTAAGGAGGTGTTTATATCGTCTTAGCAATTTTGAGCTTTCCTCGGTTCTGCGTAAACAAATTGATGTTTGATGTAGAATAATGGGAATACTCGCAAACTTTATGGTACATACACAATTTTGTGTAATGTTATTATCGCATATCATGTACTATACGAAGTACAATCAAATTCTACTCCGCTCAGCATGCTCACATCATGGAACATTCTATAAATATTATTTTATTCAATGCATAATCGTCAAAAAGTTTGCTAATTTTTCAGAAAAGTGTTTTGTTTCAGTGAAAATATTTTTTCTATGTAATGTGAAATAAATTCAAAACTAGTTCATAGTTTATGGAATCAATTTCAAACTGCCAATTAAACTACCCAATGAACTGCTATTCTTTGTTTGTTCGATGTAAGCAGGTAAATGCCGAAAACACTACAAGTGACATTTGTTAATGAATTTATATGATAAATACTTATATTCGTTATATTTTACTTGTGTTTTATTCAAATATATCATTGTTTGACTTGTATATTAGTGTTACATTCATTTATTCAATAAGACTCGCAAAGTAAACCGCGTTCTTAAGAAATTTAAGATGATTTATAGAATTACTTTGCCTGCAGAGAGTTTCGAGTATTTAATTTACCATTGTTATAAATAATTGACATACGGTATAAATGATAACAAGCATTAAATCTTTTGCTGCGTCTCTTCATTATCAACAATGAATTGTTATGAAAATATGGAATAAATATTTTTTTACGTCAATATTGTCTGAATCGAATGAATAAATGTTAATACTACTATTTTGTTCAATTTGTTTTCATTTCACTTTATTATTGGTTTTTTTTCTCCTCACAACACAACATTTCTTTGATAATAATATAAGGTACGGTGAACTGTCTTTGATAATAATATGAGGTACGGTGAATCTGTGGATTGCTCTTTCTGATATTTTGCTTTACAAGGATATATCTTTCGTATTTTAAGAATCGAATGCATAATATGCTATGTTTTTAAAAATATTGAGGATCTCCTGCTCATGAACTACTTTGAAAAACATATTATTTCTATTGAACTTACATTACTTGTTTTATAATGTTGGATAAACATGTAATATCATTTGAAGTCATTTACAACTGGCAACTCAAGAGAGTAAGTAAAATTTTTCTTTAAATTATAGATAGAATAATATCGTTTAATTTATTTATGACACAATATTTCATGTTCTCAAAATAGTTAAACGACAAGTTATATTGACAGCAAAGAAATTTTCGTTGCTGAAACGCAAAAATAAAAATCTAGCCTGTTTTACCTAAATAAATAATTGCAATATAATAGTGAATAATTACATCAAAACATCTGACTTATCAGATATTATCAATGTAATATTGACACTTATTTTAAAAAGTAACTTAGCTTTTTTATTCCATTATAAAAATAAAATTTTACTTTTATGAATACAGTAAAAAATTACGGCAAAAGATTTTATGACTCCCCTGTTTTTAGAATCATGCTTCGTATGTAGAGTTCGCTTGAAAATAAATAAATAACGGTAATAACAGCACAAACAACAACAAACAGATAGCACAATTTAGTAATTTTATTGTAAATGAATACTGAATATATTTGGCGTTAATTTTGTAGAAATTCATTATTCACAATTAAATGAAACTACGTGATGTAGATATTATTTCTACTTTCTTTACCACGATCTAGGTTTCGTTGTATTACAACATCTTCAGGTGGGCTATTAGCAAAAAGATCTTTGCTAAAAGCATACCTGAAGATGTTGTAATACAACGAAAACTAGGTAGTGGTAAAGAACTTAAAGAAAGTAGAAATAATACTACATCACATAGTTTCATTTAATGGTAAATGAATGCAGTAAATTAGTATAGTAAATTAAAAATATAAATCGTAAATTATTGTGCATATTAACTATGTAAATATAATGAAATGGTCAGGATTCTAATAGGACCGGAAGTGGAAATTATTAACGAAAAATGGCGGTGCTGTAGAAAAAGGTAGCATGTGTAAACGTAATCCGTTGTTAATTTGGATTTACAAAATAAATATTTTATCTGTAAAGAAAGTCTGATGTTATTTAAAAGTATTAAGAGTCCAATTATTTGAGTGGAATTTAAAAATATTATGGAATTTAAATATATTAACAGTCCAATTATTTGAGTGGAATTTAAAAGTATTAAGAGAGTTTTAAGAGTCCACTGATCGGTGCTATATATCCTTTTTTATGGCAAAAAGTCAGTTTTGCCACTGCGGGAGATTTTTTTTGTCTATTATTGAATTATTTGCAGGAATCTAATAACTATTCTATAACATTTCGATGTTTATATTAGGCTACGTGTATTAATCCTGTTTACACTATCACAAGCCCTCATTAGATATTCTCTAAAAATGTTTGTTATGAATTAAATACTATAATACATAACGCGATCGGATAGTAGTTTTTCTTATGCTTGCTTTATCTTTTTGAAAAGATAGCTATGACAACTACTACATTGATAGTTAATACATTATTTACTTTAAAACTTAAAAATTAATTAATTAACTTTTCGTCTGCGTCCAAACCCATAATTTATAAGCTGATTTATCTGTTTAAATATGTAGTGGTGTAGAGGGTATAAGTGGATGAATGAAAGATGAGATGAAGAGTTTCTTTAGCTATGTTCCATCTTCGCCTCTTTTCGCATAGAAAATAACAATAGATGCAAGTGATAACATTTTCCACATTAAATGACAAAACCATTATCATGTATTTTGAACAATTCAACATAACTGAGTTACACATTTTGTCACTTTATGCTCACAGTCTACGGCTACGCTACTGAAAATCAGCTTAGTCTCCCTTTTTGGGAAACGTGTTTTATGATATATCTTTTTCTGTCTAAACTACAAAATTTTGACATCAATTGAATTCGGATATCAGGAACTCGCACTCTATAAAGATCTTCGCCCCAATAGTCTTTCAAAGATTTCAGAGAAAATACTTCCTCTCATAATCCTTTAGTCCTGTACTACCTTATGTCCACCTCGCTTCCGTTTTCTAAAAGGTACTATGTCAAACATGATAGCCTCAACCGTGCCTTGATTTATAATCAATATTTTTTTTAATTGATTCTGTTCTTGATTACTGGCTAATTTTTTGTGATATCTTTGTATTTCCTTTTAAAGAGTGTATATTTTGATTTGAAAATATTCTAATAGAGTTGGTTTTTAAATAGTGCTAGTCTTCTGAATTACTAATTATCATACCAAATCATTGCTGTTAACTGGAAGGGATTACTTATTTGGCGATAAGCCTGCCATATGTAAAAATGATTTTATACGTTCGTCATAGTTTGGTACAAATAACTAAATAAATAAATAAAAATTCACGATTACAACCTTGTCACGACGTGCAATTGCTTTTAATTGAAAACAATGATAAAAAAGATTAAATTATGTAATCCTATTATGAGACAAATGCTAACCCTAATACTTCGGCTTCATACACAATGAACAGACTTAATAGACCTCAAATAATCAGAAAATTTTCCGGCGGTTTTATTCTTAGTGAACTGCGGTTTAAAGCCTTGCTTCCTATTCTCTCGTAACACTATTTACCCCAACATGAAATTTTGCATTAGAAGGTCACCCGGCACAAAGGGTTAACAAATTATTAAAAGAGATTCCTACTGTGATTCGGTAAAATGTTTTATTTAAACGACACCTAACCACGTTACTTTCTGATCAACTCTTTCATAAGGCGAGTTATTTACCTCAATTACTGAACTGACCCACTTTATTATTGCGGGCTTCAATTTGGTAAATTAAAATCTTTAATAGAGAAAATTTAGCATAAAGAGGTGTTAGAGCTACTCGACTATTTAAACCATTTCAGTTAATATTACACATGCAAAAGTGGGTTTGTTCATTTATTTTTCATTTCTTTTTCATGCTTTAAAAAAAGAACTGATCTTCGCAACATTTTTTGTATGCATAGTCTGTAGGATTTTACCCTGCAATAATATATATATATATATATATATATATATATATATATATATATATATATATATATTTGTTATTAAGAAAATCACTTGAACATAAGGACGTGCATTGATACATATGCACAGTTAACTCAAGTTTAACGTTCCAATAATTTTTATATTTCACCATGGGTTTTTATTTTTTCATTCCAACGCATGTATGGTACGCAAATCTAGTAAGAATTGTTTTTATCACGAAAAACAAAGAAATAAATTTTAAGAAAGTTTAAACGATATTTGGCTTAAATTCAGGGTATTAAGTAAAATAAACATATTTAATATGTACATATGAAACTTAGGTCGATTTCTTTATTTATTACATTATCAAGTGAAAGTTGGTCAACGAAAATAAATTAAATTGAAATTAATTATTAGCTTTACATTCAAAGCAAAATGCGAAATCTGTAAGATTATATTTTATTCACGATCAATTGAGAAAATGTAAAATAAATAGAAATAAGTTTTGCAACATATTTACTTCGAATTGTGATTAGATGTCTCTGTTTTCACTTTTCTATAGCTAAGAACCTATTTTTAGCAACTTTTAAATGTATATATTTTTTAACTAACAATTTAATATTTCTATTATATTGTTGTTTAATATCAAAGTTTGAAATCTAAACATATTTAGAGCTTTCATTTTGTCATCTGATATTTTATTTTCTACACAAAATACTACTGGTTTATACTGCTCATATATCAATCTATGTTCTATTTTAGTTACTGATATATAGCAATTGAGAACTAACTGGTATATAAGCAATCACAAGAGGCGAGAAAACTATGGGCTAGTTTTCTTTACAAATTAATCTAACTATACAAACACACGTCATTGGGTATTTCTGAGGCAGTTTTGGATCGAATTACTGGAAGCAACTTGTAGATATTAGCAAAATTATATACGATACCTATATGTTGTCAATGTTTTACCTAATTACCACGAAAATTTAAAACAATTGAAAAAGTGCGTTGTAAGTTTAGTCCTGTTTCGTTGCCTTTAATTCGTGGCATCTATACGCGAGTCATTGGCGCAGCAGTAAAAAATGTGTATAAACACGATAATGCTAAGTGTCATTTAGGGATATTTTTTTATATTAAAAGAAAACAAATAACATATTAACGTCTAAATGACTTATAGATTAACGTCTAAATATGGGACATAGTTAATAAAGACGAGAAACGTATACAATATTAATTATATAGTACATTGCCCCTAACTAATTAAATCCGATGAGAGTAACACCTACACACGAATAAATACTTATATGGCTATGTTAAAGCCATCCATAGACTAGAGAAGAATCTAATACTTTTTAACAAAAATTGTATTATATGTGAAAATTTTATGTGACTTATTATATTATAATCATCTACCATTTGATTGCTGTCAGTTTTCGCGTAAATATAAAGTCACTATTAAAATGTATAAAAACAAGACAATAACTTATGGGAAATTACTATTTAATATTTAATTAGGGGAGCAATTTTTTTAAAAGTTGTACTATTTTAGTCCGGTTTGAGACACAACGTGGAAATCAATGGTCATTAACATTTTAATTTAATTTTCTCCATGTTTGTCAAATGTAATATTTTATCTCCAAAATGTCACACGATGTATGGGAAACCCAGGTTCATCCTCTATTATACTGGAATTAACTGAGAATAATATGTGTTCACTCAAAATAAATTCCATTTGAATTGTTAGTATCGAGGTTAGTAACAATTCGGGCAACCGACAATAATCATAGAAAAGAGAATACATTGTATTTTATACCTTACCTGCCTACGATAAATCGGAATTGCTATGATCAGTTAAAACAAGCAGTACCAGTTAACATACATTAACGAAGAGAATGATGAAGTATAAAACATATAGTACGCCCTAATGGAGAAGGTAGATATTTAAGCGGCAGCGCGATTACCTTTGCTTCTGCGCTTAGTCGGTGGAGAGTCGGCCACCGATATCATCCAACAAAAATGGGCAGCTGGCGGTCGTCGATTCATAACCTACAAAAGGCGTTCGTATTTGTTGTCCGTAAATTTAACTAAAATGATAAATTTTTTCGTAATCCTGGAGAAGACTGATAGTTTGTTTAAAGAATTAGGTAAAATGTAAATAACCGTAGAAGCAAGGAAGATTGGGCTTGCCCAAAAGTTAATTTTGTGTCCATGCCCATGGCTCCCATTCATAACTTTTGAAAAAAAATCAAGTAAATAAATACGTACTAAACATTTAAACATGAACTCAATATCAGAAAACATAAGTAAATCACATACCTTTCTCGTAAACATTTTATATAACGGAAAGAAAATCACTTCAATGTTAAAATTAAGCAAAATCCTAACGAAAAATATTTTCTTTTAGTATCACAATACAAACATTTTGTATGCACCGTCGCCATTGCATTTTTTACACATCTGTGGTCACTTGTCAGTGTAATAAACATTAAAGTTATTATCTGTCAAAATGGCCGCTTTCTTTACTTTGAGCGTTTGTGCCCAATGCTCCCGACTGCCCAAGCTTCTTCTCTAGGTGCTTAGGTACATAAATACAAATATTGCTCACATCAATTTTAGAATATGTTTTTAAATTAAAATGAAATAATATGAATTTATTAAGTTCTTATATATTTAATTTTGCATGAAAAAATCGGAAGGTATACAGGAAATTCAAACAATACAGGCTTAAGAAATTAATTTTTGTTGCGTTCACTAAAACTTTTCCAGGCATTTCAATCGCGCATAAAATATTTACGCCTTTTTACGAATTTCCTTCATTCGCGGAATAAATTCTCATACATTACGTTAATAGACATTATTTAGAATATATAGAGTCCAACACATTAAAATTTCGAAAGATTTTCCTACTTGTCAATTATAATTATAAGTTTTGCATGAGTTCCCATATTACTAGATTTCTATCTTATTAGCGTTTCTTGCAATATTAAGTTATAAATATTAATATATTTTGAATATATTTGGCGTTAATTTTGTAGAAATTCATTATTCACAATTAAATGAAACCACGTGATGTAGTATTATTTCTAGTTTCTTTAATTTCTTTACCACGACCTAGGTGTCGTTGTATTACAACATCTTCAGGTGGGATATTAGCAAAGATGTTCGATGTCGAATCTTTGCTAATATCCCATCTGAAGATGTTGTAATACAACGAAACCTAGGTCGTGGTAAAGAAATTAAAGAAAGTAGAAATAATACTACATCACGTAGTTTCATTTAATTGTGTATTAATATATTATTTAATTAAGTCATAAGTCATAAGTCATAAACACTTAGATCTTCAAAATGTAAGAATAAAAATATCTTTGTGTTTTGAGAATGAATTATGTATAATTTAACTGTCTCACTACACGAAAAACCTGTAAAATTTTCTCCCGTAATACAGGTACTTATAAAACGTTTTATATAATTGTCTTAAATAGTTTTAATTGTATTAAAATAGCGTTTTTTTATAATTGTATTAAATAAGCACAAATATCTTTGTTTGTAATCCTGTTTCTGTTTTTAGGGTTCCTTTAAAGAAAACGGTAGATGTTTTAATAACTTTTCACAGTAACGGCGGGGCACGATATTACGATTTAACGTGGAAATAAAATGCATGGCACTCTACTAAGACGCTTTTAATTTCAACGAATATTATTTAGTAGTTTTGTATTTATAAATGAATATAAAACTAACAAAAAGTATCTTCAGAGAAGACTGAAAAAATTCCGAAAACATGCCCCCTCCTGCTTCTAATTCCAAAATTACTCCAGAATCTAAAATTAAAAAAAAATATTACTATATATTCTCTTTACCAGGTAAATGATTTAATTGGCGACAACTGAAAAATTAATCAATAGATCTCTCTAAAAACTATATAAGACCATAAGAACATCTAAAACTAGTATTCTTCAACATCATGGTAAATGGCTTACTGTTTTCTTCGTATAGTTCCAAAATAGATGCAAAAAAGTTTTAGATTCAATTGTATGTATGGTATTTCAAAGATTTCACCGCTCTTAAGCAGTTATATGCTATTATAAATATTTTAGTTTATTATTAGAAAGTTATAAGTTACTCCAAATCGTAATTTTCCAGCCTTATTTTGTTATCTTTGAAACTCTGTGGCCCACGATTTTACATTCAAAGATTTCGCTAGTCAATTAAACTTATATTTCTTTCTTTCATCCTCAGTATTATCGGCGCAACGCGAGCAAGGCAAGCAGCCGGCCAATACAACGGCCCCTGCGACAGCAGACAACAGTTTGAGAGCCACACCAGCCCGCACTGGCCCTTATTTCGATCTGGCGGCATCGCGCAACGTCACAGCGCTTCTAGGAAAAACAGCTTATTTGAACTGCCGGGTCAAAAATTTGGGAAACAAGACGGTGAGTTAGTAGAGTTTAGACATACTATTTAGAATGTTAAAAGCATAAAAAATATGTTGCTTTTCTGCATGTACACAATTAATTAAACCAACATGTTTTAAATACGCGTTTGATCGTGATAAGCTTAAAAATTTATCGATAATCAGGCAGGATTAAGTTAGTAATCAACGATTCGATAATAAATTGCTTATAGAGACATGAACGATATAAAGAAAATGATTTGCCCCCTAAGTTTAATTATACAAAAACAATTATAAAACAAAAATTAGAAATAAATTAAAATCAGCAGAAAACCTCTCCAATTTTTTTAAAATTATTTTCAATAACTAATATTGAATTCATAGTTTACTGTTTGCCAATCATTTTCATTTTCAATAATCGGTGCTAGATATATAAAAGTATATTTTTTTAACACACGAGTATTTATTAAACTAAAATATGTTTAATTTTTTTAGCCCTATTTCTTTCTAAATTACTTTTACAAATTATTACAGTTATAACATTATAGTTTAATAAGTAACTACTACTTTTTTTACTAAGCTATATAACAGGCATAAAAAATTACAGTTGGAATAAACCGATGTTAAATATGTTAAATGATAGCTAAAGAAATTTGTTAAAAAATATTTATCAACATTATTACGATCTTAACGATCACAAACTGTAATTAGCATGTATAGTTACCGATTATAATGCTCTTTCAGTGATAAACTTTAGCGATGCCAACTAATCAGTAATGAGTAGGTCTCCCTTGCTATCGGTTTCATACTACATCTACTTTATTTCGTGTTTGGTGGCTAAGTGAAAATGTTTAACTAATGTTCTGTGACGTAAATATGGTAATTCAATGCCAGGCGACAGATCGTGCTTATTTCATGCTATTTATGAATCTATGTACAAAAGTACCGTGTGCATATCTAGAATCAGGTAAAACGTTATTTAGCATGTAGAAAACACCTAGTGACAGCTCCAGGTTTATACTTGTTAGCAATTTTATAAAAATTATTCCAAAAAATGTTGAAATATTCAATATTAAAATCGTATGGAAAATATTCGACGCGTATTTAAAATATTCGAAGTTTTCAACTTTTTTGAAATAATTTTTTAAAAAATTTAATACCGTGAATGGGTTAAATACTTCGAATGACTATTGCTGAATTTCAATATGCTGAAGATTCGAGGAGGTAGAACAGTAAGGAAAAGAAAAAGCTTAAATTTACGTAAAGATAATCATTACAAAAAAACATAGATACAGGTTGGTGATACACTTAGTGACAGCTCCAGGTTTATACTTGCTAGCAATTTTATAAAAATTATTCCAAAAAATGTTAAACTATTCGACATTAAACTCGTATTGAAAATATTCGACGGGTATTTAAAATATTCGAAGTTTTTAACTTTTTTGAAATCATTAAAAACAAAATTGAATGGGTTAAATACTATGAATGACTATTGCTGAATTCCAATATGCTGAAGATTCGAGGAGGTAGAACAGTAAGGAAAAGGAAAAGCTTAAATTTACGTAAAGATAATCATTACAAAAAAACATAAATACAGATTGGTATTAAGTATAATTCATCAAGAAAACCGGAAAATAAAAAGTGAAATATTCTCAAAAACCATACTGCAAAAGGGTTTACCTCCTTTGTTTTCCATCAAAAGATTGCTATGAAAAGTAATTTGCTATTAAAAGTTTGCTAAGAAAGGTATAGAGGAGGCTTTGCATTCAGATGTATTGAATATTATATTATTTTATATTACAATCGATTGTGGCGATTAATTTCAATATATTTTTTGTTTTAAAAACATAGATTTTATCACATGAAAACCGACAAAGAGACAAAAAATTATGACTGCCAAGTTCAACTCTAACTAACTCATATACACTCTCTTAACAAAACCCTGCTGGAACTTGATTTTTCATCTTGCTACTTTTTATAATTAACTTGTTAAAGAGAAATTTTGCTCTTTTTACTGCAAGATTTTTGGTGGTGGGTCTGGTCTCAAATAGAATTTCTGCCCAGTTATTCAATAGTTTCCAATGCCCCGTATTAAAAATTTATTGAACTATAGTCAGTATAAAAATTACTTCTCGTGTTCATTTTTATTTTTCATCAAATTGTGCAGATCAGTATTAGAAAAATTGATGTTTCCGTGCCTTTATATAATTATTTATATGTAACCTTTTTACGTAACTTCCTTCCTCCTTTGTTCAATAATTTTAAGTATATTTTGTTGAATAAAGAAATACTTTACTTTTATGTAACCAATATAAATATTACAAGTTTATCAGCTATAATTTTTAACTTAATGCTCGTTTAATCAGAAAGATGAAATATTCTTCAGATGTAGTTTTTAAAAAATAAAACGAGAAGAGAAGAAATATAAAAAATAAGTATGTCTTTGGAACAAATGAAGCCAAATCTGCAAAAAAAACAAAATTTTCCAGTTTTCGTTTTATAGTGGGAAATAAAATTCGCATGGTTAATTTTTTAAAGCACTGATATGAATTTTCGTCCGATATCAAAAACCAAAATATGTTGCAAATGGTAGGATGAAACAAGACGTAATATCAGTTTTCGACATTCAGATACTGTCACAGCCAACTCACGCTACAATAAAAGCAAAGTTCAAAACGAATACAGCCCGAAACTGTTTAATGTAAATCACTGGTCCCCAATCAAACACGGCCGCACGCAGCGAGACTAAATCAATAGTCTTCGCTTATTTATGTATATAGGTCGGCTCTCCTTCGATTTCAATTTGAAAGCTCCGCTTGTAATGTATTCAGATGAAAAATAAGCTATAATGTTTCGATTCGTAAAAACGCCGTTCGTTTATTGAAGTAATTGAAATTTATTTAAAACAAAGGCCCGAACCCAAGAGCCGAGTGGGAAGGATACATTTCGAGCGCTACCGACCGAGTCAATTGATCGCGTATTGCCTCTCTCAGTTCGTCTCCCGCTGCCTCCTCAGTGCGGGGCCATATTTTTTGCCGACTGCAAAGTGTTATAGGAGCTTTATTCGTACTGCGAACACGGGTGGCGAATGGATGGATTGTTCCTTGGGAATGTTGAGTGAATTGGTACAGTGATGTCCGTGCATTGAGTCGGGGACCACTTTCGTCTGAATGGTAAATTTATTGAATTCTTGAGTGAAACTTCTTAGCTTATTCACTAGAATGTTTAAAAAGAAAATGGGAAACGATTTCCATACGTATGAATATAAATAATTTAAGTAAGAGTGGCGTAAAAAAATGTAGACAAATTTGTGCACTAACGATTTCTTTTCGAAATGAATAGAAAAACATCATCATCATATCATCATCATCATCATCATATATATTAATACGCTAAGGTTAAGATGTTACTCTTCCTTTTTAGAAAAAACCTAACAACTAATCCACATAAATTATATATCATTTTATAGATAATTGCTTGCTCTACCAGCATCCACAACTAAAAAATTTATTATTGCTATTGTTTTTGCAAATTAATTAATTATTAAAATTATATATACAAAACAGCAATGCTGCCATCTAACGGCTCAACGTCAATATGATTGACGGTCGGTAAAATCATCATCATCATCATATATATTAATACTCTAAGGTTAAGATGTTACTCTCCCTTTTTATAAAAAAACCTCACAAGTAATCCACATAAATTATATATCATTTTATAGATAATTGCTTGCTCTACCGGCATCCACAACTAAAAAATTTATTATTGCTATTGTTTTTGCAAATTAATTATTTATTAAAATTATATACACAAAACAGCAATGCTGCCATCTAACGGCTCAACGTCAATATGATTGACGGTCGGTAAAATTTTTGTTTAATTTCAAATTCACTCACATATAAATAAAGTGGCGCTTTAGCTCAATGCTTTTGATACTTGCGCCTCTATATGTCAATTTTAGTAAAATATTTGTTTGATCTGTCATCTGAGCTTCACAATGGAATAAATAATACGAAGACTTCGCACGGGTCACGCTAGTATAATATAATAGTGTTAGTAATTGATAGAATGAATGGTACATATGCTAATAGTCAGAATAAATAATAAAATAATACTATAAGGAAAATAATAGAGATATTTGTAAGTAAATAATTATAGGTTGATCGCAATAAAAAATAATAGGGTAACATGATAGAAAGATTCATAAATCACCATTAAAATTATGAACCAATTTGAAGATTTGCAAGACGATACATACAGACGAGACGAATATAAAATATAAGGTTATTGATAAAACAACAAAAAGTTATTTCAAGGGAAGATTATTGTATTACGTTACCATAATTTCACTTACCAAAATGTATTTTGTGATAAAATAAACGGTACATATGTGAATAAGCGGAAAAAGGTATAAGTTACCGTAGCTGAAAAGCGTTTTTTATTTCTAACGGTAAATTTGTTTGATTCATGAGTAAATCTTCCTAGTCCATTTTCTAGGATGTTTGGTGAACAAGTGAGAAAATGTTTATACGTCCATAATGTACTAATAACTTAAATAAGGTATCCGAAAAAAACCTTAAATGAATTCGTGCACTGAAAAAAATATGTTTGAGAGGAATAGGGAAATTCACTAATTTAAACATAGGAGTAGCCATACATCGTAACACAAACGGTACATATGCCTATGAGCGAAACAAAGGATACCATAAAAAAACGATTTTTATATGAATGGTAAATTTATTCGATTTTTCAGTGAAAATTTCTAGTGTATTTCCTGATATGTCCATAGTGACAGTGGGAAAAGGTTTATGTACTGTTTTATTCGTCTTTGAGGATCATGTTTTAAAAATCAAACTATACTTCCACAATTAGTGTTCCATCGGCAACTAAAATATTAATAGTAAATGACTCCCACTAAGTGCTGCTCTCAACTTTGGACTCTACTCACCGACAATAGAGAGCTTTTAGACTGAAAGAAATTAATCATTTTTAAAAAGTAATGAAAGGATAGAAGTTGTTCCTTACTTCGCGAAAAATATTTTTGTCGAAAAACTTTTTCTTTAAAACTAACAACTCAGCAATTACAATACAATAAGCAATTTAATTATTTACCATAATTAATCGCAGGAATTTTTAATCTCCGAAATTTTGGTCCTTACCTAATTCTAAATGTTTAAGATTTTTTCAGGTTTTTCTCTGCCATACTTTCTATGACAAGGGTTGGGAATAGTCAATTTTACGCATTTTTTCTTGGAAATTATTAAACAAATTTATGAAAAATATATCACATATATTGTTGAGTTCATGCTTCGATAAATTTTCACTTGTCCTCAACATGTTCTTCTTGAATTTTTTTTCCCAATTTACCCCACATATAAAATTGAAACTTTTTCATACTTCACCTCTGTAATTGGGCATTACACTCTATCTCTATGCAAAATTCTATTTTTTACTTCAAATAGTTTTAGAAAAAAATGCCTATTGCATGCGAATGGACGCACATTGAAGTTTTACGTTTTTGGAAATTTTGCAACGGAACATGAAAAAGTCTAAAGTTAAGATTTTAATTAATTATGATTTATTTGTATTTCTTATTATTGCAAACGTCTTATTATAATACAACACATTTAGATTAGGAAGACCGAACTAAACTCTAACACTGGAACTGAAGGACGATTGACGTGAACTGATATTCTGTGCTTCTGAGCTTTTGAAATGAGCTGAGCTTCTAAAAGGAGTTTTTTTAGAGACAAGGTTTTTAAAAAAAAATTAAAAGGATTAGGAATGCTAATATATCTAGGAATATAGTTTGCTGAGGCGTGTGGGAACTGCGCTTTGTCCTGGGAAGGTGATAATATGAGATGGGAACCGGTAACTCTAGAAACCGGTTTGTGTAATTCTGATAATTTGAGATTATTGGGAGCTGTGCTCTATATAAATTATTGATAGAAAATTAAGAGTATAGCAGTACGTATAAATAGATATAAATAAAGAACAACGTAAGTAATGCTTTGGAAAAAAATTATTTCTTTGTGCATTGAGCTATTTTTTCCCGAAAGAATTGATAAATAGACACTCATAACAAGAATATTAGAAAAATTATAATTAATGTAATCAACGGTACCTATGTTAATCAGCGGAACAAAGAACAAGCTGATATCATAGAAAACAGAATACTACTTACTGCAAAAGAAAGTCATTCTTGAATTGACTACATTACACATTTGTTAAAAGAGAAGATGGCAATAAAATACATAATTTGAATTTAAAAATAAAATTTAAACGGATTGGGCAAAATATATTTACATAGACAAAACTAAAAACATTTGAGAAGAAGATAGATTAGATTAGAAGATCATATAATATAAGATCATTGACATTTAAGAAGCGAAATATGCAGATAAAGAGTGGTGTTTCTGAGTTATTATTAATTTTGAAATTGTCAAATAAAAATAATATTTTTAGTACGAGTGGAACATACATAATATTGGTGGTGAGAGCATACATAATATTTAAATCGACACAATTTGACATATATAAACATCTAAAAGTATAAAATATTTTAATTAAAACAACTCCAAATAAAATTTTTTTTTTTCAGTAAGCAAACACTAATATTTATCACCTGGTATTAAAAGACATACAAAAAAAAATATTCGAATATCTGAAAAAGAATAAAATTTAGAATTACTGCTACTGTTTTCTGGTAAACATTAGGTCAACCAATGACAAAACAGTTTTTTTTTAATATTTTGACTCCAGTACTTTTGGAGATAGAGAGTGAGGTTTTGACGAAGTCTATAAATCATTTTTACATTAGACAAGGAGTTGTAATTTTTTTTACTAATTAGATAGATTCATTATTATTTTTGTTTAATTACCTAACTTTAACACTCAACTAAACTTACGAGCCTAGTTTTATTAAAAGCTGTTTGTTCGATAATTTTTTTGTGATTATGAGGATTTTACATACCATATAATACAATATATGTCACACCTAAAAATGCCTAAACTCTGTTTAGTTTCGATATATTTACGCCTGTAATAGATAAATTAAAATATCATCGATCTCATTTGAAAAAGCTTCTGGGATTTTTTTTGCACATAACTACCATTTCCTATTTATTCGTTCTATGTTTGCAGGCATTTTTTTAGAAATATCAAATCGTATTACTAATTTCAAAATAACGTCACACACATCCATTTTAACCCTCATCGTACGAACGTCTTATTTTCGTAAAAATAAATTTTCCAAATGCGCAAACAACCAATCGTCAATGCAAATATTTCACGTGGAAATTTCGCATTAAAGTGAATAAATTTCGATTTAAATAAATACCTGCAGTCGAAAGGCAAATTCAGACGTTAGGCGCAGGGCGGCATATCTAAAAATTATTCGTGTTTGTGTCGACTTCTATACAAATTCACATCGATACAAAGTAAACAGGAATACGGGGAATAAGATATTCCTGCCTAAACAGAGATCAATGCGGGCGTTAGGATGTTTGAAATCATAATGCGCTTAGTAGAAAAAGAGGTCCTATTTTGCCTTTTTTAATATTTGTTCGGAGATGACGATGGTTAGGCGGAGTTACACCGAGCTTATACGGTCAATTTAAATATGGAAATTATCAATAGCATGGTTTTATAGTTTTACGGTGCAAAATGTTTTTCTACTAAATCTAAGTATAATTTTATTTGAAAGAGGATGAGAATAAAGCTTTACTTTTAGTTTATAGAAAACCAAAAAAATATGAAACAAATGGAATTAAAAATTAAAACAATTTAGATAAACAGAATTTTAAGTCGCAATAAACATTTTTTCCAAATTTTCATGTCCGTTTTCGTAAAATTTTAGCTTGGTAAAATATAAAAAATTAGTATTCACTAGTTAAATTAGTATTAAATCGAAACGAAATTGGTGTTATCACTTGCAGTTTAAATATAAAATAAATTTATTTACCGAATCGATATATATATATATATATATATATATATATACATATATTTAATGGTGATATACGAATATTCCTATTAGAGAATATTTTTTTAAATTACAGAAACTACCAAAAATCCTTTGCGGTGAAGTTGCCTAAATCTACCTTATATATAATATTTATAATAGTTCTTTAAGAGAAAAAAAATTCAAAGAATCCTTCTAAAAAACAAAAAACTTACCAAATTTTCATTACAACAGCCAATTTTAACATTAATGAAAGATTTGGATATAATATTTTTCTGCCATAACACAACCAGTATTTTAAACACAAATGCAATTTTCGTCCAATAAAAAAGTAGCAATTTCTTTAAACGTCAACTGCATCTAAATACTTAAAACTATAATGTGTAAGAGATTATTATCAAGTAAAAGTAGAGTAATGTAAACGAATATAAAAAAAATAAAAGCTTTAGCTTTTCTCCTCAGGACCCTAAATATTTCTTCGCTTGGAATAGTCGTGAATGATATAACTTTATTTTGTTTTTTTACAGGAGAAAATACATTAAATTTCTGCATCATCCCCAATATTATATCAACATCTTCAAAATCTCCAATATTAATAATATTCGGTTCCGTTCAAAAAGATTTTCTTTGGGAGTATCGTATTTCCAAAAATGAAAATTGGAATCCTTGTAAAATTACTAACGTGTCAATAGGTCTGTATGCCCTAGTCGTTTCTTTTGGAAAATGTTTGATATCGAAATTAGAAATTTGTCATAATAATAAAACAAATTAACCTGTGTTATGGGGCTTATAGATGAAATATTCAATTATTAATAGACTGTCACAACACTAGCGACTGATTTTTTTAAGACAATAAATTAATTAATTATGTGATGTTATTAAAATGGTGAAAACTGTTTGACTGCTAAAATCGAAGTGGTGATTATAAATGTTGTTAGATTTACAAAAAATATCGGTGCTTAAAATAAAATTATCCTATTGGCTAAAATTTCTTAAACTATCCTGGGGGTTATTCGTTTCCCTTTTATTGCACCTAATGAACAGCAAAACTTACGAAGACAATACATAAAGTAAGGCAATATATGTTTATGGTGGCCTTTCGGTCTATACAGATATAAGGCGCATTAGGCTTTTCCCACTTTTATACACTTTTAATACAGTTTACCGAGAGAGTTTTGCAATATGTGGAAAGTACGCATTGTACATTTGAAATATTTTAGAGAATATATTTCTTAACAACCTACATATATCCTAATAGCTAACATTTAAAATTTATTTTATTTAAATTTTTTGGTTGGAAAATTAAGTCTCCTAAAAAAGTTTTTTTTAGTTCCATTTAAACTGTGATATTGTTTAAAAAGGCTAATAATAAAGATATCAAAAATAAATTTTTCACTTTTTCAGGTAGTATATCTACAAAAAACATAGTCCCTCTCCCCTTATTACCAAAACTACTTGACCTAAAACAATGAAAAAATAAAATCTTTAAAAGTCCTTGCACTGTTGATTGGAAATCAATAACGATTATCCTAGAACTTATAATTTTGGAAATATGCGCTAATGTTTTTACGCTGTGAAATATACAGCAAGCAATTTATTTTTTTTTTTAATTCAATTTGTAAATAGTTTACTAGAGATATTACGTATTCTTAAATATATACAGAATCCTCGTAATGCGATTTCAATTCATGCTTGATACGTTTTCGTTAGATAACGAGTGTTGGTCTTCCAAAAATAGTAGAGGATAATACAAAAATGTGAATACTTAGAACCAAAAGTTAATGTCTGAAACTTTATGGAATAAATGTTAACAAATTAACAGTTATATTAGCTGATGAAATTCTAGTCCCCTTAGACAAATATGAAGTCATTAAAGTGTTGAAAATGAGAGTCATATACTTAGGTGAATTTCTCATCAATGAAACTATTGCGAAGATCTCTGCTTTTGAATTTTGAAATAATTTCACTTTCTTTTCGTCAATTGGTTAAGTTCGTAGATGAACAAATTAGTTTTAAATAGCTGCGGTTCAAAATATTTGCTAGCATTAGTGAAAAGGAAAGGACCCTAAGAGAAGGGAAACTTCTTTGGGCGCGATGAGAGCAAAAAGTGAAAGTCGCGACGTCTTTCATGCAAGGTGTTTGTAGCATTTTTATAACGTTTGTGATGTCATAATATTACGAATCCATCGTAAGAAGGACGAAAAATAGATACTTAATAAACAACCGGGAGAGACAGAAGAACGAGATGGAATTTTATTTTTATATTTTGTGTATTTACATACCTGCATATATACAAATGTGTATATATATATATATGCACATATATATATATATATATATATATATATATATATATATATATATATATATGTGTGTGTGTGTGTGTGTGTATTTACGTTAGTAAAATTGAAATTCATTCTTCAATCTTTTAAATAATTGAATTACTTAAATTATTTTAATAATATCTTAGTTTCAAAAAAAATTTCCTATTTTTTCTCCCTCTGCCATTTTTGCCCTTACTATACTTACGAAACAAGATTATATATATATATATATATATATATATATATATATATATATATATATTTATATTAATTTTTTTTCGTAAATAATGCCAAACCACTAATGGGGTTTTGGATAATGTAAATGTAAAATATCTCTACGTCCTACACTGTTTCATATTGTTATTATTTTCTTAACATTAAAAACTACACTTTTCGTACTAAAGCTACCATAGACGCTATTTAGTCTTCTAAAGAAACACACTTTTGAACTAATAAATACATTTTTCAGAATACACCTAAAATATAACAAAGCATTTTAAGGCTTGATGTTTTGGAAGAAAGGTAATAAAATTAACTGGAGGCCATGAAAAATTAAAGTAAGTGACAAAGACAAAAGAGTCAATTTACAAAAATCCATAGTTTGACTACGGAACAACAAAAACCGACAGAATAAAAAAAAATTAAATATATAATTTATAACGTAATAATGCCATAACATCAAAAATAACAAAATTAATTTTGTAAATTTAAATGGACCCACGTTTGGCTTAAGACGTTAAAATTGCAAAAAAAAATAATAGTCTCGAATTTTCTGCTCGTAAATTTGTGAAATGATCTAAAATTTGGAGACAACAATTTTTTGGCTAGATATTTTCTAACAAATATTATTGTTGTTCCATAAACAATGTCTTTATGATATTCATCAAAGAAAATTGTGGCAATCTATTAACATAAACAGTCAAATTTAAAACGCCTTTTACAAAAGATCTAATATTAAACATCCCCAAAATAGCACAAAAATCTATACCAACAGTTTGAACAATACTTATCACTTCGAATAATTTACAGGGCGCAAGTAATAAAGTCATTTTCTAACCAAAAGATGAAATGTAATAAACGAGGAATTCACAACCTATTTTGAATTGGAATTAATAGATTTAATCGTTCGCACAAGTTCAACAAGTTATCGCCACTGACTCGAAAGCTCTGTAATTTAAAAGTTAACTATTTCATTTCCGTTCCAAAATTAGACTAAGCTTACGAACCGTAATGTAATAATCGTTGGCACTTTGAGTAGTTCATTAACCAGTAGCTTTTTAAAGAATCTAATCTTTAATTCAGAAAGTGTCGAATTTTTAACTTTTCCGTTAAAATTTTTAAACCACAAATTTCAACTGTTTGCTCCTTCAGGATTGTTTGAACACTTTTAAAATTTAACCATGTGACTTCATTCTATTTTGGTTATTAATTGTATAAAACATAAACTATCTTTAATTTATAAAAAAATATTATCACTTTCTGAATGCAGTTTAAATTCAGAAAAAAACAGCTTGAAACCCCAGTGAATAAATCCAGTTGGAAAGAAACAAGGCAACCGCTTCAGTTGTTTTAATAGGTTATGAAGACAATTAAAAATCTGATTAGAATATTCAATTAAAATATATATATTTCTATATTCTTAACCCATTATCATAAACGTTAATTCCAATTATTAGTTATTGGAAATAAAATTACAATATATAAATTTTTGTTCCTCCGTCTATATATTTTAAATTTATGAAATAGTAATTGCTACTTACGCTATCTATTTCGAAAAAACTTAGTATCAGCTATGTTAGTAATCAGCAGATAAAGTCGTTAGACTACAGCTTTTTCCAGATAATGATGGGTATGAAGTTTAACATAATTTTGAAAATTGAGTCTGTGTCTGATATTTACTTCCATAATTTGGAAATAATTATGAGGCTGACTTGTTCCTACATCTTCAAAAAATAGGGAAAAACTTCCAGTGACCAAGCAGAGAACACATTTCCGTGTGGAAAATCAAATTGGAAAATAATAAATTTTCTTAATAGGTATTCATGCAAAATTATATATATTTTTTGTGTACCTGCAAAACTGTGTTGAAGTCAATTTCAATATGATGCCTTTATATATCTAACCGCTTATGAAATATGTTACGTCTTTCAGTAGGCAATGAAGTGTATTTAATATTTTCTGTTACCCAATTATGCCACTTAAATTCATATTTTAGACAGAATGAATAAATTAAACAATGCTTCCACCCTCAGTAGATAATTTAAAGATGAAGGTGCGGTGAAGAACTCTTTTAAAGTTATGTTTTTTACATAAAGTCATTTTTATTAATATGGTTAGTGTGAATAAAAAATATGCATCCAAGTAGTTACGTCAAATTGCAAAAATTACTATCACGCCTCATTCACTTAACTGATCTATTGAATTATTTTACATACATGTAGCGCACGTCAGCAAAATAAACGTTTTTATCTCGAAGAATTTATATTATAATTCCAAAGGTAACATTATTGTTTTGTCTCATTGTGTCCCCTTTCAATCCTCAATTGTTTAATCGATCTTTGTGAACGTATGTATATTTAGCCCTTGAGAAAATGAATATATTTCATTTCAAAAAAACTAATATTATATTCAAAAGTAAGTTTTTATTTTTTGTGTCGGTTTCACGGCTTACGTACTTAACTGTTTTTTTTTAATATCGTACACACATGAAGATTATGCTATGAAGATAAATGTAGAATAGGTTTTATTTCAGACCTCGTGTGCTTAACTCATATCCTTAAATATATTATGATTAATCAATAATTTCGAAAACTTCTTAACTTGAAAAATTTGTCCAAAAATGTTTATGTTTTCTTATTTGCTTATACGTCTTGCTATCTTATCTCATTGTGCAAGTATATGTAGCCCATGTAATGGAGATAAACCTAGAATACTTTTTCGAAAAACTGATATTTAAAAATTAGAACATTATTTCTTTTATTTGTTTGTCTGCCGTCTACGTCTCAATTACTTAACTGATGTTATATATATATATATATATATATATATATATATATATATATATATATAGCATATATTCAGCCTATGTTCCAAAGATAAGTGTGGGATACGTTTTACCTCTAGAAACTTGTATTCAAAATTCAAAAGTGCGTTAGGTTTTTTTGTTTGTTCGTCTTGCTTTCGCGCCTCAATTGCCAAATCGATCTTTATTAATTTGCATATATGAATATGGCTTGCATAAAATAATGAATACATGCCTCTTGCTGTTGTATATACTTGTTTTTTTTAGGTAATTCTATTGCTAGTAGGAAGTATACTATAACCGGTAAAGAACTTTTATTATTGGTAATAAAATTATGGAGGAAAATTTATTTCTTTTAGTAACTTTATTCCAATATATTTAAAAAAATTACCTGATATGAACTAACTAAATTAGTTTACTAATGTAACGTAATAATAAAAATATGAACATAAATAACGAACACGAAATAACGAAACACGAATTAAGCTAGCTTGTTTACATTGTGACAAGCAAGCAAGCGAATACAATCTTCTCCTTATATCGCGTAAGAAACATAAAATGCAAACGGTCCAAACATGAAAGAATCATAAAAACTATGTGCCAATACTCGTTACCTAATGTTTCGAAGTCCGGCAGTATTCTGAAGCTTCCGAAAACAGTTTTCATTTACGACCGGCGAGATTTTTACTATTACAATAAGACCCTAGGCCTTGATATGACATCGCCATTAAATAATCTATACGTAGTAAAGTACATTTGTGACGAAAAGAACTTCCGGTCGATTGGCGTCGCTCACAGCAACCGGCTGCGTGTACAACGTTTATGTAAACAAGGTGTGATGCGGATAGACCTATCAATATATAACGAATGTCGTAAAAAAGGGGAATGAGGCACGTTAGACGAAGGTGACGGGGTAGCATTTTAGGGTGTGTTATAAAAGTTTCACGTTTTATGTTTAAAGTTTAGGCGGCATCAAATGTTGGGCTTCTAAATTGTTATGTCGTCGGATAACGAAATGGAAGCAGTATGAATTCTTGGTTGCTACGATTTGATCGTTATTAGCCGTCTTTTCTTTGTGACATTTTTAGTTTACGAGCCACGATTTAATTTACGTCTTTAAATTGCCCGTGATTGATTTAGTGAATTGTGTTGCCAATTCTGATTTATATATATATATATATATATATATATATATATATATATATATATTTACTAGTGATATAGGAATATTAGAGAATATTCGCGTTTTTTTATATTACAGAAACTACCATATTCCTTTGCAATGAAGTTGCCTAAATCTACCTTATATTTGCGACAGTTCTTTAAGCGAAAAAAAATTGAAACAGTTCTTCTATAAAACAAAAACTTACCAATTTTTCACTACTGCAGCAAATTTTATTATTAACAAAACATTTCGATTTAACTTTTTTCTGCCATAACAACAAGCGGTATTTTAAACACAAATTAAATTTTTCTATCAATAAAAAAATAATTTCTTTGAACGATTTCTTTTATATTAATTAAAAGAAAGATATACTTTCGTAGTAGTCAAGTGGATCTAAATACTTAAAATTATAATGTGTAAGAGATTATTATAAAATAAATGTAGAGGAATGTAAACAAATATAAAAAAATAAAAGCTTTGCCTTTTCTTCTCAGGACCCTAAATATTCTTTCGCTGGGAATAGTCGTGAATGATATAATTTTATTTTGTTTAACTATATTTCTGCTGGTTTATATTTCACCACAATAAATCCGCATCATTTTCCATACGCAATATGTTTTTAATTAAAGGCTGTAAACGATTTTTACTAGCACTTCATTGAACTTTCATTTTCATTAGAATATCATGATACTCTATAAAGAAATATGTCAGTAAAATCATAAAGAAATACGTTTCGTTACTGAAAGGCGCTGGATCCAGAATATTCAGTAATATTACTTATTCTGGCATTATTAACGTACGGCTAAGTCTAAAACATGTTTTGTGACATACTCTCTGATCGAAATATTACAAAAAAACTGTGTATCTCCCATCTGCCGTTGAGTTATTAATTTAAAATGAAGGTCTTATCCCCAGCGTACTAATTTGATGAAACAAATTCCACAATCACTTTTTCGAAAGCAGCAATTAACAGACTCACTGCTTAGATAGCTATACTTTAATCAAAACACGGTAGCTCTTTGTTCATTTCTTCAATTGTTTTGAGTTAAGAAATAACTTTTTTCACAATACCCACTCTTCTGAAAATAGTTGTGGAATTTTAATGTCGGGTATTTGTTTTCAAAAATTCCCAGCCCAATAATTTGATGATTCGAATTCATCAATTACTTTTTCTAAAACGGCAATTAATGGAATCACTGCTTAGTAGAATGGCGGCTGCATTTTAATAAGCACATGATGACTTTGGTGAATTTTTAATTTCTTGTGAATAAACAAATCACTTTTTTCACAATATCCACTCTTCTAAAATCGGTTCTGGAATTTTATTATCGGGTATTTGTTTTCTTAAATACGCAGCATAACAATTTGATGAACCAAGTTCATCAATTACTCCTAAAGCAGCAATTAACGGAATTACTATTTATTAGAATGATGGCTACATTTTAATCACAACAAGGTAGCTCTTAGGTCATTCTTTGTATACACTATTCTGAAATCAGTATAAGCTTCAATATAAAAAAATATACTACTCCATTTTGTAATACATTCTTGTAAAACTTGGTTTATAGTCTTTTTTGAAGGGTTGACGCGCATCTTAAACTATATTTGAATAGAGATAATATGTTGCTATCTTCATGTTTCGTAATAACAACAACAATAGTTTTTTGTGCCTTAAGTTTCTCTTTGACAATTAGTTCAAGTTTGTGTATTACAAAGTCAATATCTCGAATGTTAAATACGTAACTTTCATATTCATATCTGTGCTCTAACAATTACTGTACTTTTTAGGTATTATCATAATCACATATCAATTTAAACGTTTACAGCGACCGTATGTCCAGAGTATTTGCTACAATTAAATACCTTTGCGTTTCAAATTAGAGCTCTTTTTTTAAATCCCCTCTTAATCTCGTGATGAGTAGTACTCAGCAGTAATATTCTACAAAAAGGATGTTAGAAGTAAATAAAATTTTTGAAATGCTTTATCAGTTCGAAATTTTTTTCTTTTACTTTTAATGTAACGTCTCTATATTATGTAACCTAGATATTCCACGAAACTAAACATTAAGTCCTCAATTGGAATCTTTTCACTTATTAAATTATCAACCGCCAAAGACTTGGAATTTTTGTTACGAGGGGCAGTTCACATTTAATAGACGCTATGAAGATGGGAGTGAATATTTCTGTTTAAAGCATTCCGCTTTTCATTCTTGCATTTTTCATTTAATATACTGTACTCGTTTCTAAGCATAGATTTTAAGTAATTTCTCACAACAGTGATAACTGTGTTTAATCCAAATGTGTAAGTCCAAATTCCACTAAAATTGGATATAGATCTTATAAGTTCACTAAACAGATCCAACTTCGAATTTAAGTTCTTATTATCATTAACAAAACAAAGAAATGAAAAACGTTGGTCCGCCTATTTACACGTAATATAAATGTGTGTATGCGTGTATAGTTGTAAATATTTAATCAGTAACCTATATTCGTTACATAACTGATATGTATATATTTTTGAAATAATACTTTGCTATTTATAATTATTCAAAAATTGCTTGTTTTATCATTCATAGAATGCAAAAAGTAAGATTTGTGCAAATTAAATGACGGTTTGTGCTTTTTTTTATATTGTTGCCTTTGCAGCTAAAATTTGTTTGCGTAAATGATGCTATGATATTGCTATAAGGATAATTGATTCCCCAAACGTGAACACCGCATATAAATTAATTCTTAAGGTTCCGTCCCTTAAAACGAATAAAATGGAAAACTTACAGGAGCACTTGACACTCCGTCCATCTGTCTGCCAAAGCTCATTTTCAGCAAACCTTTGGCATATTAAATTTAAATTCATAGGACTCTTCCCGTCGACCTACGATTTTGAATGTCAAGATAATGGGAGGTTTTGTAGCAGATGTGAAGGGAATAATCCGAAAATAATGATTTCTAATTCTACGTGGAATTATACATTATTATAATCAGTTAGTTTATAGGCTTTTCGAGGATATAGTGGACAACATAATAACGTTGCGAAAAATTAATATTTGTAAATAGTTTAATTAGGAATAATATGCAGTCTTACATATTTATAACTGACTTAATGTGTACGGAATAATCGTAGTATGAGTTCTGGTTAGAGATAGAATTTAATATGGGCTTGCGTTACTGTCACTGGCAATGCTTTTTGAAACAAGAAATCTGGGATTAGCAACTCAATAGACAATGTAGCCGAGTAGCTAAATTAATGTGAGTTTTTAGAAGCCGATATAATTGAACTTTAGAGATAAATTGATTTTTAAACTTTGCCTATTAACGACTGCCTAGTGGATGAAACTAAGCGTAAATGTTTATACGAAAAAAGGGGTTATTATAAGACCAATCCAGTTATATAACTTTGATCAACTGCTGCTTTTTGAACCACATAGTTAACTTTATAGCATTATCAGATAATTAAGGTTATATACACTCAACTAAAAATATACTCATTTATTAAATAGTTTTAAGATTATTGATGTTAAAAACATAAAAATTTAGAAATATTTTTTGGTTTTATTTTAACTTAAAAAAAAGAAAAAAGATTCACACTATGATTCGAAACCTGCACTACTGAGTTTCGAAACCCCTAGGCCAAAAACTTAGTTAGGGAAGAGGCAAAATAAAGGGATATTAACCACATACTTTTTTACTTGTGCAAATTGTTTGTCCCGTGACAATGGTATTCATGAGAAAGCTCGAATATACTTAATAAATAGCAGTTAAGAATAAACAATTACGGATTTCAAGATTAAACTTTTCCTATAATGTTCTAATTTCCAGGTATTTCACCAAAAACTTCTGTTTTTTCAAATACTTGAATACGTTTTCAACCGGTAATATTTTCGAGCAAGTAAAGCCTATGAAATGCCATTTTAAAAAAGTATAAACTTGTTCTTTGCAATTTTGATGTCTTTATCACATTCAAAAAAGGATATTGAAGTAGATATAGATTATTTTAACTAGTAAAATAAGTAGTAATATATAAGATTAAATTTTACATTTAAAGAGAATCATTCTATTTGGCCTAATCTAATATTTAAATTTTTTTGACGCCGCAAATATTTCTTAGTTAATTTTCTTTTTTAATATCCTGATGAAATATTATATATGAATGCTTGCGGTAATTAAATTTTAACAAATAAAAAACTGGAAAATTTACAAAGAGAACTTAGAGTACTTTGCTTCCTTAGCGCAAAAGCAAGCAAAGGAACACGCAAGGACATATACGATGATAGATGAACACGTCCTCTTTTATGACACATTCAAGCATTTGTTCCAACGATTCGAAGAAGAACAATTTCCTCTCTAGTTCAATAAGTTTTATTCAGTATGGCCTTCTGCATTAATTTCAGAAAAATTAAAACGCTTTATTAGGACAGATCCAGAACTACTCCCGTGCAAAAAAAAACTTTATACTATGGGGAATTTGTAGAAGTTCTGTTTTGATAATATAAAGTGAGTTTCTAAGCTACTTTACTATTAAGAAATTGTGTCAACATTCATTTTTATTTTTTGGCAATAATACTTTGTTCTTAACTTAGTTTTAAAGAATTTAATGGCTTATGACCAAAGACTATCTGATTTTTTAAATTATTCTGATCGATAGTTTTTAAGATAGTGAGGGGATGCTAGCGGTTTTTTGAGATCTTCATTGGGAAAATTTATATTTCAAACAAATTATGTATTTTTATTCGCATTTTAAAAAAAAAATCATTAATACTCAGCATGATAACCTTGCACAATCCAGTCAACATCCATCCCATATTTGCAAAAATGCTTATATAAATTCAATCTTTTTGACATAACATTTGTAATTAAGCCTCCACTTTTTACAGCAGTGACTTTCAAATTGATTTCTTACATGGTCTCCGTGTTCGATTTTGTCCATAAATGCCCAAATTATGGTAAAACAATTATGAAATGATGAAGTTATATGAAAATATACTCATATGTCTGGCGCAGCCAATTACGAGTAGGACTCCGTATATATTTAGGTAAATATGAACCTTTAATGACCCATAGTAATATGTTGGACTATTCTCAAATATAAATGTTTTCTTATAACTTTCACCATTTTAAACTAATATATCTATTACTAAGTAAATTAAGAAATTCTTAATTTTCACGTAACTCTCTGATAATATTGTCACTTTATCTTAATAATTATGTTATGGTATGGGATGAGGGACGAAGGGAGAATAATTCTGAAATCCTTATGACTTGCTCTTTTAATCGAACTCCCATGAACTACTAAAAATAAACAAAAATTATGTCAATAAATGAAAATAAAACAACAATATATAAATTCGTTTGGGTCCTCCAAAACTGTTACCTAAATATTTTGCGTTGTTAACGAACAAAACAAATACAAACTAATATGTTTTATCACTTTACCATTTAAAATTTCTACATCAAACGGTTTTTGAACAAAAACGGCTATGACACACGGAGAGATGAATGTATGTATAAGTGATCTTATAAGGTTTCCATTTTGTTCCTTCTCAACTATGGAACCGTAAAAACTATACAATTTTTTAAACGGGTTTTGATATCATTTTTAAGACTTTTGCTTAACTATTTTCAGAACGAACGGTTACAAGTAATTTTATGTATATAATTATAAGATTTCGGTGAAAATGTTTAAAAATAATTATACATTTGAAATGAAAATATAAACGTCTATAAAAGTAAGTAGTCATAACGACCATCTGTGCTCATCTGTGACCATCTGTGATTATAATATGTTGCAAAAAATAGATGTAAGACATCAAATCTAGATGTGAAATTCTTTTATATTCTCAGTTCTTTCTTTTAACCGTTTTCGAAACAAAAGTTGTTATAAGTTATACTATGTGTATAAATATTGGGTTTAATAAAAATGTGTAAAAATAATTATATGTTTGGAGTTAAAATATAATCGTCTATTTTGATTATAATATGTTGCAAAAAAAAGATGCAAGACATGAAATCTAGATGCAGTGTCAACACCGGAATCAACCAGTCGTACATATGTACGATAAATTATCTTCTTCAAGTGGTTCCATATACTTAACTTATTTATTAAACAACCTAAATTAGAATTAAATTTCAAGTGCTTCCATATACTTAACTTATTTATTAAAAAATTAAAATTAAATTTCAGGTGGTAATTAAATGTTCTTTGATATCAAACTTGCTCAACACAAATGAATACTACCACAACTATATTACACCATATTATAATCAACGAATTTTTACGCCAAAATTAAACTGAGTTCTGTTCCTTATATGGAAGTCTTGGCGAATAATAATTTTCATACGGCATCTCGTTATGACTTTGTACGTGTTTAAATATAATATTCCTAAAATTTAAAACTCAATTACATTTTGTCAAATCGAGGCTTTTAAAAACTTTTCAAAGACATGTAAATACGTCAGGTTTTCATATAACAAAATCATTGCCTACCCCTCTATTTATTAGTATGAACATTACAGTATTATTTTTAAGGTATACATTAATTTATGAAAATTTCTAAACGATTTCTTGTTATAAATACAATCGGCAGTTTCGTCACCGACAGTCTTATTTGACCTTAACTCTGACAATACTCATAATTATAATACCTTTATTTATACTTTAAACTTTATATTTACTATGAACATTCCTTCACAGTTCACGGCACTAAACTGTGGAGTAAGTTAGATCGTGACATTCTGAATGCGCCGCCTGAAATAAACATTCTTTCGTAACTCTCTTTCGTAAACACCCTATAATATTCTTCCTGGCACTTCCTCCTAAATTCTGTCTCTCCTCATTCTTGTCAACAAATGTTCATTAATTATTCATTACTTTTTTATTTCCCTGCCATTTTATTTGGTATTGTGTTTTTAATTTGTATTCCCAATCTTCCGCAGTCTTCCAAAATATGTAGTATATTTTCTACTTGCTGTTTTGGTTTACTGGAAGAGATTGTTCCTGCAGTAATAAAGTCCACCCTATATATTTATGAAAATTATATGTGAAAGAAATACATTAAATAATATAAACACAAAACAAAGAAAATAATCTCAACTCTTGAATAATGGCTGAATTTTTCATGATTTACAATGAAACTTTTACAAGAAATATTTCCAATTCGAATATAGATTTCCTCCTAAATTATGCATTAATAAATTTTCTTTTTGTTTCTTGTTACTACCGCCTACCGCGGCATCGCACGAATATATTTTAGGGTAAACAAAGATGGTGTGAAACGTTTCTTTATAAATCACTTTAAGTATTTTTCCCAGGTACAACAAGCCGTACACAGATTTCTTTCAGGCACGATTAAATTATTAGATTAAAATTTTTTGATGCGTATTTTTCTTTCATGAACGTTTTTTTTGATGCGTATTTTTCTTTCATGAACGTATTTCATGAACGTGAACATTGCGTTTCATTTTAAATAAATTAAATACACCGTGTTATGATGCCCATGTGCCCCTTCCCTCGATCCCCATCTCTGTATGCAAATACGTAGCACCATGCGTCATTGAATTGCCCATTTCTATTTATTTATTTATTTTAAACTACTAGCCCCACTTAAAATTGTGCCTATCAAAAATGCTTAAAATGGCTGTGATATTAATTTTAATGAGGATTAATGAATTGATCTAAACATCGCCTTATTTTACCGATGTGCATTTTGTATATAAAACAGTTACCGTGAATTACCAATAAAAGATATTTAAATACTCATGTTGACTTTTATTTAGATCTTATTAAAATCTACAATCGTTTGATTTATGTTATGAATGGTTCTGTAATAGTTTCGCCAGAATTCACAATAAAAGCTTATAGACATATAATTTTTTACAAGACTATTGTGACATTAGTAGTTCCATCTCAAAAATTGTAAAACATATATATATATATATATATATATATATATATATATATATATATGTATATATATATATATATATATATATTATATATATATATATATATATATATATATATATATATATGTATATATATAGTCACCTGCGGTAATCTGGAAACCATTGCAACAGAGCCCATATATTTTTAAAGCTTAGTTTAAGCTATCATGTTACTAAAAGTTGTATGTTAATAGGATTAGAAGCTTTTGCATAAATTTTTAAAAAAACAAACAAACAACATTATTTTAGTAGGATAGGTGCAAAGGCGCATGGTTATATTTATGATATTTTAAATATTTTATTTAACAAAATTAGGGAAACTGAAATTTTTTTTTTATTTGCACCCTTCTCTGATTACTTTTTATTATCGAATTAAAGTTACTTACATTATCTTTATGATTTCCTACTAAACAAAACTACCGAATATTAAATTTTTACACGAAATGGTATTTAAGAAAAAATTATTTGTAAATATTTCCTTTTACGAATTTTGGCTCGAAAAATATTAAAAGGTTTCACTTGTCACATTGTTGTACATAGTTTCCCATGTACACTAAATTAGTAAGTGCAATAATTTTAAGTTAAACACACCTATATTCCAGAATAGGCAAGAACCGGATACATCCTACACTCTACTCGGGATCTTTATTAGATGACCCTGCCCTTGCTTGCTGTAGCTCATTCCGTGAAGTTATATTTAGACTGACAAAATGTTAACATTACGTAACTGAAGCGCTCGTAAAGGCATCTCTCGCAGATAGATACGGCTTTCTTCAGCAATTCGCTTTCTAACCGAATTTTCCGCCCAATCAATATTTCCAAGCATACCGCACCCGCGAACCAACATCGTACTACGTCGAATTAAAGTGCCCCACGCGCGCAACATACGATGTAACAACGCGCTCGGCAATGTTGTGTTTGGTAATTCGCCGATACGCGCAAGCCGCTCGACGCTCGCGGCGTCGCTCCCGGTAATCAAATTATGTAAATCCAACCCGATGTTTATATGCGCCGCACCCGAGGCAAAATGCGAGCGCTTTATAATAACCCCCACCCCCTCTTCACTTCCGATACCATAAACGGAAGTTTATTATTTTTTCTATTAAAAATCACAATAAAGAGAACGATCTTAAGGTCGTAAGGTGTCTTTACGTCGCATCCGATTAGCGGTGACGTTGGCGGCGGCGGTGTCGTTCGAAGCTTTCCAATATCCATTTTTAACATCGAGGCCGAGATAATGGGGGCATTGTAATTTGTAAGTGTTTTCATTATGGGTGTTATGGGTAATAAATTGATGGCTTAGTGTAATTTGTTAGATCGAAGCCGAACGACTCTAATATGCGAAGGTTGTAAAGTAAATTTAGTGTTATTATGTAAGAATTATTCGTAATTTATGTAATTACAGATTAAATTTCGTTTCTATTTTTATAGAAAGAGGAAAAGTTTCGTAAGCAATTTATTATATATAACTATGTGACGAGTATTTTCTTTTTCAGGAGGTTGTTTTAATTCTGAATTATGTGTACTGTTTTTCTGTCGCTCATATCTTGCAAAATAGTAAGAAATATTATAATACATTTTACTGTAACCATATAATATTGCCTATGAAGAGATCTGTACCTCGTTTTAGTACTCATTTACTTTGTTATAAGTTATAACTAATATGGACGCTGCCTTCTCAATTAATTGTTATTAATACTTAATATGACTAAGTAGGTCATATATTACAGTGAATATCTCAAAAAGTATGACGTCTAGAATCATTTTCACAATTTTCTTACAATCTTTGCTTAATTTTCTTAGTACTTCTCTGCAGATATCTTTACATATAATAAAAACAGAGTAAATTATGTACATGGTAAATATTTTAAAAAGAGTACAAAATAATATTGGAAGTCGAAAAACCTGTTTTTATAATTGTTACTTGTCTGTACATAATTTTTTGCTTCAATTACGTAAAATATACTGGACGGTCATTAATAAAATTTGGAACGGTAATAGTTTATAACTAAATTCAATACATGAGAGAAAAAACTTAAAAAAAATTAACCATGTATCACAGCTAGTATGAGATAAAAATATTTAAATTTTCCAGGTATTTATAAAAAGCCCTTCAAAATGATACCCCACTCCAAGTATGACATTTTTAGCGAGTAATTAATTTGCCCTAAAATATTTTCATATAAATATTTGTTAGTGTCAGCTATTGAAGTATATGTAGGTCAGTATGATTGATTGCTGTGCCAAATTTCAATAATTTTCAATGAAGATATTTCCATGAAAAAAGGTTATGAAGTACGGATACGTGAGTAATCTTCAAAAGGTTCCGTTTTTCCATTTGAGTTAAGAAACCATAAAATGTATCAAAGGAATAGTACATTATTTTAATTAACAATAATTACGGATGCAATAAAAATAATCGTTAAATTTGCTAGTAAAAACTATAAAAAAATATGACTTGAATCGTAAGGAGACATTATGTCGATCAATCTGTCGCCCCCACAATGTCCATCCTTCAGTCAGTTAGTTTGCTAGCTTAAGTAGCAAATTGACAGACTAATACTTTGTTACCATAAAATTCTAATTCCTAAGCAGAATGAGTGATTTAATTTTACACATATTATATAATTGTTTGAAATTAAAATTATAATTAAAATCATGTAAACTTTTAGTTTAAGCTAATTGTGTGACCTACGTACAGTTTAGTGAAATCTAGTTATGTGACCTAAGTATTGTGTAGCCAAAGCTGGTTGTGTGATTTACGTAGTTTAGTCAAAGCTAGTTGTGTGACCTACGTGCAGTTTAGTTGAAGCTAGTAGTATAATTATTTTAATTATGCAGGTATTTTCCCTGCGATCACAAACGCTAATTTTGCTAAATATATTGGTTATCGGGTTCGGGAACACTCGGGATAATCATTAATAAACCAACTAATATGTAAAATCATAGTCTATCTTGTCCTAGATTTTATGAGTAACCTTAATACCTAGGCACTTGGAATTTCAGGTCAGTATTGCAAGTATCCTGTATTTTTGTATAAAGTGTATGTCTAAGTATATATATATATATATATATAGTGTGTGTGTGTGTGTGTGTGTGTGTGTGTGTGTGTGTGTGTGTGTGTTTGTGTGTGTGTGCAAGTGTATGCATGTATATCTGTATCATATATTATTTTGTGTGTACATATATTAGATTAAAATATATGCAATTTTAAATCATGTGTATATTCAGCTCTCGCAGCCCAATATAGACTGACAACGTCCTTATTAGGAAATCAAATAACTAGATAAATGTAAAATAACTACAGAGAGTTCCTCATAATTTAAATGAACCTTTCACACGATCAAACGTTTCGAATAATGCATTCTAGTTTTAATTAAACTATTTTATTTCTTCCCTCTAAGGTCACGCTTGAGCGCTTTACAATTTTTTTTACGTTTTAGTTATATTATTTAATTTAAAAATAGCAAATTACGGTCTGTTATTACTAAATATTGTTACAAGTTTTATTACAATGATAAAAAATTTCATAAATCTTTTTACATGTCAAAAAAAGATGTGATTTTTTTGTTTTTCTATAATTACCAAACCATTTTTTTGTGGTTATAATTTCATATAATCTTAAAGTCTACAATGGAATCCTTGATACTTAGAATTCTGTAGTATAAATTATGTGTAAAGGTGGTTTTTATTGGTCCGATCTATGTCTTTGCTGGATTTTTTAATAAAATATTATGTTTACGGTTTCGTACCTCAAAAGGATTAAAAAGAAAACTTATAGAATTACTTCGTTGTCCGTCCGTCAGTCTATCGAAACCCTTTTTCTCTGAAACGCGTAGGTATTAAGCTGAAATTAATATAAAATACTTTGGACTATAGTGCTTAAGGGCTGTATAAAAATCAAGGTTCTAAGTCAACGAAATCAAGAAGAAGTCTAAAAATACGGTCATTACGCCGCATATTTTGACACTCCTAAATAAATCAAAATCTACAGGGTCCAACAAAATTTTTTCACGAAATGTACTTTACATATTTTCATAAAAATATTCTGCCAGAAAGAAATAAAGTGTTATTAAATTCACATGACTGAGCGCAAATATATGTAGGCACAAATCTCGACGGGATACTTATAAGTGAGGTTTTTCGTAACATTTTATATTAATACATCGATATGTTTAAAATATATTCAAAAACATAAAAGGAGTACTGAAAAATTGTTCAAAAGGAACACAATTGCGATTTTATTTTGCCCAAATTGTCTCTAAATAAATATTTTTTTAATTAATAATCCCGTATACAATCCATTCGGTGAAAAAAATAAAACCTGTCGTGATCGCCTATAAAGTTTCCGTACACATTTTGGGCATTTATGCACATTTAACGGTATATAATATTCCAACTAAAGTATTTACAAAATTCAAGCAAATCGATTCGATTTTTCATTTACTGGTGCTGTGACACCTTACTTCTAACGAAATTTCATGATTCTACGTAAATGCGAAATATAACGTACAAATTCTAGATCACTTGCATTTTATTAGAATTATTTGATAAACTTGCACCAACACATCTAAGAAATGTAGACATCTACTGAAATATTCTTAATGAGGATTGGGATACGCATATTTTAATTCTAACTATTTCATTTTCTTTTACTTTTTTTTGTGATTTAATATAGTGAAGTAACCGAATTGGAGGCATAGGTCAGTTCAAGTTATATTAAATCTGATCATTTAAGTTAGGTAACCATTTGAACGGTGCAATTATTTTAAACTTAAACAATGATATCTAGGCTTACCGTAATTTAAGTCTCTTTAATAAAATTATAGACAAATTACATAAATGTTGCTCTCCATCCGGCGAAAAATAAAGAAAATACCCATGGACCAAATCTGTTTTTCTTATTATATTGTTATTATTAATAATAGTTGATCCAATAATATAATCAATGAAAATTTTTTTTAATATTTAAAAAAAATTTCGAAAGAAGAAAATAATAATATTTGTCTAGAATTTATTAATTACACGCTCTTTTTAATTCACGCGCTCATTTAATAATTCTCAACTTCAATACCAATTATTTTCAATATGCTACATAAGGTCGTAGTTTTCATGAAAATGACGGTGCCAATGTCCGTTACTGCAAATCCGGTTTTTATGCGCATGAATAAAGTATATATTTGCACATAGCTCTAAAACAATATAAGTATATCGTGAAGCTATGAGAAACGAAGTTGTGGACGGAAATTACGAAATAGGAGTGATTGCTTACTTTTAAAACCAGTTTTAAAATCTTTTAGTTAATAGTCCTCCTTTGTCATAGGCATAAGTTCTAATCTTAAAGTTCATTGGCTAAAATAGAACATAACCGCATTAGACGATGACCAAAACTATTTATTGTAGTGTTAAGATGGTGTTCTTTACAAAAATTAACTGTAACATAAATGTACTTACATATGTTCTGTAAGCCACGCATATCTATTTATTTGAGTGCAACTTATGTATCTAAGTACCAAAGGTAGTCAACATAGTCTTTGAATAAATTCTATGTTAACAGCTCGTTGGTTCAGTTAACGAATACGCCCTTACGACTAATATTAACAAAAATGCAAATGGGCAATGAATTTAAAGCAGCCAATCACTTAGTTGAAGTCACGCTAAACCTAGACATGAATATTACAGTGACAATTTCTCCGAATGCAATTTAATACCCAAATTTCTAACAGCGAGGGCGCCCGCGCGTCGCCGGAAACGCCGAAGATTACGCCATTTTGTTTGCGTTTCAAATTAGCAGCGACATCCTGTCGGCGGCGCCACTTAGAGCGTTGGATCGCTGAATCGTACGAGCTCGAGAAGGAATCAAATTAAATTTCCGTACATCAGAGCGGCAGGTGTCGATTTCGTCCTTGAACGCGAGGACGTAACTCCTCCTGTATTATATTATTAAATTATATTAATGCTCGGCGTATTATGTGAGTTCATTTTGTTCTCACGTTCCGGCGTCAGTTCTATATGTTCGTGCTTGTTACTTATATATAGAGCAGACTTATCCGCCAAGGTTCTTGTCGACTTTTCCGGCAAGTATTTGTTTAATAAGCACTGTGAATATTAATGATATTTTGAATATTAATGATAGAATGTTAGAAGGGGATGATGTTAGATTAATTCAGCATCAACTTCAAAATGTAAAAGTCGATTTCAGCTTACTTTTAAAAATATTCCATACATTTGAAGAATTAGAAAAAATGTTAAGTGCCAGCGGAGATTCGTGCAATATGTTTTCCTTACCAAAGCGTGGATATAAAGATTTTTAACATTACTGGAACTGCATTTTATGTAAATTTTTAAGGAACTTCCATACTTATTTTGTGATAGCTTAAGAAACTTTAACTGTTTGAATTTTGGACTGATTAATAACATTACTGAATATATTTTCATTTAAAATACTATCTCTGATTATACATAAGATGGGCCCATAACCTTTCCCATATGGACTTTTGGAAAATATCATTAGGTAAGATTAAAGTTCGCCGAAGATATGTGAACAATATTTTTTGCTTTATTCATTTAATTATAACCATCTAAATAACAACTTTAATCTGCCAACATGCCAATTCTACAATCTTATTAGAATAAGAAGAATGAGGCAGGTGCCTGGATTATTTTTCTTATTACCTGCCTAGATAATTTATATTTTTATTGTACGTCCAGTCCCATGGAACCTCCGAGAGCTAAAAACAGTTATTACGTCCGAATGGGTATGTACTCCCCAAGAAATGATTAATAACCTTATCCAGGTTATGAAGAATTGCAGCAGACATTTCGGCAAAAAGGCCACATTCGATTTAATTTCCTTTTTTTTCTTTTGTAATATTTGTTAAATAAAAATAATGCCTGATAAAGGCACTTCTTTTTTTATTGAATTAGTAATTTGAAAACAATACAAAAAAGTAAATTAGGAAAGTCTAATTTACAAACCGAAAGTTTTTTAATCTTAATAATTAATATTTATTTCATTTTGTTGTATAAAATCTAGTTTCCCAACACTTCTGAACTAATCTAAAAAATCATAACTGCACATTTTTTTGCAAGGGAGTATTTTTAATAATACCTAAAATAATTAATAACTAAAATGGCTATAATCATAATCATTAATTATAGTGTTCCTAAATCTTTTACGTATACTTACTTGTCGCCATCAACACCAATCACCCTCTCTGAAATTTTTGTTCATATATTTGTGAATGTTATTGAGAGAAGTTCGGTTTAATATGTTTTATAACATTATCTTTCGATGTTTCCACATCAAGCGGTTTCTGAGAAAAACTTCTATGACAGACGGACAAGCGGACACTAGAGTGATCTTATGAGCATTTTATTTTTCCTTTTCATTTATAGAATCACAGGAAAAATTTTAAATAGGTACACTTTTGGTCTGTTTTTGGATAAATATGTGTTGTGAATACCATTATAAAACTCGGGAGTCACCGTTTTAAGATAGCGAGAAAAAAATAAAGAAGCAAAAATTAAAGAAATAATCCTCACTCTGAGAAGTTTTTAAACAATGAATGAAATGATATGATCTACATGCTTATTTCACCTTGTAGAAATTAACCTTTTTTCAAAATAACTAAGGTAAAACTTACGTTACTACAGGAATATTTCCATAGAAGTCTTGTCAATAAAGAATTGTATTTCCGGGCTATTAGGAAGAGAGTGGATATATCACTCTATGTAGATTTGGTATTTCCATCGTCTTATATGAATTTGGTATTGCCAATTAAGGGGATACATCGTGCTTAAGTATGGGGTAATTTTACAAAATTTACAGACCAAATTTGCTGTACATATTACCAAGCTTATGAATTCTATTTTGACCAAACTTATGGATCGACTATTCTGAGTAAAGTCTCCTTGTACATGGGACCAAAATTTATAGAATCAATTTTGAATAAACTTGCATATAAACTATGCTGAGTGAAGAATCTTTGCATATTAGAACAAATTTCTAGAATAAGTGTTGACCAAACTTACAAATTGACTATGCTAATTGAGGAACCTTTGTATTTTAGACCAGATATATGGATTTTAATTTTGACTAAACTTATGGATCTACTCCGTTCCAGTATCCACTTGATTACTCAGCACAATTAAAATAGCAAAATTAATTAGTAGTTTTGATCTTATATACGAAGACTCCTCACTCTGCTGAGATAGTCCTCACTCTACCGAATAAGGGTTCTTTGTATATTATATCAAACTTACGGATTCAATTTTGTCAGCTATGCTGAATAATCAAGTGAATATTGAATTAGATATAGAAAGGGTCTGTAGTCTAAAATTACCATTATTTAACAAGAAATTATTTTATTTTTATACCAAATAAATGGAATTAGCAATTGGAATAGATGATTTAGATTATTTTGTGGAATATAGTAAATACTAAGGATGGTTTTAGCTTTTGGTCAATATGTCTGCCAGCATTTCAGAAGTTAATGTTGAAATTGGCATATCAAATTTTAACTTTTTTGTCAGCTACGCACTCTCTAAGAAAATAATATTATGAAATAATGGACTAGATGCTTATTTGAGAGAACTGTGGTTATTTATATACGATCTCACTGACACTATCATTTGACAAATTTAACTAACTCATTATATTCTTTAAATAAATAACTTCCTTACATGATTCAATTAAGGCCATATATTTTTCTTCCGTACCGGATATTCCTAATGTTTTTTTATACAGAAGAAGTTACTGATCCCGATATAATAAAACAAAACCCAATGTAAAACCTTCTGTCCAAAGAACAAGATGCCCAACCAGCATCAACAAAACGAGGCAAATTATATGCAAATTTCCTATAAAGTAAACTATGACTTTTAGTTTTTCTTATGCATACTCACAAAAGTTTCAAATGTTTCTATAGAATTTCGTGAAAATCTTCCTTTAAAATATTTATTGAAACCACCAAAAGATTGTTCTTTTTTTGTGAATCCCGATTAAGTAAATGCAAAGAAACCTTGAAATGTCTGTAATTTTATTATTGTTTCTTTTTACGTTTATATTTGGTTTCAAACGTAATTAGGATATTTCTGTTATAATTAGTTATAAATTTTAGACGTCATAGGGTGACAATAAATAAGTAGAAATGTGTATAAGGAGAGAAAAGTTATTACACAAATTTAGATGTGTTTATTTTAGTTTGGGATGGGTAGTTGAAAATTCTATGTATGTGCGAATGTTACTTTTTCACTGTTTTCTAGTAAATATAAAAGCAAAATCACGTAATGTTATTGAGATTTACGTCTCGTAGCGTTACGCTTATTACAAGTAATTTTAAATAAAGCTTATTCAGTAGAACGATTGTTCTGAAGCCACAGTCTTCCTGTTGGAATACATATTTCTACGCAGAAGCATCAATTGGAGAACAATAAGGCTCGATCTCACATTCGATTCGCGCTAGGAATTTCTACCATTCATCTCCGGTTCTCCACTTGGCCGACAAAGGGGCGTGCGGTCTTCATGGGGGACAAAAAGTGTCTCCCGGCGGCATTACGTGATCAATCGCCTTTGACGCGCCGCGCCGGCCACTCCTCCGTGGCCACTTCTTGCTCGTTCGCCGCCGTCGCCGGATCGCGCGACGTGCGGCATTTTTTTTTAATTGAATTGCGTCGCCGAGTCAGTAGTAAAGTAGGGCGCGATCGTCAATGGGGTCGGCTTAGATTGCATGTGTTGGTGGGCACTGGGGCGCCTGAAGGGCGAGATTTTTGCCTGGCAAGGTTTATTAGAAAAATCACCTTTTTCCAAATGATGGATGATTGAAAATAATATCTTATTGAAAATAAATTTGAATGAAGAAAAAATTGAGATGTGTTAAAACCGATATTCATTTTAGTTCAGATCATTGATGGCATGTATTTTCATATATTACTATATGTATCTGTAAATACTGTCAGAAAACAAATTATCTGAATAAGTTTTTTTGAATAATTCTCTATCACTATATAACACACACAATTCTCTATCAATATTTTGCACAAATAATAATATTTACTTCCTGGGATTAAATTTAGTATTACAACAAGAAAAGGAAATGAATTTGTTTTCAGTTCTGTCCATGTAGTTGTCGCATTCGTTAAAGGAGTCTGTTTATATTAAATTTGTATAAATATTGTGATAAGGTACACTAAAAATTTAAAGATTTTTCATTTTTTCTTTTTAATTTATGCCACTTTATTCCTGGAATTTATATATTTAATAATAGGTATTTAAAAAAATTAATACAATCTAGTAGCGTAAGAAATTGCGTGGTACGTAAATTGCAAGTTAAAGGGATATAAAAACAAACAATTATTCATTTAAATGTAGTGTCAGTGCCATGGAGTGTTCTTTTAAATGACCGATAAGTAGAACTTTATTATTTCAATACTTTTCACAACATAGAGTGGGTCATCTTTTTTTGACTCAAATTTGAAATGTCCATTCGATTCACTGTTCATTAAAAATATTAAAATCTAAGTCACTTTACGATAATTCAAAAAAATATATGAATTTTAAAAAATTAATTGAATTTTAAAAAACCTTGAATATAAAACTTACTTGAGTATTAGGATATGAGTCTTTTTCATAATATATTGAGTTATTTTTTTAACAGTGAAATGTACAAAAATTTAAAGTCTTCATTCCTAAATAACATTACGTATCTAACTGGAAAATACCATTCTTGTTATCTTAAAATATAAAACAATAATTGCCATTTTCCCTCCTAAAAACATAGTGGTTTAACGTGTTGAAATACCAATAAACACGGAATCTTAAAATTTAAGAAAAACTGTAGTTTTTTTGTTGTCTTTTTGAAACTTGAAAACTATTTGAAATTTGAGTAACTTTAGTTTTTCGAAAATAACACACAAAAACCTTAAGTCTTCTTTTCTAGAAATTTTACAATATGACACATATATGCACAAAAAAACAAATAAATAATATTTATCATGTCATTAATATTGAACAAACACTTAAAGGCGACATATTTTTAAACGCACATATTTGACTTGATTTTTGCTTTTGAATGAACTGATGATGAACTGGACCTGATAATTTAAATCCAACTTCTGATAATTAGTATTATATTCCGTCGTTTCCTTTAAGCTGTTTTTTACAATACAATAGTCGATAATAGCAAAATAATTAATTATTTATTTTATTCCACAAATTTAATATACAATGAAAAAGGGGCCATATTGTCACAGGAATCTCTTCAGATCGACTATAAAAATAAGTTTTGAAAAATTGGGTGCTTTTTAGACTACAAAATTTAATAATAGAAAATTAAATAATAAAAAAAATAATCGACTTTAAAAAAGGCAAAAATAAAGAATACGAATATTGATAAGAATTAGGATGTTAGAAGGAAAGGACAAGAGTGCAGATGGATCAGGTTTATGAGAGGTAGGACTTTTCCATTCGTACATTAAAGACAGTCATCGAGGATATTCTCTTGATGGAAGGATTTAGTTGATTACGAAGTTTTTTGCTTGTATGGAGAGGAATTTTTTTGGAAGGGGTAGCGATATGTTTGGGAATAAGTAGGACGAGTAAATTTCCAGAACGTAACTCAAAGGCCGTGAGAAAAGATAACTGTGAAGATAATTTGGGCTATGAGGATTTTTAATGTATTAAAGAAAAGCGTAAGTGTAGTTGGTGAACTTTTGATCATTTTAGACATGACCTTTTTTTAGAAATATGATCATATTTATTGAAGTTGAAGACGTAAAGGATATATAAATTTTGAAGATGTTCTAACTTGTTTAAATATTCCCCATTAATATCAGAATAGCATAGTATGCTCCATTGTGATAGTGGGAGTCTTTGATAAAGATAACTTTCATTTTAGTTGAAAGAAAACTTTGAAGATATTTGTGAGAGTGTATCCTGCTTAAAACAAGACGACCATTAACATAAATTACTAGAGGTTGCTAATTAAAACTTTGACTGATCAGTAGACCAAGGTTTTATTAGTTGACAATATATGATTTCTTTACATTTGAGGTAATTTATTCAGGTTTAATTTCTAAATAAGTCTTTAAGTACCGACAATGATAGCTTGTTATTTTCATGGTTTAATTACAGGACCCATTTCGTTAGCTCACTGACTATCATTTGAAGCCAGTTCCCGATTAAGAAGATCTATGATTATTTGAACTCGTATCGTAAAATTATGACCTGGAAACGTAATAAATAATGCTGTAACCTTAAATTCGTTTCCACTTACACATAAAACCTTGACAGATACAGGGAGATAGGCTGATGTACTAAGAAATATGATACAGTAATATATTGCTTCTCAAACGCCCCAGTGACATCCGTATTGACTGTCGGATGGACACGTGTTTTATTTCCTCTTTTCCTTATCATTCGTCTTCAAGATCCGTCCAATATTTACTCACTTAAATACCTATTCATATTTGTGTACATGGAGTCGCTGTTCGATATATGCGATAATATTGTGTTTGATATTTTTGTGGCAAAGAATATTTCGATAGATACCTTAACATTATTTTAATTTTACATGAATATGTCTCCTTTTCCTCTATAATTTTAAAATTTGTAAAAATATAATGTGATAGGTCAGTATTTGTAAAAATATAAGGATATAGGTACATAAAAATATAATTTATTACTATATCTTCCAGTTTTCAATTTTTACCACTTTAGTTTTATTATTCACAAAAAATGTATCATCATCATCATATCATCATCATCATATATATTAATACGCTAAGATTAAGATGTTACTCTCCCTTTTTAGAAAAAACCTCACAACTAATCCACATAAATTATATATCATTTTATAGATAATTGCTTGCTATACCGGCATCCACAACTAAAAAATTTATTATTGCTATTGTTTTTCCAAATTAATTAATTATTAAAATTATATACATAAAACAGCAATGCTGCCATCTAACGGCTCAACGTCAATATGATTGACGGTCGGTAAAATTTTTGTTTAATTTCAAATCCACTCACGTATAAATAACGTGGCGCTTTAGCTCAATGCTTTTGATACTTGCGCCTCTATATGTCAATTTTAGTAAAATATTTGTTTGATCTGTCATCTGAACTTCATAATGGAATATATAATGCGAAGACTTCGTACGGGTCACGCTAGTTTATTTTAATATTACTTCATTTTTATTAGTACCTACTCCTTTGCGTACTTGTCTAGTTTTGAAAATAGAACAAGTATTAATTTTGGCAAATACTCCTGCATAGAAATAATAAAATGCACATAGTGCAACAAAAGGTAAAGCTAATTTTGACACGTAAATTCTCACTTTTATTTGCTGAATTTTTAAAACAGAAAATCTGTTCGCTTGTAACTCGATTTCAATTGGATGAATTTTGATGCAGTTTACAGTTTTAATTAGCTCGTTTATTATGGGAAGCGCATAGAATTATATTATATATATTTTTGCTCATAGAATTAATGAATATTGTGGCTTTGAGAAGTCATAGTGTTTTGAATTACTATGCCCATATAATTAGATTTTTATTAAAATGATACATGACAGAGCTTATAGCTTGTAACTATTAGCCTTTGCCTCCGATATCGTTCACGTGGAAAACGAAAAAGGGTTAATAGGTTTTTTTTAATTTTACGTCGTTTTTTTGCGTCGTTTTTTTTATTTAGTAAGTTATTTGTTTTTAACTGTAAAGTCAAAAAAATATTATTTGTTAAATGTTTCACTCTGGACTATACGTCAAATAGAGCTGATAAGGAAATTATTCCGACTTCTAATCCATTCCCATCATTTTATAAATTTGCCCCTGGATTTATTTAATATGAGAATAAATGCTGTTTTCGACTGGAAAACAAATGGTACATAATTTGTAATCTGTGCATAGGCCGCCCATGTCGGGTCATCGCTCTGGGTAGTTACATTGTGGTCGAATACGACCACAACCACAACTTAAAAGTACCCCTAATTAAGAATAATGGTTTTATCTCTAACCAGGGTATCCTAATCAGCCTGTGAGAAAACTTTTAAAATTCATTGGGTAGCTTTTGAAATTACCTGAAACTAATAAACTCATAAGCATTTGAATTTTTATTGGTATTGATAACGATATTTTAAAACAAAAAACTGTGAAATATTAAAATTATTTCTGCACTATGAACAGTGAAGTTATCAAAAAATATCCAATATCGTTAAAATAAACTGATATAATTTTATTTCAATGAATATCTTAGGGAGATATCAGAAAACATTGAAAATTACAATTTATATTTTATTGTTTACTGTATGGCAAACCAAAAAAAACACTGCTTAAAGTTTAAATTTACAGTTTCTTAAGCATTTTACGGCATAGCTTTAAGTTTTGAAATCCTCGGTTTGCACCTCGTGTCCTGTTAGAAAGCACTCCAGAATAATATGTTGTACTGTCTGATTCAGGTCCGTCAGCATTTGTAAATAAGCATAGTAGTCAATTCCGATTCTTAAGTAGTTGAGCATGCACCAAGTAGATCGAAGCTCTTCAAACTTTTGGAAGGATAAGCTCGGGTTCAAGCAAAATAGGTCGAGTGACATGGTCATTCCTTGGATCAGGTTTCAATCAGTTTCCATTCCGAGCGTAGATTGTGGGCCAGACGTGGTGATGGGTTCCGTCACTTCAGTCTAGCGGTCCTAAGTGTAGCCAGATTGTTTTTAATGGGTAGTTCAGGTCTCTGAAGGACCTTTTCCATTTTTAATGTTGTAGACGAGGGATGTGTTCCGCGTTTGCTTATAAGAACACCAGACAAGTTATTCACAAGCATTCAAGAGAGATTCCCCAGGTTGGACCAATCAGTTTTTTTTCAGAATGTTCCTGTTTCTTAACAATATGGAAGAAACCGACTATGACAATGGAAAGAAAGAATATGCAGCGGCAGATAATTTGGGACTTAATTTTTGACTAACTTTTTAAATTCTCCAACTAATTTGATAGATTTTAAATATTAAATTTTAACACAATATGGTGATTTTAAGAATTAAATTTTAATACAATATGTGTGTGTCTCGCGTCCGTGATTTTGGTACAATAACAAATACATTTTCAAAATCGTCTTTGTGAAAACTTGAATGTATCATGTATCACTTTATGTATTTTCGATATCACACTTTATTTATCTATGTAATTTGAAATTATGTTGTTATTTTTAGAATTTCTTCCCCAAAAGAGTATAAACAGACCCTCTTGGTAGATAATGCTGACTGATGGATGGACATCAGTCATATAGAATCTGGCCGCATATAGCAGAATAGTTTATCGATTTATTTTTTTGCAGGTCCAAATCTTTGATACATAACTTGAAAACTTATTTACATATTTATCTTAAAGGGCGTCCATAAGCACAAACTAAGCTAAAATTTTTCTCTCCATCCCAAATATTAATTACGATTTGTGTGGAAAAGTACACAACAGATTATACTTAAAACATTCAATCACTTTATATTTCTTTTTATATTCTTCCGATTCATAAATTTTTAAAATATTGATTATATCGAAGAATATCTTTTAAACATTCCCACTAATGATTTTTTTCCCACTTTAGCCTCTGGATTAAAATTCTAATTACGGATTCTGTTATAGGGCAGCAATTAATTTAATCCTCTTTTATGTCACAATGAACTTTTCCCAATCAAAGCCTCCATCCTAACTTATGAGTACATAATATCTAACAAATACAAAAATAAATAACACAATGAAATATAAATATGTAGAGTAATTCTATGCTAAGCTGTGTATATAGTCTCACACCCAGTACACTGCTGGAGCGCCACACACTATTTACATAATTTGATTAAAACTCAACCGCTCCAGTGCGTCTCAGCCTTAATCATTCGCGCACCTTGCAGCGTATCGTGGAAATTGTGTTTTTTTATGAAATTATTTTAAAACGAGCACCAGCACCATTACCGCTACGCCTCGCAATAATGAGTGAGATATTGTTTTGACCACGAAATGAATGATTCCTTCTTATTATTGATTTAAGTAAACTACCTCACTGTGCATAAAAAAACCGGTGCTTGTTGTTTTATGAAATTTCAGTAGTAATTTTTGCTCGCAGAGTGGTAAAACATTGTGTTCTATGTGCCCGTTGTGTTGTGATATTATGGAATAGCTCATATAATTAACAATAATTCTCTTCCATCAACAACAAACTAATTGAGAAATATTATTGCATTTTCTAATGAAGAATATCGTCAATGATTACCACTATTTATTTATTATATATATATATATATATATATATATATATATATATATATATATATATATATTTATATATATATATATATATATATATATATATATCATGGCGCTTAAAACAGGTTACTTTTATGAATTTTTAAAGATTTTCTAATTTTTTTCTTGGAGAATACCAAACCTTGATGCGGTTTTCTTCTTCGGAAGTATTGTGTATAGATAAATATTTATATAAATATTAATAATAAAAACAATACTCCGCAACTTAAATATTTACACTAACACACTAATGCGCTGATCGTACGTAGTACGAAGTGTACGATACTAATAGTTGATACGATACTAAAGCCTTATATTATTATAGTCTAATTTTTCTTATTAAGTTTTAATTATATAATATTTAGAAAGTAAATGCAGAAGAAAATTAAAAAAAATTTCTGTTCCAATGCACAATATTTTTATTTGGCCTTCCCAAAATGTTGTGTAACACACAAAAATAATGTGGGTTTAATGATACCTTTCCAAATTATTAGTTAAATAAGTAAATAAGTAGTTTTACGTATTATCTTCGAATTTATTCTTCGCTTAGATAAAATTACTGTCCACATCGTACCCATAACATTATTGGCTCAGGCCTAATGTATACAATAACGTTTGACCTTCAGAGTTATGACTAGCCACAATCGTAATATCTCATTCCAACATCTAGACATTTAAACCTTGTACTCAATGTTCAAAGTCTAGGAATATCAAGTCTAATCATTTTAATACTGGTTTAGCTACAGTAAATTTTTGAATATATAACCTTTTAATTAATACTTCGTCGAGTTCTAAACTGTACCGTTTATATGAAAATCGACTAACTACACAAATCCACATTATCCTTCATCAAACACTCAAATCTTTATTTCCAACTGGAGTAACGGCTGAAGGTTATTTCTGAGTCTTTAAATTGATTAAACATTTTATATTTCGGTAGCTAAAAAGGAAAATAAAGTGGATTAATTTTATGATCAGTCATGTGTCAGTTCATTTATCCGTCGATTACTGTCGTTATTATTAGAAATGGTTTAACCTGGGAAATAGGGTCTCTATATTCATTCAACATTGAAAAATATTGATATGATAATTTCAACGATAACAAACGATTTTTTTTTTCATTGTCTTGTATCGTATGGCGAACCTATTAATCCCATATCTATTTAATCAAGTAAGTGAAGGGAGGTGCTATCTACTCTATTTTAATATAATTTTGGGACTATATTCAGAGGTATATACTAATATGTAAATAAATAGTTGAACTTACATAAATATATTTATGAATAATCTATTTTATACATATATATTCATTTACATACACACAAACACACACACGTACACACACACCCACGCATGCACGCACACACACACACACGAGCGCGCGCGCTTATATATATATATGTATATTTATATATATATATATATATATATATATATGTGTATATATATATATATATATATATATATATATATATATATATATATAAATATATATCCTATTATATATCCCACGTCCCATTTAATTAGCTGAGGAATGTAAAGTGCACTCAATTTTAATAGAATTTGTGTGTAAAAGAGAGGATTTATACACATTTGTATAAACGTATATCCGCATATATATTTACAAACTTAAATAAATGTATACTTAAATACATTAGAAAATCTATTAAAAATGTGGGCTATAAAGATTCAATTTTAAGGTATTGTTAAAAACGTCCATTAAAACGTACTACTCCCCGTTTTTGAAAGTAAAGAAATCAAAATTATAAACAGATAACGTCTCCAAAAGTTCATCTAACGGAAAACTATGGCAATGATTGTAAATCTAGTAGTATTTGAGAAATTTGCGATATTTTTTCGTTCTAGAAAGATGTACAGGACTGGAATACACTAACATGATAAATAATAATATTAATACTCATAGTTTAAAAGAAATACTACGTACCTTAAATGTACATATATATATATATATATATATATATATATATATATATATATATATATATATATATATATATATAATTCTGTTAATACCAATTGATATCGTTTATTCTGGATATGGGCAGACTGAGTAATAGTAAATTATTCACGTATTCTAGGGTTTTACATACATACTTATCGCGATTTGGGAGATACGGTGTGGTTATATCCCGCATGTGTTTCGTTACGTATATAAAGTATGTGTTGTATGGCACTGTTTTTACCATATTTATAGTATTTCGTACAATCTATTGAGGCATAATCTGTAAATTAATATTTATACTCGATATGTGCTCATATTTATATGTATGAATACATATATTCATTATATTTATTCTGTTTTATATAATCATATATACGTAAAAATTTACATATGAAGGCATACCAAGGTTTCACATATTTTTAATACCGGAAAATATGAGATATTATGCGATTATATTCCTCGTCTATTTAATTATATAAGTGAAAGGAAGTGCGGTTTACACTTCACTGTCTCACTATAAATACATATATTCATTTAATTTATTACATTTCATATAATCTCATGTATATATATCTATATCTAAAATTTGTTATGTGAAGTAGGCAGGCATTCTTAGGTTTTACATATTTGACGGGATCAGGAAGATATGATGCGATTATAAGGCGGAATCATGGAGATATGATACGGTTATATCTCATATCTATTTAATAATATAAATGGAGTAAGATGCTTTGTGTTCAATTGTAATGGAAGTTTGTTAATAAATATACAGGCGTAAAATGATACGTAAATTAAGCCTTAAACTTACACACATGCATACATTTTACGTATAATTTTATATGTTCATTATATTTTACGTAATCCCATTTATATATATGTATGGTAGAAAACTCTTGTGTGAACCAATTATTCTTGAGTTTTATAAATTTGGTGGGATCAGGGAGATATGATGTGATCATATTCCAAATCTCTTTATTCACATAAATGTAGCAAGACGCAGAAACCCCATTTTAATAGAATTAGATGTGTAGGTGTATGCGGATAAAATTATTTATATATATATATCTATTTAAACGTACATCCATATACATACTTGAAAATTTAAAAACATGCGTCATTATATTTTACATAACGTCAAGTACGATATGTACATATGTTTATATATAAAGCCCTTGTGGATATTATGTAAATGAGTTACATATAAGACATGATTTAAAAGAATAATAGCTGTTATCCGTGGTTCTCAGGGCAGAAGAAAAACTTCTAAAACCGTTTTTATTTAGCTTAATTAATGCAATTATAACACTAGATTTCATCAGCAGCGCATACAGTAGTAATTGTCATGTATTTACTTGACCAGGTTGATTGTAACCTTTTTTACAGCCATGGTCCCGTCTATATTAATGTAAATAATTGTATTATAGTAGCAAGAAATTTTAATTTTATTAATTTCTGAAAGTTTCCAAAAACTTCACTCTTTGTTGATTGTACATATATTATATCTACGGGATATTTAATCGAGCAAACATCACAAATCATGGTTGTAAATTAAGGTGTTTCATTTAAATTTAAACCTTTTTTCATGAAATAATGATATTTCTAGTTTAACAATGGCAAAGAATAAATAATATTTAATGAAAAGAATGTTATGCACCATAATATTCATTTCTTTAAATATTTTTTTATTATTTTAAAATACTTGCGTATATCAATGAACCTATAAATGGCTTTACGACATAATTATATGTCATTGAATAGCTGTTTAATTAACCATCAACTTTTAGCTAAGACGACAGGGTAGCCAACGGTTCGCCTATCAACAAAATAAGAAGTTTACGTTCCAAAATAAATCTCAAAAACAGACCTATATACGATAAATATTGTTGCAGTTTGGTAGCAATAGGTAACATATTTCATTTGAGTACGGATCAAATAAGAGACAGAAAATAGAATGCCGAATTGAGCAACAAAAGCCAAAATAACACCAAAATTATGCTTCATATATTGAATTGACAGTAAACTCATAAATAAGGGCAAAAATGAAATTGAATTACTTAGTACTTCAAGCATCAAAAGCAGAAGTATGAGCAAAATGCGCTCACAGAAAATCATTTACCTAAGTACGTCTTTATATACCAAAAGAGGAGAAAGACATTAAACTCAGAAGAAGATTTCAACACCAAGTTTGACAAAAAAGTAGAAATTAAAGTTGTAAATATTATGTACAAAAAACGTTATTCGTTCAAAACTTTCTAAGTGTACTTTTGACATTCAGTGTTATCTATTTCATTTTAGGTAAATTGGATAATTGAAGTAGAAATTAAAGTTTTAAATATTATGTACATAAAACGTTATTCGTTCAAAACTTTCTAAGTGTACTTTTAACATTCAGTGTTATCTATTTAATTTTAGGATAATTGGATAATTAAAGTAGAAATTAAAGTTTTAAATATTATGTACAAAAAACGTTATTCGTTCAAAACTTTCTAAGTGTACTTTTGACATTCAGTGTTATCTATTTCATTTTAGGTAAATTGGATAATTGAAGTAGAAATTAAAGTTTTAAATATTATGTACATAAAACGTTATTCGTTCAAAACTTTCTAAGTGTACTTTTAACATTCAGTGTTATCTATTTAATTTTAGGATAATTGGATAATTAAAGTAGAAATTAAAGTTTTAAATATTATGTACAAAAAACGTTATTCGTTCAAAACTTTCTAAGTGTACTTTTAACATTCAGTGTTATCTATTTCATTTTAGGATAATTGGATAATTAAAGTAGAAATTCAAGTTGTAAATATTATGTACAAAAAACGTTATTCGTTCAAAACTTTCTAAGTGTACTTTTAACATTCAGTGTTATCTATTTCATTTTAGGATAATTGGATAATTAAAGTAGAAATTCAAGTTGTAAATATTATGTACAAAAAACGTTATTCGTTCAAAACTTTCTAAGTGTACTTTTAACATTCAGTGTTATCTATTTAATTTTAGGATAATTGGATAATAATATGTATTGTATAACGATATTTTCATTTGAGGTTAATATTTACGGTTAATGGGGTTAGTCAAATGAGCGGTTATTTTGAATAAAGTGTGCTGGAATTTATAATGATTTCACTTATTTTTTATGTCTAAATAAGAAAATTTACATAGAAAATAATATACTTAACAAAAAACGTCGCTTTGGTAATTTTAATAACAAATTGATAGAAAGGTTTCTTACTATGATGAAAGGGTTGGCAAACTTGAAATTTATAATCTCTCTTTACGCAATCACTTTCGCTTACTTAATTTTTTGAGGTAGTTTATTCTTTTATGTAAATTTTCGATTACATTTACACATTTAGGGTTTTATATCACTATGAGTTACTATTAGATTCAAAACATTTTAAGCAAAAACGATATTAGTATGAGAAATGTCTCTTAAAAATTTTTTTTAATTATGGCGAGCAAAAATTATTGTTGTTAAATGGGTCCTTTTTTATACATTATTTTACTTAGTAACTAAAACGCAGTGAAATTTTCATTTACGTTAAACTGTATTTATTTCGATCGAAGTAATTTGACAAATACTGATGAAAAGTATTAAAGCGTACATTTAGAGAAATAATTTCTAATTTAATAATGCAAAGCGTGGATATAGTGATCCACTATGTGTTTTTTTGGATCATAATTTAACACCATTTTCTTTAATATATGTGCATATGTGATAAGTTTTAAGCATTTCGTGGAAAAAATAGTAAGAAAGTGAAGCAAGAAGTGAGCTTAAAATTGGCAAGAATTTAATTGATACGAAATTTGATAGAACGACTTTTGGTAGCAATAAAATAAAAATTAACTTCAATTAAAACATACATGTGTATATATATATATATATATATATATATATATATATATATAATCAATCCAACCTATCGTTCACTTATATCAAGTTACAATCATTAAATATCATTATGTGTGAATTAATGGTGTCTTCTATCCTATAAAATTAAAAGTCTCTTTTAATTTTAACTTCTTAGTCTGACGTTACTAAATATTTTTAATTTTATTGTATAAATTTGATATTGTTCATTAGTATTTTACTGGAAAATTATAACTGTCAGAAGTTTTTATTAAAGAATTTTCCATTTACACTTAATGATATTGATATTTACATTTATATACAGTTTCACCTATTTTATCCATTTAAGGAGTAAACTCCAGTAGCGTCTAAGAACTGACGCACATTCTTTATTCATTTTCACAACACTAGCAAGTCAATATCAGTTAACAGTTCATTTTTAATTTATATAGGTTATGACTACACATTAAAAAAAACGATCGATATTGATAATTTGGAATCGTTTCTAATAATCTATTATATACTTCATTAGATTTTTATTGTTATTTTTAATATCTGTTAACAATACTTGACGTATTAAAAATATATTTAGTGTGCCGTTATGAAGATATATTTTCTTTGTTATGAATTATATTCATAATTTTTTTTGCTTTTTATTTTTTTTTTAGTAATTGACAATGGATGAATTATTAAATTTTTTGTATTTAAAAAACGCAGACTAACATATTCTATTTCTGTAAAGACCGATACATTTTTGCCTATTTTCTTTAAAAGCTTAGAACTTTTTCAGAATCAATATTTCGGAGCTAAAATACAAAATAGGCCTTGCTTAAGAACTCTTGAATAAAGTAAACAATTTTGTTTATTGGAATGAATAATGGCTCAAAATACGCATTGGTCTAAACAAATATTTGTTGGTCGCTAACCAACTAACTACTTATTACTTTCCAAAATTAAAAAAAATAACTCCAAGAAAATAAATTTACCCAAGGATTTTCATTAACCAGACACGTAAAGCCCGAAGATGGAGTTACTAAGCCCTAGATACGACAGAATTAATATAATACCTACATAATAACGTATTGCGGAGCAACCGCCATGCGATCAGCGAATATTGTCTGAAATACTAACCAAATTGGGCTTGTCTTGCCGCGCTCAATTAAGCACCCGTGTGTTACGTAAATATTTGTGCTGTGAATTATGCAGTGTCGACTGTTGTCATTAATGGGTTCGTAGAGGGAGCTTTAAGTGAGGTACAGATATTATGTCCCATATAATATGGTTTAAACCCATACAGCCTTGCATATAAATGTTTGTTTTGGGAAATATAATATTTTCTTGCTTAATGTCTTGTTTAGAATCATTGAGAGGGGATTGGAAAATATATTCGATGAAGAAAATAATGATACATCTACCAATGCGGTAACGTAATTCTATTTATATTTAATTTCGTCTATTTGTAACTTTTCTTGAAACTTTCCTGCTCGTAGCTAAAATCATCCGATGTGATTTGTCCCATTTTTTCAGCCACATATTTTCCAATATAACATTTGAGTTGAGGACCTTAATTTCCAACTTTATCACATAAAATGTTCCACTTTTTTCTATTATAATATAATCTATAGTAACTTGTCAAATATTTTTACACATAAAATTACACAAACAATTCAGATATAAATTCTATATCAACCGACATCAAAACTCTAAATGAAGAACGCGCTTCAATCGGTCAGTGGGCTCATAAAATGGGTATGTTATTTAATCTAATTAAGTCCAGAGCTATCATAGTTGGTAGCAAAGGCTGCTTTATAAAATTAGGCTATAAAATCTGCCCTAACTAATATTAAATTATACACCAGTTCTATTTACACAACTGTTATGTGTATGGACCCTTCAAGCACCAGTTCCAGTTGTTCAAACTAAACCTTACGACTTCCTCAAGTTCCATTTGTTCAAACTAAAACTTACGATTATTTAATACCCTTACTCTCAATGTTTGGCTAAGGAGATGTATGCTTCCCAGATCTTACTAAGAATGGTCATAAACAATTAGAACACCTTTAAATTTGTGCATCTGCTAGGTCTTTGATTGAAGAAATATGAAGATATTTCTTGTTTCAAAGCGCAACTTAAATGGACGGAAGCCCATAATCGAGGCAGCCTATAATTCAATATTTAATTAAACCTGTGAATACTTATATTTCTTTATAACATTTTGAACAATCCTAGTTATCCGACATATGTTAGAAGCAGTTTCAGCTACTTGTCTGCACACGGTATTGGGCTATGCTCCGAAAACCAGCTCAGTCTCCTTCTTCCAAAACATACAAACACGTTTTATGAAAATTCCTTCTATCTCCAGGCCGTAAAACTTTGGAATTTAGTTAATCTGGATACCAGGACTTTAAATGTGTTTAAAATTCATCTGAAAAAGTCCTTCCTCCAATAATCTCTTAGTCCTACTCTTCCTTAATTCCGCTTCGTTCTCTTTCCTTATTCGCAACCACCCTATGTCAAGATTTATATACACATTAATAAATTTATTTTGGGTTTTTTAAAAATTAGTTTGTTTTTAATTATTAGCTTGTTATTATATTTTCTTTTTTGTTTGTTATTAATGTCTTTTGCAGTCTCACAATATTTAATTGTCATATTTAACCAGTGTATTTAATTACAAGATATTGTTCCTCCACCAAATGTATATATTTTATGTGTACGTTAAAATTTTTGATAAATAAATTAAGTAATGAATTAATAGTAAGTCTCTAGGAACCATTGCTCCACTATTACAAGAGAATATTAAACAAGAAATTATTTTGTATCCGCTGAAATTTTTAAAAATTTTTATAAGCAATTAGTGCACATGAAACAAGTTTCATCGATATAAGCCTATTAATGAAGTTTAGTAACAGTTTTATTAGTTTTCCTAAAGTAAAAGTTTCATTAGTTTTCCATAATAAGATCGTCGATATTTGAAAATAGTGTTATACGTAATTAAAGCTCAAATAATTGTAAGTATCTATTCAAAAGAGATTAAATTATTCATTATAGTTGCAAGACGTATCGCAATTATAATACCTAAGGATTAAATGACAATATTAGTGTTAATTTAAATGACATTATTAGTGCTAACGCATAATATAAATATTTCGCTATAGCCATGTTATATTATAATTTTAATTATCTATTTTATGACGCGTTTCGTAACTTTTCACGTTTAAATGCATTAATGTTAAACGTGTACAATATAAAAATAAAATTATATCACTCAAGTCGAAAGCCTATTAAAAAATTAACAACTCAAAGTACGATCTTCAGTTGTAATTACTAAACAATCTAAAAATACGATATTTTAAATCTTGTCAAGAAGATATTTATGAGTAAGAATTAAATCAAATCTGTTACTTATAAAAAGCGGTGTTTAACTCAAATCCAAAATATGCCAAAAACGAAAAAGAAAGCAGTGCTTTAAGCATACATCGACGTTTACAAAAGCTGTACTTCCTTAAAGAAATACAATGAGTCACGGCGCATTTAGACGAGAAGTGATTAAAAGCTGTACTTCCTTAAAGAAATACAATCAGTCACGGCGCATTTAGACGAAAAGTGGTTTAAAGCTGTACTTCCTTAAAGAAATACAATGAGTCACGGCGCATTTAGACGAGAAGTGATTAAAAGCTGTACTTCCTTAAAGAAATACAATCAGTCACGGCGCATTTAGACGAAAAGTGGTTTAAAGCTGTACTTCCTTAAAGAAATACAATGAGTCACGGCGCATTTAGACGAGAAGTGATTAAAAGCTGTACTTCCTTAAAGAAATACAATCAGTCACGGCGCATTTAGACGAAAAGTGGTTTAAAGCTGTACTTCCTTAAAGAAATACAATCAGTCACGGCGCATTTAGACGAGAAGTGATTTAAAGCTGTACTTCCTTAAAGAAATACAATCAGTCACTGCGCATTTAGACGAGAAGTGATTTTCTGTTATAATTTGGTTATCGTTTTATTCTTGACTTATGCGCTTCCCTTATGCACTTCCCTAACTTTAAGCACTTCCACTAGATAATATTTAAAAATCTATATTAAATATCCATTTTAACCCAATAAAGCTGTGTATTTAATAACTGTTTTTATGTTTCTTTATTATAGATGCTACTGCAGGTGTCCTGGGTACGTCACCGAGACATTCACCTACTGACGGTGGGTCGTTATACATACACCAGTGATCAGCGCTTCCGGGCTATTCACCAGCCACATTCCGAAGATTGGACATTACAGGTTTGTTCAAATTTTATTGCTTATTATCTTAAATTGTATCAGATTGCAAAAAGTGTCAACTTGTAACACTACTACCTGTTGGTTCATTGCGCCACTCTCTAGCTCACTATAAGGTGCAATAATCTCATTCACCATGCTTTACGTATATAAGCTGGATTCAATCTCAAATTAATCTAAACGCCCATTAAAATAATCCAATATTTGACCAATATAAAATAAAACAATAGTATATTAATATTTTTTTCTTAACATAGTTCAGTATTTAGATCAACTCCAGCTTATTGCTTATTAAGCTTCAATTCTGCAGTTTTTCAATAAAATATGAAAGCCACGCACATTATACAGCTTATTTGGGACCATTCCTGTAATTAAGATATCTTTATAGTAACATTCTGTATATAATACTAAAAAGCACCAAAAGAAAGTAGATAACTTAAATTTCACATAAGATATTAACTCAGAATCATAGGTACTTATGCTTCTTAATAAATCGCAGGGTAATTAAATATTCATACAATTTATTTGGGATGTAATTGTATTTAGATGTGTAGGTTACACTTTACCATTATAGATAGAAAGAGAAGGAAGGATTATAATGTTAATATGGTCATAGAAATGTCGCAACACATTTACGTCAAACTTATTAAATGATTTAATTAAATATGCAATTAATAGAAAGAATAAGAAAAATGTTTGACGTTATATAATTGTTGTTAATAGTGGATACAAAATAGGTAAACTATATAAAATTACCTATTTCGTATCCATTTTTACGTTCCGAATTATAATATCTAGGATAAAATGAGTAGGTCCAATAGTAATAAATTAATCCCAAACTTTACAATCCTTCTAAAGGTATAAAAATATTTTACGTGACTTGGAAACTATTAAAAGTAATGCCACGAAAATAACTAGTGAAATATTATAAAAGGGGCAAAACAATAAAAAAGTAAATTATAAGATTTTAGTTTAATATTATAGCCATAATTTGGAAATTTTTTTATTTTTCCTTGATAACAGCAACTAAAACATAAAGTCATGAGGAGGATAGCCTTCAAACAATCTAAAATCACAAAGTTCATAGTTTTATTTGTCCTGTTTTAGAGTAAAAGTTTACTAAAGCTTTAGTCGATTATTCAGAGAAGGAGACGTGTTCAATACAAATACAACTAAAGCACTACGCAGTTACAAGGTCATAGTTAAATACCAATTTCGGTACTTGGAAACTAATTTTGGATCACTTTGATCCAAGAAGTCTTTGAAGTAAGGACTACAAGCAAATTATATTAAATTATTATATTATAATGACAAGAACAATTGAACGAGAATACGTACAAACGTTATAATAATTTATAAATAGCAGCTTCATAGGGATGAAAGCAAATATAAGGCAGTACACTGAGAAGCAATATTTTTTAATTTTTGTTTGGATGGATGTTTTAATAAGCAATATAAGAGCAATTGAAATGCTGGGTCTCGAAATGAGTAGCAAATTTGTGATAAAGTATTACGAATAAACATAATTTAATTCGAATTTTATGAAAAAAAGAGAATCTTAACATTAAAGATAAGAATAAATCACCAAACACGTTGGAACACGAAACAAGTAGGTACGTAGATGTCTGGATCTTCTAAAATTATTCATCTATTTTACCTATAAAAAATACACGAATTTTACTTGAAAATTCTTATTAAATGCCAGTCTATTTTTAAATTGTTTACACCTATAGTTGAAAAGTTGGAAACGAGGAGACATTGTACGTCATTTTGAAGAGTAATATTCCACAGATTGGGCGGAAAAATAAGAAAGTAATGATAAATTTAATTTAAATTTCGTTTAAAAATACCTATTCAATTGCACCCTAAATATTGGGAAGGGCGAAAAAATGTCTCCGATTAATTTTTTGGGAGGTATAAAAATTGTTTAGATTTGAGTCCGATTCACATATTGAGGGTTCTTTGTCTCGTTTGACGTAAAATTACTTTATTTATGACAAATATTCACTAAAATGGATTTGTTAGCTAATTAAATATTCAATAACTCTTAATATCATTAAATTGGATACATACATATTTTTAGGAAAATCTTAAAATTATGACTTTTTTAATCGTCAATATACGTTTCCTAAAAGATATGAAGACTTATAAAAACATTATTTTTTACATAATTTTAGTTTCAGTAATATTGGCAACAGGGAAGAGGGAGGAGGGATAGTTTCTTGTATGCTTTTCAGTATATTTTTAAAGACAGAAAAAAGTCACAAACAGACAACCGATAAGTGACTGATATTATAAGAGTTTCTTTTTTGGCAACCTAAAAAATTTTAAATTTTGTTACATAATAATAGAATTTTCAATACCAAAGACCTACTTACATAATTATTTTTTTAAATTATACGATGCGCGCGCAGGATGCAACAAAAATTTACAGGATGAAGTTGCTTATTATACGTATATCTACATGCGTGAAGTGACTGACACTATATTCGTGATATTTATTGAGGTATTTGTAAATATGTAATACGTGTTTCATATTCATACATTTCTAAGTTATATCTGTAATTTTAATTTATTTGTGGTTCATATATATATATATATATATATATATATATATATATATATATATATATATATATATATGTATATAAATATAAATATATATATATATATATGTATATATAAATATATATATATATATATATATATGTATATATATATATATATATATATATATATATATATATATATATATATATATATGTATATATATATGTATATGGATATAAATGAATTTGTTAATTGTAAATATTCGTGATTCAAATAGTGCTTTCAAGCTTTTTAAAATATATTTTGAGTGAATTTCTCTAATTAAGGTTATGTGTCGCTATGTATCTATTTGCACTGTAAACATAATTATTTAATTAATGATTAGTAATGATTTTAATTCCAGATAAAAACATAAATTTTTTTACTACTTTGTATAATAATTTTATTTTTATATAATATATATTTTAATTTTTAATATTTATTAATTTGATTAAATTTTGATTTTCCTTACTGTACTTATAAGCGTGCTCGAGTTTTTTATTATTTTATTTCCATTAATTATTTAAATACAAATTGAAGTTATCCTTTTATTATGCCAAAGGAGTATAACTTCTAAAGCGCACTATTTAATTAAATGCACAATTATTTTTCAAACAAATAGATCCAAAACAAAAGAATTCCGACCTTATGATAGGGAGAGAAAGACGGATAGGCAGACATGTTAAAATAATATGAGTCCTTTAATTAAAATTTTACTACTAAACTCTAAAAAAAGCTTGAAATGCTTGAAATTACATTTAAAAGGCAAGCTAATAACAAAGACTTTATTTGTAAACAGTTTGTACAATATTGTCAGTACAGTTTGATTAAATATATAAAACAGCGGGTCTGAATCTTTGAATATGGATTCAAAAAAACTCAGTTCGAGATAAAAAACCTTACTTATATAAAACTTACAGAGTGATAGAGAAAATAAAGATGCAAAGCAATGATAAAAATCACCAAACGGATCCGTGATTTAAATTATAATTTGGTCTTGTGTTTGTAATTCCAAATGTGAAGAGTAAAATAGGTTTGAAGAAGTACTACTTTTAAAAATAATTGTTAACTGAGACCTAAACGACTTTTATAAATTTAATTACTGTTTTAATTACCTTCGAAGTTATTTTCTAGAAAGTGCATTCTACAAAAAGTTAAACGTAAGCTACACACTTTTAAAACACCTATGCAAGGCATAAAAAAACATAAGTTTTTCAGTTCGAGCAAAACAAGAATTAGCACTATAAGGGTTCTGCAAAAGTTTAGGCACTTTTAAACTATTAGAATTTTGTAGTATTTCCATTAAACTATTTACAAATATAAATAAATTATCAAATATATTTTTGACGAGAGTTGGAATATGTGCACATTTAAATAATATTATTTCTCGCCATTTGAATGTATAAATATGTTTTAGTATATCTTTTAAAAGTGTAATTGGGAAACATTTTAAAATGTGAAGCTAATTTTGTAGTTTGAGTTACTTGCACACAGTTTCAATAAAGTTTTTACAGATCCAGCATATATATGTATATATATATATATATATATATATATATATATATATATATATATATTTATATATACATATATATATATATATATATAATTCTCTGTAAATCTGGAATGGTTTTACATATTTATAACACCTAAAAAGCTATAAAATAAAGTCTTTAAAAATGGTTTTCACCTTACCTACCCTATATGCAAAGCGTCTTACCCCATTGTGTTTAGTATAATTAAATAGGTCTTTTAAAATACCGGGGAAACGTCATTAACCCTTTTCAATATAGGAATTTCTTAACTAATAATAAGTTTTATCTTAAATATATTTAGGGTGCATTTTGCAGAAATTCATTATTAATTAATTTTTCTTCACAACTAAATGAAACTAGATGATGTAGAATCATATCTACTTTATTAAAACTATTAATCACGACCTAGGTTTCGTTGCCCACCTTCAAATTGTCCACCTGAAGATGTTGTCGTACAACGAAACCTAGGTCTTGGTTAATAATTGAAATAAAGTATATATAATAATACATCAAGTAGTTTCGTTTAAATGTGAAAAAAATTAAATTTTAATATCTAAAAGGGATTAATAACAGTAATATATATGTGTATATATATATATATATAAAAATATATACATATATATATATATATATATATATATATATATATATATATATATATATATATATATAAATGTTTACAAATCCCTCGCATAGCGAATTATACTCATGCTTGACAAGTTTTTATTATGTAATCAAACCTTAATAAATATTATTAATATTATTTCAATCTAATTTTAACTACGATCTAAAGCTTTAACAAAGCAATGTGTAATATGTCATTCGTTCTATTATCATTGAAAAACAATCACGAGAACTTTGTCGACAACTATATATAAATTAATGGTTTTTACATCTCTAAATTTATCAAGAACGAAAACACCTATAAAAAATATTTATTAATATCGAAAACAAGAAACGATATTAATGGATTTTACATATGTACATTAGTCATAATCGAAAACAACTTTACATAAATTAACGGGTTTTACGTATTTTTATTTATTAAGAACTAAAGCAATTATACATAAATTAACGGTTTTTGCATATCTATATTTATCAACAATAAAAACAAATATATATTAACGGTTTTTACATATGTATCTAAATTTTTCAGACATATATCTAAAATCTAATTTCTCGTCATATAACTATTTGACGAGAAATTAGATTTTTTATTAGTTACATTCAAGAAAATCGTCAACAAAAGTTTTTCTTCCCTGCATAGTCACTATATACGGCTAAAAATTATAATCACGATCTTGCTTGCGCAAACATTCGTGTAATAAAGTCTTTAAAGAATTTGAGTGAAAACGTTTTTTCTTTATTTTTTCTTCCGCTTTCTCTGTCGCATATCTTAAAAATACGACAATATTATTACTAAGAAAACGCATAAATCAGAGCATTCGCTTAAAATATACGCGCGGGCAAGCATAAAAATTCTATATAGCATTTAAATTGAGAGCTCCTTACTTTTTAAAGTCGGTTATAAAAAGGGAGAGAAGTGGGTACTTAATTGGAATTACAAAGGTTCCGACTCTTGATTGCACGATTCAATGCTGTGCTGTAAGATTAAAGATCAAGATTATTCAGCAGCTCATCGATATGATTGATTATACGCAGGGAATTGTAATAAAGTTTTATAAAATTTATTGAGGAAAAGCTGGTATGTCATTAGGTAATCTAATTTTAATACCGATCGAATCACTCTTATCAGCAATAATATACCTTACAAACGTTTTCCCTTTTTTAAATATATTTTGTTGAATTAAAATTTCTGATGAATTATTTATAGACATTGTTTTAAATAAAATGCTAACAAAGGAATTAAAACAAAAAAAATAATCGATTTTTGTCAACATCAGAAAGGAGCCAATTTCGATACTAAATATAAATTTGTAATAAAATAATTCGAACACAGCTTTTCAAAGGATTTTAATATTTCAACCTTTCAGGCTCACCCTTTCAGGTTTTTATTTGGAAATTTTTTTGTCATTGTATAACTCCCTCTCCCAGGTAAATTATGATTTAAAGAATCTCATAGTAAATTTTTTCTGTTCTATTACCTATTAATTTACAATTATACTTTATTATGTGCCATAATGAATTATTATTCGATATTCTTGAAATCAAACTCCTTTAGTGGAAATAAAGGTAAAATTTTAAGATCAACACGAAACATGCAACGACACAAAATGAAAGGGATATTGAAGTTTCAGCGACATAATATTAAAATAAACACATCCTTCTAGCGAGACATGTAATTCATAGAAACGAAAATATATAAATATTACATTAATAAGGCTACAATATTATACGAACAACAGATGGCGTAGTTATATATTTTTAGGACCTATTGTTCTCAATCTCAGTATAATTAAATATTTATTTTGTTTTATTTATCTTTATGAAAAATCCATGGGTAAACTGGATCGTTGGAGTCCAAGTCTGTCATACATTTTTTTAAATAACCTCACACACAATCCGTGATTAATTTGGAAACTTAAGAATTTAATTTTAAACACAGTTTATTTCAAACGTTGTTCCTACAATACACACAATCCTTTTTAATTGGTTTTATGTTAGCTTTATTTGTCTAAATGTATTTATATATGAATTTAACCAAATTTTCAAATTAAATTTTCATCCATTTTGAGTCGTCCGAATTATATGAAATTTTACACACGTATTAAGAACCGTTGATATAGTCATCGGTCATAAGTGTAATAAAAATATAGTGTGATACTAAATAAACCAAATAAAACTGCCTTTGTAACAAACGTGAACTAAAAATTTAAATTATCACCCACATCTAGATATCGGTATTTTGCTCACGATCCAGAATCTATCTCATAACAAATAATTTTGCAAATAAATATTTCAAAAATAAAATTATGGTTTACAAAAAAAAGATAAAAATTAAGCTTTTGGTGCAACATGAACTAAAAAATTAAATTTTCCCCACTTCCAAACGTTCCAGTTATTAAACATTTTGCACAAGTATCAAGAGTCTATGACAATACAATAATTTCACAACTAAAAATTTTGAAATTAAAATTATAGTTAAAAAAAACAAAAAAGAACATTTTGTGTGTATTTATGTATGCACGTTAGAAATTATACTTCTTTGGATTAATACAAGAATAACTTTATTTTACACACAAATAATTAATGGAAATAAAATGACTGGAGCGTGATTATAAATATGAAATCTAAATTCAGTAAATTTAAAAAAATTCTGAAATTAAAATTTACAATTTATTTAACAGATTAGTCGTCCACCCGCTTATTTTTTTGCTGGCTTTCCGCTGTAAGCCAATCATCTGTCAGACCGTTTCCGCATTATCGCGCTTCAATTTTATTATTTTCCCATAAAGATTAGTAAACAAATTTATATTATTTTAAAATTAAATTTCAAATTAATTTTTAAATTTAATTTAATTATTTTAAAAATTTCAATGAATAAAAATAGTTAGCATTCAATTTAATATATCATTGCGTATAATTAATAGTTAAATTTACTGACAGAGTCTAAATAAATTTTAATTTTTAAAAAAAAATTGATATGTTGAAAATTTATCTTAATTTATTAATTTAAAATATTTAATAAATGATAAAGAAATAATTTATAATTCCAACAAAATGGTGGACTTATCTGTCAAATAAATTATGTAAATATATGTTTAGTGAGCAACTTCATTGCGTCGATTTTTTGTTGCATCGTGTCAACTTCATCCTGTATTTTTAAAATTTTACTCTCTTTGATTTTTTCATAACGCGCCTGAGAAAGTAAAACTTCAAAAACACTCTTTTGTAGCAATATGAATTAAAAAATTAAATTATCCCACAATCTCAGGCGTCCAAATTATATAAAATCATGCACATAAGTGAAAATGTTGATAATAAAATTATGGTTAAAGAAAGTAAGAAATATGCTTTTGAAGCAATATGCAAAATAAAAAATAATTTTTTTCTATAAAGATTTTGGTCAAGAATGAAAGGATGTCTCGCGACCCAGCGTTTATATTTAGATAAGCTTGATATAAAATAGCTATAGTCCATCTGAAGATGTTTTAATACAACCCTGGGGTGGTCTACAATCTTATTATAAGTTTAATATAAGAATGAAGTGATTAACAAATAGATTAACTTTAATAAAAAAAAGCGTAGGTTGCTTTCAACTTATATTTACGACAATTGATATCAAGCTCCGTACGCTTTTTTATGTCCAAGTTAATTTTTTAACTTAAGTTTAATTTTATTTTTGTCAGTCGATTTATTGTTATGAATATTTTTTAGCTCGGATTGTTTAGTGGTGGTTGGTCACAAGAGATCGATTTCTTAACGTTCGAGTTCACTATTTACACATTTAAATTTCTAAATTTTCAACACAGTCGTTATAAAAAAAAACTAAATTTTAACATTAACATGACTTATATTTTTGTGTCATGTCAGAGTAATTATGAGTGAGGATTCGTCTTACTTTTGTTTATCTTATTAAATTATTAATATTTCTTACTTGCCTGACTATTAAACCTTAATAGAGAAATATCTACTTTTTTTTCAAAATAGTATAAAATTTATATTTTCATTTATTATCTTTATATATTTATTGTTTAATAAAAAAACCTACTAAATAACGCACAAAATTTTATAAATTTTAATTTAATAAATTATTAAATATTTCAGCTGTTGCTTTTGGGGATATTTTTGCCAGAATACTAATGGAATTCATGAAAACCATTCAAGTTATAAAATATATTTCTTTAGGTTGTGACAATGTTTTCATGATTTATAATTTTTAATATAGCTTATTAACTAATAGAACATACTTTTTATGTTGAATACCTGTTATTAAACTTGTGAGTAAGCAAAAATAGAATTAAATTGACCTCATGAAGTTAGGCCATATTTTGGAACTTATGTTATTAGTAAAATAATAATGAATAAATTTATAATCGAAAAAAATTCATCTTGATTCTTATATTAAATATATTGAAAGGAATACGAATATTTAAAACTAAAGTGTCTGTTTTCTTAGTTCTTTCGTTTGCAAACTTAACAACTAAAATCAATTGTTTAAAAAATTTGCGCTATCTGTCTGTATATTTTCTATCTGTATGGAAAAATTTAACGAGAAACTATTGAAAGCATTAACATGATTTTTACACAGGTTATAGGTAGTAATCCTGAAACCAATAAATACTTGTCGTTATATTTCAAACGTTTCTGAAGTTATGGTGGCGTAAAGTTTACAAGGAAAATTAAAGTAAACCTCCGTCATACTTTTAGTGGGTAACAATGGGTTGTAGAGAATAGGCAGGGGAATGGGAGAAGGTGGCGTAAATCGGTTTCCACGGTATTTAAACTAGTTATTTGGGTCGAATATAAAAGCATAAAATAGACGCATTAGAATACTACACTTGCATTTCTCAATTACATGCGGGCAAAGTCGTAAGGTACTGCATGTTATAAATAAATACGGGTGAATGGAAAATCCTACTGAAATTTAAAAGGCAAAAATGAAATAACATTAATACACGTTTATTTTAGAAAAATTTTAATAGCTCTTGCCAATTTAAATTTGGAAGTAATTAATGTTAAATTGAGAAATTAATTTAGTCTTCAATTTAATGGCTCGCTTTCAGCGATCGTAATTAAAAATGTGATGTTATGAAATATTATATTTTAAGGTTGAACCATTAATATTTATCACGTACGTTGCGTAATGAATGCAGGTAATTATTGTCCATGCCTTTAATTAAATTAGAGCCCGGAAAATCGGATCACATTTTATACCATGTAATGCGATACAAAAGTCAAGAATACTCATAATTTTCCTGGAACGATATTTTCGTATTTATCATACAATTATGGTGAAAAGTTACTTATATATTTATGGCCAAGTAAATTGTGGCTATATCTGTTTATAGCTATTTCTTTCTTTTAAAAGTTTATATGTAATGCTTTTTTTTAAGTTTTGCGTAGTAAAATATTTATGACGATGTCGCCTCATATGTTTAAATGTAAATATACTTACCAAAAACATAGAAGACAATTGAGACAATAAATTTTGTACCCTGTTTTTATCCACCAAGAAAACTGTGGTATCATTGGATATAATAAAATTAAAAAAAAACGGATACTTCCGGATTACCCTTGGTATCCGTTTGTTTTGAATGGGCTGTTATCCGATTTCGTAGAAATTGGACGTGATGGAATTAGATATGTTTATTACATAAGATTTAGAATTGTGGTTATTTATTGGCAAATTTCATGTAAATGGCAAATTTAATTTTATTTCCTAGTTTGTGGCAAAAAACCGGGAAATTTAAAACCATCGTTACAGTTTTCTTTAGCTTTACCTCGGAAAATTTACAATTTCCGTTTGTGAAAGAAATATATTTGAAATCCCAAGCCTTTTCAAACGAACGATTCCTGAGAGAAAATACTGCAATCGGAAAGCAAACGGAGAGAGTTATCGGTGAGTAATCCTTTAATTTACGGACCCAACTCAAAGTCGTAAGTTGGTCTATTACTTGAAAACTAGTGGTTGGATTATTACTTGAAAACTAGTAAAACCTATTTAACTATAATTTAATTTTCGTAATTTTCTTTTTAACGGTGGTTTATTTACTAATACTGTGAATACTTTTAAGGTAAACGGTCTTCACGTCAAACGGTGTTCAAGACAAATTTTTTTTAAAACCTACTCAGTGACACTCTATCCAATGAGGCACGCGAAAAAATTTCATTTAACACGCAGGGTTGAAGAGATGAGAATTTTTAAAAAAATATTATTTCATAACTTTGTTGACGTTATAAATATTTATTGTCATATCACATTTCGACTTTATGGTACTAATCGTCTACAAGTAAAACGGCTATGATATATAGATGGACAGACAGACAGATGGACGTGGTGAAACTCTAAGAATTCCCAGTTAGCTACAGAAATTTAAAAACACGAAAAAATTGTGGAAATTTCTTCCATATATTTTAATATAAAACATTACATCAATCATTGAAACCTGAAACCTGTTGGATTCCGCGCCGAACAATTTAGATGAACTGCAGCATCTTGCCAATCCAGAGGTACTGCATTATTGAATTATCTATAGAGCCGTTTGATATCTCAATGATAACCAAGTGTTGGAGATTTTCAAGTTAAGTAGTTGCTGATAGATATTACAGATTGTAATATATAACATGAATGAGTTAATGTTTGGGAATTTTCTGTGTAATTAATATAGTCATAGAGTTCAGTCTAACTTAAAATATTATTTTTGAGATGTATTATTTACGTAGCGCTGTATTATTAACAAGCACGAAAATTGGTGTTCGAATATTGATTTGCTTCCATAAAATTTTCAAGCGTTAACTATTAATATTAATATACTTTATTACCAGGCGAAATTGAGAAAAAGGTTGTGACATATGGAAGGGAGGATATGTGAGTGATCTTATAAGAGATCCATTTTTCCTTTTGGGATACGGAAATCCTAACTAAAATAAAATTGCTTATTAGAAAATACCATCTCATGCGATTTTACTCTGACAATTTTAATATTTATTTGAAATCATAAAGATTTTCCCATTCTTTTTAACCATAGCGATGGAAGACAACAAATTTTTCAGAAATTAGCAATTATGTAAGAAAAACAGAACTTGTCCGTATTTCAACTATTTGAAAAATTTATTTTCCTCTCTCTTCTTCCTCTCAAAATGCAAATTTTACTTTATAAAGATGCTATCTCTTAATGTATGAATCATTAAAATTATAAAAAATTTCAGTCAAATAATCTCATAGATAAATGTCTTCGACGAGATACAACAGAGAAACGCTGAGATTCCATAGGTATTATGTTTTGGTATAATTTTATAGAATAATATAACGGCTTCAGACAGAATCAAATCACACCCTAGTTTTGCTGGTACAGAATAATAGAAAAACACTTTCAAAACGTAGTTTTAATTTTGTGTGTTTTACTTCAATATTCATCTACAATAAATAATTAAATTAACTTTTTCACGATAATAGATTCGTTTTAACAATTTTCAACATTTATATGCATTATATTATGTAATTTGACAACACAGAAGTATAAAAAAATTAATAAAGAAAAAACGAAAACAGCAGGGAAAAACAAAAGGAATAAGAAAAGTAGTCAAGCAAAAGGCGAAAAAAGGGAGTTTTGTGGAAAAATGTTTATCGAATCAATGTGAAAATTTGTCAAACCACACCTTCTATTCTTATAATTAACCAAACGATCGAAAAATAATTAACAAAATGACCTGTATAAATTTTACCAATATAATATGGCCAATAGAAATTTTAATAAATTAAAAAAATACTAAAAGTAATGTAATTATTTTTGCGAAAGGTCTTGTTTAAAACACTGCCCAAAAACTTTATTTAAATTTTTTTTGTTATGAACTTATCCAAGTTATAATTAATTCTATGACCAAAACTCAAAATTAGTCAATAACAAAGCTTATATATCTGTGAGGGCGTGAATTGATTAAACAATTCTTTGCCATCAGTTCATAAGAAATTAGAACTTAGCGCTTTGCTCAGGATATTATTTACCCGGATCCGCCCGACCATAATTGAATTAAAAGTAAAAGCATCGACAGAAATTATATATATATATATATATATATATATATATATATATATATATATATTTATATATATATATATATATATATATATGTTCAATTCCAAAGTTGAAACAAATCATTTGTCATTCCATTGACGGAAATCAAATTATGATTTTACTTGCTAAATTAAATCATCATTTTTATTTTAATTTATCACAGCAATATATTTTACCCGCGGGTTAAAAACGGTGGATTTTATATTCAACTTTTTTCAAACGATTAAACGTTATTTTGGTGTTTTTTAAATATTGAATATCATTGGCGTTAATTTTGTAGAAATTCATTATTCACAATTAAATGAAACTACGTGATGTAGTATTATTTCTACTTTTTTTAATTTCTTTACCACGACCTAGGTTTCGTTGTATTACAACATCTTCAGGTGGGATATATATATGTATATATATATCATATCTTTGCTAATATTCCACCTGAAGATATTGTATTACAACGAAACCTAGGTCGTGGTAAAGAAATTAAAGAAAGTAGAAATAATACTACATCACGTAGTTTCATTTAATTGTGAGATAAATATTATTAATAGTGCTTCATCGGATTCAGTATTTTTCTTGTCCTTTTACTGTTTATATTAATTTTTATTAGCATTTATGCTTTTATAAATAAATTTACTTGTTAAATATATTACTAAAATGCGTTGTCTCTTTTGATTTGTATTAATTCTTATCAACTAGAGTGACATCACCCATAACTGATATTTATATGAATTGAAAGGTTTTGTATATGCCATATAACTGTACATAAATAAACAAAGAAAGAAAAATTTTAATTAACAAAATACATCGCTTCAATTTCAGATCAAGTACCCACAACATAGAGACTCGGGCATCTACGAGTGCCAGATATCGACCACGCCGCATATGAGTCACTTCATACATTTAAGCGTTGTTGGTAAGTAGATAGCGTGTTAAGTTTCATCTTAAGCTCTCGGTTTATTGAGTCTGAGCTTTCGAAGTTCAAGCTTTCAGGATAATTAACTTGGCCGCTGTGGGTTTTGAAAATAAGCATCAGCTATTTTCATCTAGACATTTAATTTACATTTGGAGGGATGTCAGTTGTTTAGTGCTTTATCTAGTCTCCTTTCGTTATTTCCTTTGGTAGAATCATTAAACGTTAGGAAACAATCCAAGTAAAGTAACGTTAGTTTTAAAATGTTTTTAATAATATTAATTACTGAAGTTCTATTCATGCCTTACCCGTGAAATTATTTAGTGAAAGGAATTTTCACATCTATGTTTTTGTTTATTGGATTATAAACACACAATTTCGCTAGTGAAATTTGATATGTTATACTGAATATAAGGAAGACTACTTCATTTTTTAGCTCACAACCAGTCTGAACCACGTTGAAAAAAATACCCTTAATTTAAATTTATAATGTTTCCGAATTATGACTGATACAATAATTAGAAGGTAGAAAATCATTTCATCGAAATATGGTCAATATAATAATTGACTGATAAGAAATCACGTTCTTATTTGGTGATGCCAGATACACTACGCTGGTTTACTTCTTAAAGTTCATTTACAAAACAAGAAATTTTAAGGCTATTTAAAGAAACGTCTAAGTTTAAACATTTATAACTACGAAAGTATTATTGACAAAAACATAAAGTTAAAAAATATATAAAAAAATTGACTATGCGATTATAAATTAAGAAGAAAGAGTTTATTAAGCATAATTATTGTCAAGGAATCGATAAATCGAATAAATTATTCTGATATAAAAGTTTATATATTGTGACCGATATTCAATTAAAACACAGGTGGACCAAACGAAAAAAATTATCTTATGACGGTAACGTAAAAATATGGAATTATGGCATTCCATAATCGTTGCTTATCTAAGTAGGAGACGGGTGGACGGTAAAGATTTAAATAGGTTATTGATTACTAATGCCTTCGTATTTCTTTTGTTAAAATTTTATTGCATAAAATTTCCTTCAATATTTTGTTCAATGTAATTCTAACGTGAAACCGTTAAACGTTAAAATATTCATTATATTTAGAAGCAGTACGTGACGTCTTATGGATTAAATTTAATTCCTCAACTTAACGTCTTAATCTTAATAATTCGCTGACTTAGAAAATATATTGTGAACGATTTTCCTGATTATCTTAAGAGACGTTACCAAGTGGTACGCTGTCTACAATTTTAGGTATTCTTCACATTATTATCATTTATTCACAGTTATTTAAGATAATTATGAATTGTAAATGAAGCTCATTTCAATGTTGCGAATTTCTTCAGCAAATTGTCTCTCAATATTCATTATAATCTTCTACCTATTGTCTAAATTCTACTAAATAATTTGACTGAAATATGTAAGAGATTTTTCCAGGATTGAAAAATGAATTCTTGATTTTACTGACAATAATATTACTAATAAACTAAATATAAAGAAATTAACTTCAGTTGAAGAAATTCGGTCTTAAGATTTTAAAATAGGGCTTAAATTGTTTAAGTTTACAAATTTTTATGGCAAATTTGTTGCAAAACAAAAAAGGAATTGCAGTATCGGACAATGTTGCAATTTATTTCTTAAAAACGTATATCGTGTATAGAATATCGAAATTACGGAAACATTTCGTTTAGGTTCATTTAATTCATTTGCAACTTAAAATACAGGATAGTGGTGCCAGTGCTATGGCTATGGAGAATATATAGCTTTGAAATTATTAGACTAACTCTACCAAATGTGAATTAATGCACGATATCCGTCCGCCACGAATGTCGCGGTACTGATACACACTTTCAACATCTTTAAAACGATACTAATATGGTGACGCCCTATTTTGGCCGAGTTATTAAAGCTTAAAATGACTTCGGAAGAAATTGTCTCTCATTTGGACGCGATTATCTCACCAGAATCAATTTTAAATACATTTAGATGTCAAAAAATATTTCTTTCTATCTAATGAAAATCTAAGGAGTACATAACTTTTCCGTAAAAGTCGACTTACATAAAAATTTAATGACTTACAAAATATCGTGAAACTTTAATATTAAATAAGCCTATCATCATTGGATTAAAATTTTAATACCCAGTTACACATTTTACAAAACAGTTATGCAAAATGTAATGTACAACAATATGCAAAAAATAAATTAAACACTCATTTATGAAATATCCATTATTGAGATCTCCATGTTTATTTAAAACTCAATTTGAGAATATCATGTTATATTCTCGGATTGATTGGGAAGATTTTCAATTAAAAAAAGCTGTTCTAAAAATTTAGATCGTCATGCATAGTTTCGTTGTATTAAGCTATAAAATGAATCGTCCTTGCTACCGTCTATGATAACTGACAATTATTGACAATCGGATAGCTTACTTGTAGTGGTCAACTGGGTAAAATATTTGAAATAAATTTTTCAGAAGAATAAAATTTGTTTTATATACAAATGTAAAAGAACATCTTAATAAATTACTTTTTTCTTTCTAAAAATTTACTTCACATCACTAATTTAATTTATATTGAAAAAAGAAAATTTTCTGCAAATTTCAAATTTATCGTCATTGTTGTTCAATTAATTAAAAAAAAAATTACATATATTGCCAAATACTGATTTTACCATTAACACCAGAACAATACACGAGAGCAAGCTTACAAAAATATGGGTTTTATTGATTATTTCCCCATATGGTTAATAGTTCACACAAACTGTTTTAAAAGAGTCTGAAATAAGACACACACATTTTTTGTCCAAAACGTAATTTATTTTAGAAGATTGTAAAAGATCAATCAATTTTAATTGAGCTATAAGTTTTCATTTCAATATATTTAACAATAAACTATAAAAAATGTTAAATATATTCTCTTTTATTGGTGTGTGATGTAAGGCTTTTGAAAGGCAAACAAATTCAAATTGATTCAGCCATATTATAAGACTAGCAAAAAACTAAATAGGATGAAATGCACGAAAGAATTGGGTAATAAATAATACCTAAAATTCCAGGAAATACATAGTTACTTTTATTGAGAACATCATACATAATTTCCAAACTGCTATAAATCAATCGATGTTTAAGAGAGAATGTATAAGAATAATCGGTATAAAGAGGTATATTAGGTTATAAACGTACGAAGTAAGATCATTTCTGACTACTTTACTCAACTGAGAAAGTGTATGAAGGTAAAATTTAATAAAACTAACAGAATTAATACCAATATTTAAATAAATCCATTGACACAAACCTTAAAAAATTTGGCTTAGTTTAAGTTAAAGAAACCAATTAGATAATTGAATAAATTTTTCATTACTTGTACTATATATATCATGTAGAAAAATAAGGTTGAGAAAGGCGTAAGCGAAAAAAATATTTCACAGAATTCAAGACACTATTAAATAAGGGAAGCTTGGTTTGCGAAAACAAATTTCATGACAGAAATTTAATATTTTCGTCATAATTGTTCCGAGCTAAAGACTAAAAAAAATAACTTCTATTTATAGAAAAAGATACCAAATATTTCCTATTAAACGTTTAAAGAAATAAAAATGGACATAAGCGCAACGAAATAAAACAGCGCCATCTAGGAAATTCTTGGCGGTTTATCTCGTTTTACGGCGTCATACTAGATGGCGCACTGATGTATGCCGTGCAAGACAAAGTTGTTATTATTAATTAATTACTTAATAAGGTAAATAATTATATATGTACGTAAAATATAAAATTAAATATATAGTAATCACCATATAATAATTACCATAATGAAATGAGTTACAAGCAGACGATTTTTATGATCAAATGAACAAAAAATATATTACAAATATTGTACATATATATATATATATATATATATATATATATATATATATATATATATATATATATATATATAAAAATATATGTGTGTGTGGCGATTGGAGGAAATTAACAACACAGAAGAAGATAGTAAATTGGGATTTTTTTACAAAAATAAAAAGTTTGAAAATTTTATTAGATTTCCATTTATTCTATATTTTTATATCTAGTAGATTCTGACGCCGAAAATTCAACAGTTATAAAAATTCTTGCTCTTCAAAAAATGTCAAACTATATTGAAATATTGTGTTTGATAAGGGTTGTATAAATCCTCTTTATAACTATGTAAATCGTGAAGGCTTTTTTAAAATGTTTCATCTCAAAAAGGGTTTAAAAACTTACATCTCTTTGTTTTGGAAAAGTATAATGCCCAAAAATCTGAAACACATCATAAGTCGTGTTGAGAGACATGGTACATTATTTGATAGCATTTTTGGAAAAAAGTGAATCCGCCAAATAAATGTATTTTTCCAACCGTAACATAATATAAAGAATGTTCGAAGTCCATTTATTCTGTTTTCACAATTTATAGTACCTGTTGTTACTCTCCGAGTTTCATCTCTATACTTATTTATTTTCTTGGAATGTTAAATTATCCTCCGCTTAATTTTCATCAAGTATATGTGTATATATATATACATATATATATATATATATATATATATATATATATATATATATATATATATATATATGTATATATATGTATATCATTACTACGTAGAATACCCAAAAACATTTATGTCCTTTTAGATACGTCATACTCGAAAAAAAGCAACAGTAATTCGTCACAAAAACAAATCTTTCCCCATTATTTTGAAGTTAATACCAATAAACGGGACGAAATTATTGTTGTATTAATACCTATTTTAGAAAACATAACATATTAGTGAAAATATCACACGATTTCCACAATCAACTTCTAGCACTTTCACAGTAAAACCTCTTTCTTTTTAAAAAATACATCTTGTATCATTGATTAATTAATTCATGCATTTAATTGAAGTAAACCAACCAAATGACAGAAACATAACATTTTTCCGCCCGTCTGAATGCAATATTTTCATCTCACTCGATTCTAATTGCGCCCGCCTGAACGTAAAATTGTGAACCGTCATCGGCAATTACGAGAACCAACCTAATTCGTGCTTTTATTCAATTGTTTTTGAACGTGTTTAGCAATTAATTGTCTGGATTTAGTCTGTTCTTTTAGTTTTGAAATTTTTGTGAAAGGTCAGAGGCATCTGTGTTATTTAAAATAGCTTAATATTTTGAAATATGTTATCTTGAATGATCAAGATATATGGTTGATCATAAAAGTCTAAACTAAACTATTTTATGAAAAGCTTGTGAATGAATTGTGCCCAATAATTTCTCGTCACAAGGAGTTAAAGATAAAAATCGTTAGATTCCATTAAATGAATTTGCAAAGTAAATAGTATTAAAGTCATAAAAATATAAGGAATTGTGAATACCATGAAATAAATATGTCATATATATATAATATTCCCCAATTCAGTTAACTTTGCTTGTTTGGAAAATGATACCATATTATGGTTAATTAAATTGAAATAGTTAATTTAAATTATTTTTTAAATTTAATAATATATTTATATTTTATTATAACACAATGTTAATCATATCGTCGTTAACAATATCGTTACTTACACATATGAAAACGCATTAAAAGGTTAAAAAACTTAACTCTAAATCGATACCTAAGGCCTTTCTACTGTATGTCACCGATAATATATTTTCCACTGTATACCAAATGTAGTATGTTGGCTTGATTATAAGGTATACGGCCTCTGGCGACGGAACTCACCGCGGGGATACGGATTTGATTCCCGGCCCCTGGTCAAGCGGTGCTACACTGACGTTCTGGTTGGCTGTAAGATCAATTTCTAGTGGCAAGAAGTCCGCCATATGTATTAGTTGTGAACATTAATAATATAAATAGCTTTCCGACTACGAAAAAACGTTTTATTTTCCATTCCATTATTTACATACCAATGTATTATAACTTAATATTTAATTTAAATATTTCTAAATAATTTTATTGCCCACAAAGTTCTTAAAGTTTATTTTCTACTTTTTCGAAACCGGGTTGCAGTTTATTTGAAACTTTAATATATCTCAAACATTGCTGGGAATTAGTTTTTGTTAAATCTGGTAAAATTAATTTTGGTTATAATTGATGGCAGCTATTACAGTGTTTCCCTGCGAAATTTCGAATTCCATAACTGACCCCATATCGATTTTGAATTAATATTTTACAGCCAATTGTTTTTACACTTGTTTAATATTTTACAGCAATCTTGCAGTCGAATTAAATTAAATAATCAATAGTAAAGAAATGCAATAGTAAAGAATGAGGAAATAATTATTCTACGTATATACATATATATATATATATATATATATGTATATATATATATATATATATATATATATATATATATATATATATATAAATATATATACTGCAATAAAATAAAAATACATAGTCATTTCAGTTCATATTAGTTCTTAGTACATAATTATTAGTACTTGTATTATTATAAGCATATATTATTAGTTTAAGCAATAAGAGTTAACTGTGAAATAAAATATCTGAAAGAAGTTTGATGGAAATTAAGTGGAGGATAATTTAATATTCAAAAGATCACTTTCTTATTTCTTATAAGTCTGAGATGAAACTCGGTGAGTAACAACAAGTATTATAAATTTTGAAAACGGAACCATCTAATCAATTTATTTTTATGTTTATTGAAAATAGAATAACTGAACTCCGGATATTCTTTATATTATGTTTTGGTTGGAGAAATACGTTTATTTAGCGGACTGTTAACAAATAATGTGCCACTTGTCTAAACGCGAATAATAAATTGTTTCAGATTTTTGGGCATTTTACCTTTCCAAAGCAGAGAGATGTAAGTTTTTATACTCTTTTTGAGACAAAACATTAAAAAAAAGTCCGTTATTTCCTATCAAACAAAATGTTTAAATATAGCCCAACACTTCTTGAAAAGCAAGAATTTTGATGAATATTGAGTTTCTCGCACCAGAATCTACTCGATTTGAAATTATACAAGTGATTGGAAATATAAAAAAATATTCAAACTTTCGAAAAAAAATTACAATTTAATATTTTATTCTGTATTGCTGAATTCCTCTAATCGCCATTTTTAAAAGAACAAATAAATGATTACGAGCGAATATAGTCAGCCTGACAATTGGCTGGTTCTTTTTAAGATATGACCCTCAATCACTCTACACAAAGCTTACAAAACGGAGAAAGCTCAGTATTAACATAATTTCCTGTGAGGCTAAAAATAAACAATGTAATTGGCGAGCAGACGCGTAATAATGACGGGTGGCGCAGATTTACAAAGTAATTAGTCATATTTCGTGTTAGATGGTCACGTTATTACTCAGGAAGTAGTGTATTTACTTCTATAGCGTGTTTTCCTTGCGTAATAACTTATTTTTTTCTTTGTTTATAAAACGGGAGATTGGATTTACTTGAAAAGCTTTTTCAATATTCCAAAAGGCATATTTCTTAAATTTGTTCTGAGCATTTTTTAAATAGCTGTTAAGAAATGATTACTATTTTGTTTGTTGTTCTTGTAACAAATTCTAAGATAAATGAAAAAGTAACAGAAAATCTCTGCAACAAGTAAAGTGGGTTCCATTTTCATTGTGTACTAGAGTAGAGCAAATCACAAAATTTAAGTAGGAATGACCTGTATCATCAATCAAAAATAGACTTATTAATTATTGGTCAGTGGTTAATTATTGGAAGATAGAGGGAGATCTATTTTGTTATTTTATTTTGATAAGAAAACTTACGAGAGCCATAAATAAACGTCTTGATACATTTTCGTAAAGTACGTTCAGCTTCCTTACATTTCTATGTCAGTAAATTGTTAGGTAAATTCTTAAATTAATTAAGTAATGATACATAAACATTTTGGAGAAATTCTGTTTTTCATAAATTCTAAATATTCTGTTCCCTATCTTCGGCTTTTACACTAACGCTTTAACTACTAGTAATTTTCAGGAAATTATTTTATAAAACAAGAATGTTTTCCTCTGAAAAAGTATAAGGTAGCTACATAAGTTTTAAGTACATATTTAATTTCACTACATCATCAAAAGTAATTCAGGTCCTCTCAAAACCAGATCTCTTTACGTACTTACGAAAGAAATATTTTACAATCAGATTAAACTACTCGATTTAATTCGAACCGATAAAACAATTCAAGCGTATCCTAAAACAAACGTACAATATTTTCTCTTAAGTTTAAATGTGATTTTTTCCCCTTTTTCCGATAAAGCGACACTCACGCGACCGGAAAATTGTATATATTGATCGTCAATTAAGACGGGCAACATTATCGGCGCTTTTCACCAATTGTTTTTGAACGTGTTTAGCATTTAACTGCGCTGATTCGTATCATTTAGAAGATACATTTGGATATGGGAGTGGAATATTTTAAACTGTAGTATATTTACGGATGACGTGGTTATTGTGAGAAAACAAGATTTATTATTTGATTTCAATTATAGAAGAATATATGCAGAATTGATTTTGAAAACTTTGGCAAATAGCGTAAGTTTTTGTATTGAAAAATTTGTGAAAAAGTGGTTAACAAAAATTTTCAAAGTGATGAATATTAAAATGATAGAGAATTTCTGTACACTCATCTAATTTTATTCTTATTTGTATTATTTAACAATAACTATGCGATTTTAATGCTAATTTAATTTCTTAATTCTTATTCACAACTAAATGAAACTACGTTCTACTTTATTTAAATTCTTAACCATGACCTAGGTTTCGTTGTATGATGACATCTTCCGATGGACATTTTGTAAAGCTTTGCAAATTTAATTGTTACTTGAGTTATGTTAAATTTATAAATTGTCTATAATTCAATGTAATATACTCATGTGAATTTAAACAAAGTTAATTCATATGTTATGATATACATTAATTTTATATATCTGATTGAGTTTTATTTAAAGATTGGCGTTATGGTTTATCTTAAAACAAAAGAGCCTTGAAAATGCTAGGGCTGAAAGAATGAATAATAGCACTGAAAAAGATAGCTAAATCAAATTTTATTGTTGATAAAAAATACTACTTTTTATCAAAAATAACTTTTTTTAAAGATGTTACGGCTTACCTTAGAAGCAATATGGAAAATAAATAAATAAATAGTGACAAAAATACACAAAAAACTTTATTTCGCGATTCAGTCCGAAAAATAACGTGGTATTGAGTAAATATTAATGTCGTTAGTTATATGTACTGTTTTTTATAGTCTTAATTAATAAAAAGCCAATATTATATTATGTTTTATGTAATTATTAATGAAATAATTGTAATCTATATCTTTGCTGGTATAAAATTATTTTCGTGTAGAGAAAGTATTAATATAATTTGTAATTGGCGAGTTGCTGAAAATTATAGGTAAACGAAGAACTGCAGCTATCTAGTGATACCCTAAAAAATTTATATTTATATTCCTTAAGGAACTGTGTAGGTTTTTGATATAAAAACTATATGGTGGGTATGGTGGATTCTTTTTATACCCCTTAGTCCTTCATGGATCGTTGCTATATTTACTACCCTATATGTCCATTTCCTGAAAGCAAGCCACGTGCTAAGAGTTTTCATACGTTTCTCTTTATTCCCAAACATATTATCTTTTCTGTAAGCATTCGTTCACTTCCTTTGCTGCTAAAATACAGCATAAAGTTGATCCAAACCCAAATTTCCACTGTCCATTCACGTGTTCAAATTACCTTTGAAAACATCGTACCTTCCTTTACTTTAGATATTCTCCTTAAATTCATATCCCGCTCCCTTAATCGTTTTAATTTTCTCCCTTAATTCTGCTCCAAAGCACCACTCAATCATCGTTTAGTTTTGGTCTCTCAAACAATTTTATATTCATTTGATTTTATTATCATATTTTGTCCGCACTGTTTTTTTTGCACCTGCACGTGTAGAAATAAGATTGTTAATTATATATTCTCAACTTAGTTAATAAATATACATTGAAATGTATTTTATTCTATAATGAATGCTATTATTGTGCAAATTATTTTGTAACGATTGGAGTAGTTTCTTAAAAAGTTACTAAGTAAGAAACGAAAGAACGATATATTTTCAACATTAAATAAAATTTTAGCACACGACATTAAACTTCATATTTCACCAAAGTGACTGGGTCATAAAAATTCCTCGTTCATTTAATCATTAATTTTAGGTTCAACTATGAGTATCTTGTATTATTACAGTAATCAGAAAATGTTAATTACAACTTTACAATTTAGCCGCATGTACCATTTAATCCATGGAAAATATTGTGGAAATACGATATGAGTTCTGAAAAAACCCGAAGGATAAGCGAGAGTAGTAGGTTATTTCGACGAAGAGAAATTCGACCGCATGTATCTATGTAATTTACAGCCTGTATTCTACAAATTGTATATCATCTTGTTAATATGTTGAAGTAATCTTGCAGCCCAGATTATCTTAGGTTTAGAGTCTCAGCCTTAGGCGTGCACAGCCTGGAATTTAGCCTCAAAAATCTCCTTATTTACCCCAAAAACACGATACCTCTTTACATAAATATTCCTTCACTGTTTATGCTAATGAACTTAGGAATGACTTCTTGCTAATATCTGAATTATGCCGTCAATTGACACATTCAAAGATTGTCTAAAAAATATTTTTCATAACTTTGATTCGTGACTTGCTTTCGTTCCTTCTTTGGTTTTTCCTCTTGAAACATGTGAGAGACAAGGTATCTTTCGTTCTAATCAATATATAATATAAAAGTGTGGATACGTATACATGATAATATATATATTTTTTTAATATTATTGTTTTGTTATTAGTTCATCAGTTGGCTTTTATTGTATTAAGTGTTGTTTGTTATTATTTTGCAAACAGGCTCAAATATTATATTATAAATATTTGCAAAATTTGCTTCAAGTTTCCATAATACTCAATATATTGTATTACTTTGTACTTTGAATGGTAGAGATTATTCCTGCAGTAATAAGTAGGTCATAAATATTTATATGTAAAATTAATTAATAATTGAATAAATGCATTATATTTATGCAGTATTGCATTATGCATACCGTATTTAAGAGTCAACAGAAAGAAATTTAATTTAAAAACTTCTTCCCTACATTTCTCTTCGTAACAAGAAACCAGCGAAGTGGACTAATGTGTCGTGACATATTGTCAAGTTGCTTTGTTCCAGTACAAGTCTTTTCTTTTTTTACCTTCCATTCTACTGTACTTTCCTCTTGTATCTTTTTAAATATTATTCCTGATTTCCACCGTTAATAAGTAACTTGAGAATTCACTTAAATATAGCTCTATGTAATATTTTAAAAAGTTCCATAGCAATGAGTTATTATAAAATATGCCTTTTGTTACTGAAAAGCTTACTAATATATTGCTTATATATAATCTCACGCACTAAAGGTGCAACAGAACATGGTCAAAGCATTTTTTTTTTCTGATATATTTATATAAAATACTTTATATTTCTTGTGTCATATAGAATTTTAACTTAACTGGCGTTTTCGTATATAAATGTGAAATACAAAACTTTAATATTATAATCGGCTGATTTTTTTTTAAATTGCACTTTTTATTAATATTTTTGTGTAATTTTGTGCTAGAGCTGTTTATTTATTTGTTTCGATAATTTTTAAAAATATTATTTCAGTTTGTCTTGGATAAATAGATATCAAAAATATTTAGCAAACAAGAATTAAATGAAATATATTTTTCCGAAATAATTTGATTATATGATGAGTATGAATAGGTGATGAGTGAACGAGCTTTCTCGGTGCGAAAAATCATAATCAAATTTTCCACGCTAATTATATATAGATTACATTACGTAACACGAAGAAATTAATTTTTTTTATTGTTTTCTTTTTATCGCGAATGAAATTATGAAATCGTATAGATATTATTTCGCTCTTTTTTCATTTGACCTTTTCACAAGAGAACTAAATCTGGTGACCTTAGTCTGGAGGTCAATTTGAATCACTTTATAAACCAATCCGGCCAATTTAATTTATATAAATATTTAAAAAAATTATGTACTTATCATTTATATTCTTAAATCTATTTACTAATCAGCTATCGTGTACTCAGATACAGTACCGTATCGTTTCTGAACATAAATAAATTTGCCACGCGTACACATGTGTGTATATGTACACATGTGTATGTTTGTATGGAAATAGGAACCACATTCGATTTGGTACTGACTCCAAACATCTTTGACGGTAGTAGTATTTTAAATATTTATTTATGGTTGGAACGACATTGCGTCGCAGATATTACGATTAAGTAATCGTATTTTTATTATTTCATACTTTTCAGTGCGTATCTTATTAAGTGGTTATTTGAAGTCGGTTCAATTTTTTCGTTATACATTTTATTTATTCATTTTGTAGTGTTGATAATATCCTGTGATACTTAGAATGTGAGGAATCCGCGAAGAATTAAAATATAAACATATTTATTGTATTCGAAATTGATATTTGCGGCGTTTGATGAACACGAATATAATAAAATATTCTCTTACCTACAAACATACATGCATGTGCGCATGCGTATATATATATATATATATATATATATATATATATATGTATATATATACATATATATATATATATATATATATATATATATGTACATGTCAGTAATATTATCTTCTTTTGGTTCCAAGGTAGTCAGTGATCATTTTCGTACTCTTTCGCCAACTTTCGCCCCATTGTCAAACTCTGGCCACGATTTGTGACTAATGTACTTATAATCAAATGAGTTCAAACACCATCTCAAAAGTTCACAAAGATGCTTTGTACCCTCATCACATATTATCAGGATATCCCCAGAGTGCAACAAAAATAATATTACAAAATTAAATGGAATCGCCGTAGAAGTATAATATTTTATTAGAAATTAAATCATAGCAATCTACATTACCGAATTGTCTATATACACAACTTCACACACCTTCTCCTCCTATTAAGTAATTTTACATACTAAGCATATTGAACAATTAATTATTGCTAGTAGGAGAAAAAGATTTATTATTTTGTTGATTTGGCGTGATTGAAGAACACATTAATACACATACTGCCAAAAATGTGAAAGCGGGTTTTCTGGCTTCTACTGTCAATCTATACGCTAAGTCAATTAGTCTTTTTAAAGTATTTTTCATGTACAGAATTTACTCTGTTACAATTTTAACATAGGTGTAGATACAATATCGACAAAGGTTATTAATTTAAATTATTGCCATGACCATAATTATTAAAAAAAATTCCGACAATATTCAGTCGTGCCTTGCGTGTTTGATTTACAGAAATTTGACATTTTCATAAATAATTTTTAGATATACTGCACGCACAGACAATATTGTCTAAATTCAATATGGATGGATGGTTCACACTTTATTAATTATTAGCGAAACCCTTCGCTTTTCGCGCCGCATTTCTCGACTTTGTTTTATAATGTTTTTTCTGATCTATGTATGCAAGTGTAATATGAAAGTAATATTACACAGAAATAGGGTATTTCGGCAACTGGCCCCTCATAAAGCTCTGTGCACCCAATTAATATTAAGCGGCATGGAGTAGCTTCAACGACTTTGTAGGAAATACACCTTACCGTCTGAATAGTGCGTGAGCTTACGTGGATTAATAATTACCTTGGGATTAAATTTCATATAAGTTCAATTTCTGTTGAGGAACAGATAACCTCACATATGTACGCCAAACCGCAACACACCCGAAATTACGCAAGTATAAAATTGAGTGATTTCGTATGTGTTGCGGTTTGGCGTACGTGTTGTGTGTGATTACACACACATACACACACACAGAAACATACGCACTCACGGACGCACACGCGGCCACACTCCTGAGTGCATGCGTGCGTGTGTGTGTGTGTGTGTTTGTATATAAAAAGTCATAAAGCATATATGGCATGGAGACACTGGATATGTCATATGAATATCGTGGCACTATTCAATAAGTTTACGTATCAACCACCGCATACCATGAAATATGATGTTGTTTTATTATATGTATATATATTTTCATAATTTTGGTATGTTACCCGAGCATGATATGTACTAAATTCTTTATATCAAAATGTTTTCATTTAATATTTAAAACAGTATTATCATCAAATAATTTTTTTTTTAAGAGTAATTTGTATTTTTGCAACTTCAGAAATTAAAATATAACACAAATTAATTCCTTAAAATAGAAAAAAAAGAAATTTCTTATAAAGTCTTTCTTTCTGTTGAAAAATTAAATTTATCAGCAGGAATTATTGTAATTCATGGTTTCATAGTTTTGGTATTAAGAACGTTAGAATTTCCTAAAAACTTAATAATAACTTTTCTTATTTGCAATTAAAAACCTGAATCCATATTCGGTTAATTGTATTATGCATTAGAAATTAAAATAATTTATATAATAACTACACGTCTGAATGGAAATATTTACATAATGGCCAGAACAATCATTGGAGGTATTTATTTAAATTTTATAAGCATAAATAAGATTTTAAGTCCACAAAATTTTGAGAAAGGTTAATCCTTGAACATTTCCATAAATATTTACTAACTCCCCTCCAATTGCCTACCTCGGGAGACAATAGCGGCAATTATTGCGAGTGAACGCAAATCTCCTAACACAGTACTTGAAACACGAACTTCCAACCCTTGGCACAAAGCTTACAAAGCAGGGAAAGCTCAGCCTATACTTAACTTCCTGCGGGGCTAAAAATAAACGATGTAATTGGCGGGTAGGCGGATAATGATGGTGGGAGGCCCGTTGTCGTACTGTAATTGGTCAGAATTCGTGTTGCACTGTCACGAGATTATTTGGGGATATGGTACGACTAACCCTGGATCGTCGGTCCTCACTGTGCCGCGTCCCATTAATTAAGTCATGTTTCATTAAGAAAGGTGCTTTTGATTTAGTTTACAATGTTTTGTGTTGATTTAGTTTGCGGAAATTTTTAAGCAAAAAAAACTTATGACATAGCTAAATATTCATCTGGATTTTGAATTATTTATAACAGAAATGTGGAAAACAAAGCATAAAATTAAGAGTACATTTTTTTAAAAATGAATGAGACCATTTCTAAACTGCAGATTATTATTATAGTTTAAAATAATATACACTTTTCTGCTTTGTTACATTTTATTACCTCCACGAAAACTCTACAACGCTTGTCTCCAATTTTTATCCTGATTGCTAACTTATTATGAAGTATACCAGCAGGATAATGCTTAAGTTAATGACGTTATCCATTAAGCCTATTTTTTTTGTAAGATCATTTGTGCTTAGAAATATTATTCATGAATCTCGTAAATATATGTTTTTTTCTTTTTAAACAACAATTTTTTTTAAATTACATACTTTTACAAAAAGATGCGTGTAAAATTTATTGCCATGGAAATAGTCTATTTTTCACACCGGTTATTAATGATTTTTAATTCGTTTTAGGTAAAATTATTTTGAAAATTAAATACATGAATGAAGGAAGGGTATGCTTAAAATTGTGCATGCTAGCACGCGCACAAACATGCACGCATGTGTAAAACATACACATATGCCCTAATAAAATTTTTACGAACGGAAAACTGACAAAACTCTAATTTTTATCGAACAAACTTTACATTTGAATCATATTTCTAGAAGTTTAAGATTTTCGGTGAAGTTAATAAGTTTAATGAGTTTGTTAATTTAGTAATAAAATATTCAAAATTAGAATTTCTAGTTATTCCATATCAAAACCAAACATTTATGAAATTAAATATGTTCCATGACTTTTAATTACGAACTGATTAACCATTATTAATCTGACAGCTGAGACCATGTTAAAAAATTTATTACTTTTATATTATTCCTCAATTTTATCTACACAAAAAGTAATGATTTAAATACAATTTTATGTAACTTTGTTTTGTGTAGCTTTTATTAAATAAAATTTAAATACTAGATTTTAAAATTATACTATTAAAGTCTTAATTAATGAAAGGTTTTCTACAGCACAATAAATTGCGTCCAATGGAATTTCATTCAAAAACCTTCTCAAAATGAAGGGTTCTACAACTTTGCAATAGATGGCGCCCTATGCAATTGGTTTTGCTAATACGCCATAGACGGTGCTCTATGGGCTATAAGTATACATTGCATATTTGATCGTCTGATTTGACCGGGAAGTATACAATCGGTATTTGAATGCATATTTGAACGGTATTATTTATATGCTATAGACTACGCAATTCTTGCATGTACGTATGGTAGTCTCAAAAAGAATGTGTGTGTAGGTGTATTTTACGAAATCTGACCATGCAACGTTATTTTAATTTCGGAACCGTGTGAGATAGATATTATCCGTTCATAGAGACAGATAGTGAAAGAACAAATTAATTAAAACCTTTGCAGTTTATTTTTTCTGTTGACTACGTGACACACATATAAAAAAAATATTTTACTTAACTAAATAATATGAATAATAGCCGTAAAATATTAAAAATGTGAGGAACTTCATTATGAAATTGATATAAATGTCGAAAACTTAATATTTCTCCATTTTAACTCTCCCCTAACCTACTTAACTTTATAAATATAGATTAAAATTTATAGATGTATTCCAAAAGTTTTCTGAGACTTACACCACTTAAAACCGAGCGTGGCAAAGAAAGTTATTGTATTGTTAGCCGAAGAGCAAGAGCTAACTAGCGGATTAAGTTATGATTAATTAAATCAAGACAGGATTTGTTGCAATTCCGGCGAAAATTTTGGAATATAAGTAATATCAATATCGTGCTATATACGATATTGATATTACTTATATAATTCTCTATATATTTTATATAATTCTATTGATTTCGTCTCATACATGTATTCATGCACGTATATTAATATACGTGTATGAATACATGTATGAGACGAAATCAATTTTTGAACTAAACACAAATTTTCAGGCAGTTATGCTTCTTATATTGTGTTTTATTTACTGAGATATGAGAAAGGTGCCGAAAAACAATTTTGACAATAAATATATAGTAGATACCGTATTATAGAATTTGTTCTTTAGAATATTATCTTTTAACTATTTTTGCTATAATGATGTCGATTAATCGGATAATTTGGTAATCATTTATATAAATTGGAAAATTTTGTACATTAATTCGTATTAATCTTTGGAACCGTATGTCTAATTTCAAATGATTACCTAACGCAATTGCGATTCTTAAAATAATAGAAAACGTCGAGATTCAAAACGGTCCTATCCTGTTATCTATAAAAACAAAAAACAAACTTACAAAAACCAATCGATTGAATGAAAAATTTAGTCTTAAATTGGCTATGGAAAAAACATTCAAATACAAGTATACTTATAGGATTCCTCATTAATAATATTATTAACACACCTGTTAATCATGAGTAGAAATCGAATAATGAAGGTTCGATACATGTTTAGGCAAAAATTATGAATTCTTTAAAAACGTTAAATCTAGGATAATTCTTGTTACAATTTTGCGACTTTTGCGTAAGCATGTAGAAATCCCATTTCAGAAATTTAAGTTGATTAGTTTCGGAAATAAGTTGAAAGGAACTTTTTTTGCCTATATTTCAATAAATATCTGAGCATTTATCATTTAATATTATGAAACAGGCAATATAATACGCTTTCTAAAAACGGACCTAATGCAGTTTTCATTACTCATTTTCAAAGAATAATAAGTGAAAATTAATTTTTAAATATCGAGTAAATATCGTACAGTTGTAAATTTTTATTAATATATAAATAGAAAAAAATGTCTATTTCTTTGTTTCCCCTAGTATCTAAAACCAATGTATCGATTTGAATTTTCCCATTTATTTTATGAAGCCTACACTTTGAAGTCAATTTGGATACATATCTCATCACGTTATATTTCACAGACAAAGGGAAGTGATTAAAAATGTAAGAGAAGTTGGGGAACACTGCTCAAACCATCCAAGCTAGAGAGAGCTTTTGATCTATTTATTGATTATATCCCCGCTGATACCGACACACTGACGATGGATGTCATTTGACGAACGGAGCTTAGGCGTTTAGTGACCGTAGGGGAGCATAATTAATATTATTCTACGCGACTGAAATCGCGGTATAATTTTGCTATAATTTTATATATTATATGTTATAATTTTATATTTTTGTTGTAATGTTATAATTTTATAATGTCATAATTATTTATGCATCTGCAAAGTAAACACACGAAGTAAACACGCGCTTTTTCCATTTTCGTAAAAATTTACAATATACATTAGTTTTTGTTTACTTTTTAAAGCCGGGTCATTTTAAAGTGGTCCTCTGTTTAACACATCACACGGAGATCTATGAACGACTTTATAAAAGAAGTGATTAATGGAAAATACTAGTGCTTTTCCTCTGTTTCACTCATTATAACAACTCTTTCTATGTTAACTGGAACTCTTTTTAAGTTACGCTCATAAAAATGCTAAAATATTTTTTTGAATCAAATGGTTGATAGAAGCATACAAATTTTACTAAGCATACAAGTTGGCGTTTTTGCAATTACTCTTCAACGACCTCAAGTTTCAAAGGTATCTATCACACGTAAATAAAAATATATCAGCATGTGTGAATAGTGTTACATAATTTTTTTATTCATTCATATATTAAATTATTCTCTGTAATTCACTCATAAACAATACATATTGGAGAACCATTTGTGATTTTATATATATTTTAATTTCCTGTAATAACATTTTGCAAAGAACATTTAATACGTTCCATTAAATCTTTAATTATTAAAGTCTTTTAAATTCCATACATTTCAATACTTGATACTTATTACGTATTTTTTTAAAAATATACTTAACTAATAAATATAGCCAAAGGGTAATATAATCCATTTTACTATTCGTAAAATCAGAATTGTGATTATGCGATGTCTGCAATATCTGTAATTCATAAACGTTTCGAACTCCATAATTATTTTCATTAAGACATTAGACAAGATTTGCCTGCGAAATGTAAAATTTAATTGCATTTCTAGTAGAAGCCATTATTATTAGAATGTTTTTCTTACTTTGTGTTTATTTGTTCTTCGATCACGCAAAATCTACTGGACGGATTTCTATGATATTTAGTATTATAATAATTTATATCCTCAAGCAATATGTATGATGTAAGATATAGGTGAATGGTATGACTAACAATAACATCTATTGGCATTTTAGTAAACTTTGACCTCACAGTTATATTGTGATATAGTACTTCCAATGCCATTTATTGGCGTTTTTAGTAAAATTGTTTCCCATAATGTTATAAGAAAAAAAAATAAGAAAAAATATCGGAAAACTTTTCCTATACTTAATTCCGTGCGAACTAATACGCGCCAGCACAGTTAGCGTTAAGTTTTGGTTATACCATAAAATATATTGTTTCAAAAGAAGCATTAGTTTTCTTGTACAAGCGCGAAAACAAAATTGATACTTATTAAATTTCACAACCAATTTCGACAGAAAACAATATTTCTCAGTCCGATTCTCAGAACGATGAAGCTCCGCCCGCCATAATTTTTCGTATTACAAACTCCAATATAATTATCGATACTCAAAAATAGGATATCTACAGAAAACAAATATATTAAACTTAAAACATCAAGCAAAACAACAGAGGTAGCCGGGACAATGCCTTGAACTCAATTCCAGACGCCGTCGCGGCTTCAAAATTTAAAACAAGCCTTGAAAGGAAATTCGCTGTGAGTTTTTACTAAAATAATCGTCCGTTACCAATTTCCAATAAAGCCCATCGCTACGGGCGCTACGAGAGAAAATTCGACAGGAAAAGTTGTAAGTATTCGCTCCGCGTTAAATGGAAGTGAAAATTGTGAATACATGTTTCGAACATTTCAACTTTCTATCTCTCGGCGCAAGTATTTTCTTAGTCGCACAGTGCCGCGGGCGTTGAGACGTAGCCTTTTGTACACGTATGTGACTTTATTTTCATTGTATTATTCATTTGGAACTTGCATTTGACTGTGATGACGCAAATTTTATTTTATAGTATGATTGTTAGATACAGAAATAATAGATAGATGCCCTTGATTACTTTAGAACAAATAGAAAGCAACCAGTTGCAGTGCTAGTGAAAGCACTTTTTCGAATTTATAAACTTATGTACTTTAAAGCGCTTTTTTAAATTTATGTAATATTTTACTCTTAAAAAATATAAGTACAGCCACCAAACTGAACTCTAAATATTTAATACAGGCTTATTCATTACAAAAATAAAGGTTCAATCACCTTTTGTTAACTTAGACGTTTAATGACTGAGTTATTTATTTAATCCTAGCTTAAACCTCAGTAATGACAGCATTGTTAGATACTTAAATAACAATTGCTATGTTCTAAGTATAATAGAATAGGCTATATACTGTACATACTCCGGTAACAGCGTCGCCTATTCAACACGGTTTATTATATAATTTATATTAAGCCTCTACTGACTAAATGTTTAAAGTAAATTTTTTTTGCTCGAATGTATTTAAATATGTATTAACGCGTTGATTTATTTATTTCTGGAACTATCAGACTTCATTTCCTTAACTGAAAGAATGAGGATAACAGATGATGTGCACATACTTGACTGCGAATTAAACTTAATCGTAAAGGCAGTAACCAACAAATTAAATTGGTTGTATTGGTTTAGCTGAAATCTTTAAACAGTTCATAATATTCAACTGTATTTTAAATTTTAGTCTTTGAGATGGTAAAGTGGCAGCTTACTTAATTTTTTCTTGAGTCAAACTGATAACAAGGAAGGAAAACGATGCACGGGTACATTTACTTGTTAGTGGAGTCTAGACTGATACTAACTTTGGACCAAATTACTATGGCATTAGGATTTTTAATCAAATGATTAAACGTAATTTATTATTCTAATCTGTGTATACATTGTTTTCATTTAAATGTTCTGAAAGTAACGGGAATGTAATAGTGTAGAGAAATCCTATCAGAAATAGAGTTACATCCTCATCATGTAAAGTGATAGCTATAGTGTGGCGTGTCTCTATCCAATATTTTTCTTAACGATAATTTCAGTAAAATATATCGGTGAACCTATTTTGTAAACTATCATTTCAATTAGAACTCTTATTAATTTTGATGACTACCAAATAAGCATTTCGGGCATTATTTAGGGTTCTGTATCTCAAAAAGGAAAAAAGGAACCCTTATAGGATCACTTCGTAGTTCGTCTGTTTTTATGTCTGTCTATCTATCAGTCCAGGTTTTTTTCTTAGGAACGCGTAGAGATATCAAGTAGGAACTAATAACAATTATCTAGGGTACGGTCCCGGTCACGGTCATATATAATAAAAAATCCTAAAAATACAACCATTTATGTCTCATTTTTTGACAGCCTCAAATAAGTCTATATATATGGGGTACTTTCCATTGACCTAGAATCATGAAATTTGGCAAAAAGCATGATTTTATAGCACAAGTAAAGTAAAAATATTTGGAAAGTTTCCATCTATAGTTATTTCAAATAAAAAATGCTTTTTAAATATACATCTGTGAAAGACAGAGCATAAGATAAAAACGATACATTTTAGGTGTAAAATATTAAAATTTATTTACACTTGACAGGTATTTTTTGAACCACTACGGCAATCAACTTTTAAAGATATAAATTCCAGGAATTTGTATTTTGAACCTATTGTTCTACCAAAGTGTTATTTATGTATTTGTTATTTTTTTCTAATGAATGGTTTATAAAAGGTAAACAGTATAATAAAAAATCGGCAAATAGTAAATGAACAGACTGGCTCCAGCATTTATTCTGCTTTATATTTTTGCATAACAATAAAACAGACCATCTTTAATTTTTTTTTTACCATTTTTTTATATATGCCTATATATACACGAGATACTTTCAGAATCACACATATTTTGAAAGTCTTTAGAAATTGTAATTTAAAAATGAATAATATTTTTCAATTTTGTACTATTTAGGTTGCTTGTTTTAATGTTAACAAGTGATATTTCTCTGATCTGAACAATGAAAAGTGGATAAGTCAAAATACTATACTTATTCGTCTGTTTTGCAGAAGAGAAAACATGCTTATTGGTAACAAAATTTAAAAAAGGTGATTAGTTACAACAATATTTTTTCAATTCATACAGCAGTTATTAAGGAAATATAGCAGAAGTTGCAAATCTTGTTAAGTTATTCGTAATGTTTCTTTTTTAATGTCAGTTGTTGGGACCAAACGAAATATTGATTTAAAGACTAATTGTTAATTATTAAGTACGAACATATTTTTTAACAGAACGGCTTAAATACTCCTGCTATGTAAGTTATAATACATATATTTATACTTATTAAACGATAAATAAAATATTTTCTTACGTCCTACTTTTACTGTTAAATTAAAAGAAAACACAATTGTTTATTTATACAATAGATAAAAGATAAGAAATAGGAACCTGCTTCGATGGGACTGTTATAAAGCGATGTGGGAGCTATTATTCGCTGATCTGTTATAATCTTAACACTTAAAACAGGGTAGATCACTATTCAACTTGTTTTATAAATGTTTTAATAGATCAATAATCTTAAAATGTATATTAATTATAGACACAGTAAAACTTTTCGAGGTATGTGACCTAATTAGCTTTCTCATCAACATACTTTACCCACAATTTTAATTTTAAGCCAACGCACAGAAAACTAGAATAGGTTTGTAAATATTTTTCATTTTCCTTACCATTATCCTTAAACTTCCGCCTTGAAATGACTTTTTATAATTTGTAATTATTATCCCACTATAGGCAAAGTATATGATAATTATCCTCGTGGATGGTGTGATATTGATACGTAAATAGTATTATTATCATCGGTGGGAAGTACTACGGAAATATATTATACCTAGTTAGAGAAAAGTTTTACGTTGGAGTAGATCCGTCGACTTTGATCGGGTGTACAGCTCGCTCATCTGTGGATGTCCTATCGGTAACGTGCCAGTTGATCCACCGGCATTCAATTTAATAAAGGTTGGATTATTGACGTCACGCTTCTTGGTGTCGGATATGTATTACGGCTCTGGCGGACTTATCATGCGACGCCACCAGAAACAACAATCACTATATATTTTGTGCTACGCTTTTACTGTTTACATATATAGATATAAGTTTTAAACTTTTCCCGCATATGTTTTAGTTTGTTTTCAAAGTGCAACGACTTTTATGCAATTCTGAAGATTGCACCAAACTAAGTGTTGTGAAAGTTGTCACGAAATATATGAGCAAAAAGTTTGGGTGATAAAGTTGTTTTACTTTATTGCCAATGTGATGTGATTCCGAGGAAAGAGTAGATATGCAGATAAATAAATATATAAGATGGAGTTTGTAAAAGCAAAGAGCCTTTTAGAACTCCATTTTTAAACATTTCCTTTCTAAACAAAATTTTAATTTCCTTTTCTTCTTTGTTTTGAATAGAGGTTACTCAAAAAACATTTTGGGAAAAAAAATGAAAAATTTGTTATAAAAAGGGTAAGATAAAATTAATTTTTAAAGTAATGTCGCGTGTAAAATGGGGATATCTCCCTTTTCCATTCGCCCTCATAGAACAAGTATACGTACATATACATATACATACGCACTCACATGTGTATGCATATATATATATATATATATATATATGTATATATATATATATATATATATATATATATATATATACACGCATATACATAAATAAATATATATATGTATATGTATATATATATATATATATATATATATATATATATATATATATATATATATATATATATAATATTAATTAGGGAGTATTACTTTAAATATTCCCTAATTATATCCGTATTTCATTTAATAATAATATACAATAAAATACAACAGGTAAAGTAATAGACATGTGCAAACATTTTCTTAGGGCTAATGACAAAATTAAATTACAAGCCTTAAGCTAAATTTTTTTCAATATTTTATCCACAAAAAGATTACTAGCTCGGCTTGGGCAGTTATGCTATATGCAAAACCGACACGGCCGGTTTACAGCTAGCACCTGTTGATATGCATACATATACTAACATATACTTATATATACATATACACACATACATATACATACACATATACAGTTTACACACATACACACATACATATAAATACATACACATTATTACCCATAGAGGAAACATAACACAAAGAAAATAAGATACTAATAATAAATATAATTTAGATGAAATGATTTCGGAGAGCCGATATTTTCCGTTTATTCCGCTTGCATTTACGATGTTACTAATAATATCAAAGCTTTAAGCAATTCAATAATCCGTTAACCAAACTAGGATGTTCAATTTAGGTAATAACACTAATCCAGATAGTTAGTACATATTTCTAAGTTTAGGAAAATATTGAAAAATCGTTAAAGTTAGTGAACCATAAAATAAATGTGCTGTAACCGCAAGTGCAAGAGTTAGCAGACGTGTATATAAGGACTTCGGGTAGTTTGACCAGCACAAATAGTAATTTTTTAAAAAGCTTATCATTACGTCATTTTGTTACTCTTTATAATGAATATGGCTAAAATTTCAATATATATATATATATATATATATATATATATATATATATATATATATATATATATATATATTCACAAATTGTACTTCTTTATTTATTAAAAAAAATTATAGTTTTTTATTTACTACAGTTTCAGTCTAGTTTTAGGTCGAAACCGCAAAAGTAGCATCTACTAAAGTTAAATGTTTTAATTAAAAAGCTAATGAAACAGGAAGATTTTTGAAGAAATTGCTGAAAAAATGTTTTATGTTAATTGTTTGTAGCCATGTTAAGACGTATATTCAGTTAGTCATCAAGTCGATAAATAAAAATCAAGTTTCCATCACTAATGTTTAGGCCATAAAAAAACATTTTGTCTTCATTCAGACTTTGGCTAAAAACGTATAAAAAATTACGTTATCATTTTATTTATTTATTTATGTACTTAAATGTATTCAATTAATACATATGCCGAACTTATTGCTACGAGAGCAATCTCTTACAGTCAGCCAGGGCACCAGTCCATCTCCGCTCGATGAACGGCCGGGAATGGAACCCGGTTTCCAGCGTTGCGATCAAAGACTGTGATCAACCTGACAAACCACGGAGAAAAATTTATAACTCTGAATATACATAAGCGCTTTGGAGAGATTTTATACATACACACACACACACACACACACACATATATATATATATATATATATATATATATATACACATATATATATATATATATATGTATGTATCCGTGGTTTAATCACATCATACTTTACTTGAAACTTATTATAATTAATGTAGAATCATGATAACAGTGCTATTCTTATTATAAATTGGAACTACCATCGCAATTTTACAATAAATGGCTTTCTACGAGGGAAAACTTATTACAGAAGTATTCCATTGCATAATCTACTCAAACCGTTGTTTAACCCCGAAATGTATTGTAGACATTATAATATTCCTCACAACCGTGATAAATTTCATCTCCTCTGACGCCATTCTCGCATTTACATTTCTCACAAACCGCCCCCGCAAAACTCACAGCTCATAATGCATTATAAATAAAAGGCTGAAAGGGCTTTTTGGCTCAACAATAGCCTTCATAATCCATATTTAATTCGTTCAAACTGTCGTGCAGAAGATGAGTCATTCACGGTTGGATGCTGAGAGTGAATATCATAAGGAGCGGCGTATTGAATTCGATTAGCCTTGCTTTGTAATATTTCAATTGAGATGGCCTATTTATCTTTTCGTAAGTACGGCGATGGGCTTTGTGGTTTTTTTATGAAGTATGAACTTTATTTAATATATATATATATATATATGTATATATATGTGTGTATATATATATATATATCTATATATATATGTGTGTGTGTGTTTCTGTATGTATATACGAATAAACACAGCTCACACCAAAAAAATATTAGGTTACATACATTGCTTTTATAACAACATGCATAATGTGGTTGTAAAGAATAAAATACTCTTATCTTGGGTTGTCTGCCGTATTGGATTAAAATGATATTGGTTATAAAATACTGAATTGCCAACGGATTTCGAAACGTGTGAAAAAATTCCCTTAATTACAGGTATGGAGTGAGTTAATAAAAGCCTTGTAAAAAAGAAAAACCAAAGCAACAATATGTTAATATTCTCATTACTTAAATAAATGGTTTTCTTCAACGTCATTCGCCCTAATAAATATTTGAAATAGATGTATATATTTTATTTAATCTAGTATAGTTGTCAAATTCATTCTACAAAAGTTAGAAGATGCTATTTTTCCGGTATCAACCTAAAACTAGATCCAAATTGTAGTAAATAAAAAATTATATTTTTTTGAGTGGAAATCTTTGCTAATAGCCCACTTGAAGATGTTGTAATACAACGAAACCCAGGTTCTGGTAAAGAACTTAAAGAAAGTAGAAATAATACTACATCACGTAGTTTCATTTAATTGTTAATAATACATTTCTACAAAATTAACGCCAAATATATTCAATACTACGAAAGTTAGATATAATTCTGCAAGGTATTTAATATGAAACGGACCCGTAGTTTCCGACTAAGTTAGTTCGCTATTTATGAAAAGCGTACTGGAAAAGGTCTCTGTAATAATCCGATAAATTTGATTAGCTTTTAGATTGTCATAGGTTTTTGGAGTATTTACTCATGAAACCTATGATAATCTTCGTTATATTCTTCGTTTATTCAGTTTATTTTTATGAAATGCATTTTTTTAAGTTTCTTTTAATTTATTTTGAAATTGGATTCATATATTTAACCAATATTGCTTTTCAAATGTATACGTAAGTAGAGGCTTCACTTGCATAGAAAAGGAAAAAGTGATGTAGTTATCCATGCATTATTTATCAGATAAAGAAAGTATTTTCAAATTAATGTTTAAATATGCATAGATACTTACGATTTCTTTATTACATTTTTTAACATGAAAATGTTTGATTTTAGGATAAATAAAAACTACATTTATTTTCATGATATAAGCTACATTTGTGAAAAGAAATTCGTCGAGATTGATTTTACAGCTAGTGTATGCTAATGCTCTATTTTGCGGAATAAAAGAAGAGTATATTTATCGTCATGATGTTTAGTCAGTTAAGGTTTTGTAATGAAACCAACATCCTTCAGGGATAAATAACTACTATTTTTATTGTCACAATATAGGCTACTATTTAAAAAAAAATTGATTAAGATTGGTTGATAAGTGTAGGTATGGTAATAAAATATACTTCGTTTTTTGTTCATGTTATTAAGTACCTGGACCGAGGCTTCGTTTAGATGGACATTTGGACAATATTAATAATTTAAATTGAATATGGAAGGTTAACTCTATTATCCTTTAAAATAATCTCTTTTCGAGTAAATGTGTTTCTCATTGAAATTTCCACATGTTTTTTCCAGCTTTTTGGAAATGTAACTTGAAGAGTCTATATATTACAATCTCACGGAGATCCTTAAGTATATATATGTATATATATATATATATATATATATATATATATATATATGTATATAAATATATATAAATATATATATATATATATGTATATATAAATATATATATATATATATATATATATACATATATATATATAATTTACAATAAAACAACCAATATGCCAATTTGTTATGCTTTAGATCTCTTATTCAATAGACAGAATAATGGTTTGTCAATTAAGTTTAACCTTTAACAATAACAATTCAACTTAAATTGAATAGATTTTGCAAAACTGATTTAAAATTGAGAAAATTGAACCTTAATAGCATACTCATAAAAGACAGCTCATTAACACCCGACATAATAGGTTTTGAGGAAGATAATCGACCAATTGACCAGACCTAATTGACGCCATATGGCATTTATATAATCTATGTTGCTCAGACAATTAACACGAATCAAACGATAACCCATTGTTAAAATAAGTTTATTGAATTATTTATGAAAAAATTCGTGGTCCATATACATTCCTACATGGGTGTAATATATATTATCGTAATCTTTTCATTAAACTATTAATTTCTTAACCGTTTCCACATTGCACATATGAAATATTTATATAATTCAAATCAATATAAGGTGCAGTAGATGCCTTATCGCACTTTGATGCCTATGAATAACTATATTAAGAGTTTAGCATAAATATGATGGCAATATAATAAATGAGTTATTTATTAGAATTGATCCAGTAGTTTGATCAAATAGATGGGACAGTTTTACCTAGGCTGGGCCACATATATATATATTTATATACGCAGAATCTTAAAGTTATGACCCTTGCTTTTCAGCCTTGTTACAGTCGTAAAAATATTTCGGGCCAAATATTGAATAACTTATATTATTACATAATTATAACGAGATTGCTGATATGATAAGAAACGAGATTGCCGATATTATCAGAAAAATTAGTTATTTTTTCACAGAAAAGGAAATTGTTTTTGATATAGTGTTGAAGTACTTCGACCATAAATACAGTTAATTTATGGAGATGTTGATGATATTAAAATTTACGTGACACTTATAGTTAATAGAGGAACATCCTTCCAATAATTTTTTTTTGTGAGCCGTGAACGAATTTCATGTAAAAAAACAATACATCTTTGCCTACCATTTTATTGTTCACCAACTTACATTGTATGGAACATGTTTCAAAGACCCGTTCTTATTATTTTTACCGCATATCATTGTTTTCTGTAATTAAAATATATGAGCCTCAGACAAACAAATGATAATTCCTCAAAGACTGAAAGATTCAATTTAATTTACATTTACTCGCATATTCGTAAATTGCAAAAATGTGTAAAACAACATATCTTCGAAATATCAAATCCATATATCACTAATTGCATATGATGGTGATCCTACTGATGTCTGTCAATGAATATGAATTCAATTAATGCAATGTTTAGTCATGTTCAAATGATAACATGTTAAATACGTCAAATGTCTCAAAACTTCCTCTGAATCCATTTTTTTCTTAAATTCTGTAACCGTAATAGCTACGCTAAGAATATTTTCTATATTCAACTACCAGATGTTACTTTTCACCTTGACCGCAACGTATTTTTTTGCTCAGCCAATGTTCACTTGCAGCATTACCCAAATCAACAAAATAACTCCGTTCTTCATTTCCTGTCTCGTACAAAAAGTAGGATACCAGAATTTCGGACAAAGGGAGGAGCCACAAAGCAGACCCAGCACTTGACACTCTCAATGGCGTTCGCCGAGGTAAACTGCCCATTTGGAGCGTATTTAAATGGAATAACTGGCTTGACGTTCGGCTGACAGGAAATGATTAAAATGATCGATGATATTCATCGCGCGCGTGAAGCAAAGTATTTTTTTTATTATTTAAGAAAATAGCTGGTGATTTCTCGTATTTCATCCCGCGCCGGCTTCGCAAAGTAGGTTGTAATTTGGGCTACTATGAGTGCCGAACGGCACTCGCGAACTTGTGTTTGTGATGTTAACGAGAACTTTTTGTCAAACTTCTAAATTGCAGGGATTAACTGATATAAGTGTACGTAACCGGGGAAGGAAATCTAGGCAGTCGCTGCATGTAAGTGAAATTTAGTTGGAAAATTAATGTAAATAATAGGATTGTGGTCTCTTAAGTTTAATAAGAGACAATAATCATCGTAAGAATCAACAATAGTAAGACTTAAAACTTAGGCGAGAATCCAATACAAATAATATTTAATTGTTACAAATATTTTTTTTAAATTACGTATATATAAATATATATATATTTATATATATATATTTTTATTAATCGCGTATCACACTTTTATTGTGACAAGCGATTAACTCAGTGGTACTTTGCCTAAATTTTTTTAGAACCAAAAGAAGGAATGGCTATTGTTCTTCATTTGTATTAATTAATTTATTATATTCTTCTATTCATTTTATAACTCGCTCCGCAATATCATTCTCTACTCTTACCGAATGTACAGTGTTCTTAGAAGTTTTGTAGTCTTCATCTTCTTCCTAAAGACGAGCTTCTTTTTTACATTCCAAGAATTCTAATAGGTCCAAGAATTCTTAACGTGTACACAATTTCCGCAATATTTTATAAACATATTTTATATTTCAATTTCATCTTGCACAAAAAAAATCTTCTCAAAAATATATCTTTTCTCCTATCTGGTAAGTCAGGGGGCAAAAGGTAACTTTGATTTTTTAGGTTGCGGGAGAAGAGAAGAATTGGGACAAGAGTATACCGCCTCTAAACCATGCGAGGACGACCTGCACTAGCATACTTTATTACGTTTGAGTAATGAATTTAGCTGTTTTGCGTACTTTAAGTTATAGGTTACCATATTATTATTTTTTCAAACGTTGGCCCACATATCGACTATTAAAACCCAATAAAAAAAAACAAAAACACCATTTTGTTTGTTAGGGGATCAACATGATTGGCGGGTTGACACGGTTACTTCTCAAAGTCGAAAAATAAGAAGCACCCTACTACAAACACACACATGCACGCACACACGCATGCATGCACACATGCACTCACGCATGCACGCAGGTACGCACGCGTGCTCCCACACACACACACGCAAGAACGCGCGCACGCATGTACGCACGCAAACACGCACGAATGTACGCAAGCACCCAAGCACGCATGCATGCGTGCACACGTACACATATAAAATAACACATACACACACCCATATACATGGTGAAAGTAAACCAAAAAATATATGTTTAAAAAAATTACTGTGTCTTCCACTCCAAAACAATAGTTGAAAAGACAATTCTACATATAACCTTGCTATCGTTAATTTTCCCCATTTCTGGTAGAATTTAAATGATAATACTAAAATTGCTTATTAGGGTTCAATACCAAAGTACCAAAAAGGAATCTTTATTTTGAGACATCCTTGCCGGTCCATCTATCTGTCGGTCTATGTTTCCCGGGAATTTTTCACAGAAACTATATTGCTATCGACATGGAAACTGATGTAATTATGACAGTTGCTTCGTTACAACCAGAACCGGTATCAGTCTGCAAAATATTCTTTCCCATTTTTTCATAAATCAGATCGAATGGAGTGTAATATAAAAGGTCAGTTTTATAATATTATAAATTTTTTTGTATTTCAATTTCATCTTGCACATTTTTTATATTAACAAAAAATCTTCTCGAAAATATATATTTTCTCCTATATGGTAAGTCGAGGGGCAAAAGGTAACTTATGTCAAAATACATGCTATTAATATTGCCATAAAATTAATCTATGCTTCTAACATTTATAGTTCATGAGAATTGCATAAACATTTTGGCAAATTTTCATTGCCATAAGAAAATGTCTTGATGAGCCCTAAAACTAGGTTCATTTATTATGTATGGCACGAAACACGACATCAACCTTCGTTACAGTTCTGTGGTATCTATAAATCAACTGACACCTTGAATATTATATGGGAAATACATAGATTTTCAGAGTTGCTGAAGTATATTATTGACTTTTAATGCATTTTCATTAATGGCGCATAACGAATTAAATTTTCAAAATTAGTGGAAATTCAAGGTTTCTAAAAAATACAATTCATTTAATTTCAGGTTTTATTTGAGTACTTTTAACGTAAATGGTATAGGAAGCATGATCCACTAGAAAAAAAATAATTAACTGCTTACATCAGAATCTGAATCTTTTTCTTTTATATTAAAATATTGTGATTTGGTCTTAAAAATTGATGAAGATTTTTTTGAAAAGATCCTGGCTTTGATGGATCCATCTCGAGCCTCTGGACCGCAAACTAGCAAAGATGCCTCTGTAACAAGTTTAACAGCCCTTTCGACAGCCTAGGAGTGACAAGGACATCCAAAAATTTGCTTCAATCTCTATTCATTTAATATTTTAATTCGAAATACGTATTGTAATTTCGAAATACTAAAAAGCTTTGAAAACGGTGGCTCATAGATTTTTTTTCTTTGGTCCAATTGATTATATTATAGTGATAACCTGAATCTTCATATTGCACCTCTGGTATGACAAATTGACGAACTTTGTCATTATTTTCCTCCCGAGCCTTTAAAATGTGCGAAACAGCAAGCTCACGTACATCTTGATGCGCGTCTTGCAGCATTGCTACTAGTAAATATTCAAGATGTAAAAAGAATGCGTTTCTTGGTATTGGCTTATACACGATATTTTTCAAACCCTGACAGATATTTGCGTAGCATTTGAAATATGTAAATCGGGCCATTTGCAATTGTAGATTTCGTTTTTATGTCAAACCATGTTGGCGCATAAACTTTTAAAATAAACCTAGCCACGCAAGAACGCGCACATATAAACGAAGGATTCTGTTTACACAAGTAAGCCTTCTAGAGTGTGCTATTTTTTCAGGGATCTATATTGGCTAAGCTGGATATAACACTGCCCTGAGATATTGCAAAACACATTTCGTGTAAATATTTTTGGTCAGTGCTTAGGGACTCTTCGTCAATGTTTGGCAATTCTGCGTGAATGCGTTCGAAATTCATTACTTCTTTCTTTAAACAGTTATTAAATAATTTACCGATGTTACCAGAAAAACTATTCAGGCCAGTAATTGTAACGTGCATCTCCAGAAATAAATGACCAAAAGATAATTCATTTGCGTGTAATAAACAAACAAGCCATTGCAGCGCTCGATACAAATGTCTGTCTAGTAACGCTATCGCACCATTCTTGGGTCCTGTGTTAACTGCTGTGTCATCACATTCAATTTAGTGATTAAGGAGATATGCTGCTCAGTTACAGTAAAGCGATGTTGTTGGTTTGCTGTCGTAGATGTGACTAAAGTTTTGTCCTTGCGCCCGTCAAAATAAAGTAAGGATATAGACATTTTATCTTCGGGAAATTACTTCGATCAATGGCTTTCGAAGGATCAATTCTAGTAAGACCATTTAAATCTGATAATGCTATGTTTACAATAATTGTTGCTGATCAATCTGAAACCCCAGTTCTATCGCAAGCGACTGCTAAATTTTATAAAGTTGTACTCATTTGCTTTTGTGAAACCTCAGACGTTTTAACAGAATTGTGGTATGATTCAACACAGGACTGTGATATGATTCAACCAAGGACAATGATTGTGGTATACAAAACTGGGGATTGTCCTCAGGGCGAGGAATCACTGGTAGAACTTTTGGACTCGTAGAGGTTTTCTAAAGTATTGACGGCTTTAGACGTACTTGGAGTTTCATTAAGTTTTTTCACACGTTCTTCATACTTTCTTTTTCTTAACAAACTTTCATTAATTTGAAAAGTTGTCAGTTTATCCAGTCTTCCAATATACATTTGGCGCTTGTTTCGCTGATCTTCCAAAAATTCAACTTCTTCTGAGAGTACTTTACCTTGACATTTACAAGTTTCTCTTGAAATATATTTACAAACAGTAATATCAAACAATTTTTTTGCAGCAAGGAGAAATTTTTGTTATTTCAAATCATTTCCTATGTTTTCATACTTTTATGTTTATTATAATATTGTTTTACACTTGAAACTACTTGTTAGTGACTTACAATTGGAATACGTGATTTTTACCACAGCTTCTCGATGTCGCGAGCTATAATTTCACAGATTTCTTTTACGGAAGGGTCTTTGTAGTTGTAAAGATCGTGTAAATTATTCCGCGCCAACAAATAATATTTTAAACATCATAATAAGTCGGCAACACATTTTCTTACAATTGTTTTGTTTAATCAGTTAACGAACAACATAGATCTTTTCTTGTTTTAGGCATGTTTTGTCTCGAACTTGTTTCAAACAAAACTCAATGAAATCGTTGAAGACGTCAAATTTACTTGTCACAAATATTAATAAATATAGTGTAGTCGGAGAAATGTATGCACGGTAACTTAGATAACTTTGTTTATTTAAATAAAAAACGGTAGTTAAGTTAATAAAAAGGTATGATAACTCAAGCTATATGTGAACTTAAATAAGGTAAAAAATCCTATTTTTAGAGATAAACAAGTGATGTGCTCCACCTCTAAACTATGCCCTAGGGAATTATTATTTTGCATAGTTGTTACTTGTTAGCAGTATCGTCAATTAATTATACAGGAACCATAAAATTAAATTTTCGGTTTTTTCGCTCCACCCTACTAAACATACAAGATTTCTTGAATTAGGCCAAGGTCTTTTCCAGAGCTTTTAAGTACAATTTCGCAAAACAATACATGTTAATGTAACATGTAACGTAACACGTAATGACTATAAAGAAACAAATATAAATGTTGTATCTTTGTCACTCGTTACTTTCTACTTTCAATTAGTTATTTTGCCTTGAGTACTACGACTGCATACATAAGCGGTCTAACGGTATTGTTGTTACATATAACCGGTACTGCAGTTTTGTCATGATTTCTGTCAGTTTATATGAAGAAAATAATGTAAATGAAAAAAGATTTTGCGATACTTATTTTTTATGATAGTTGTTAAGTTTAGTTAATAGAAATAAAGAATAGTTTAATGGTGTTACCATTTTTGCTTACAATGTTTTACTAATCGATTTATTTGTATTTTACCTATAAACCATCTACAGTTTCCTTTAAAATAATAAAATTATACTTTTTAATAAAGCTTATATCCTCGTTTATTTTTTTACCTTGTATTGTAATGCGAGAAATGAATTAAAACTGCTCTTAGTGCGTTCTGATGAAAAAATAATAAAACTGATGTTATCATACTACGGTAATGAAAACGATCGTAATTTCGGTATTAAAAATTGAGAAAAAGAGACTATTATCTATTTAGAACATTGGTTAATCCTTTTTTTCATTTAACATTTTACGTTCTACTAAAATATTGAAATATATATAAGCGAAAAAAAGAGCTAAAAACCAGAGACTATGTTAAATTGTATCATTAAATATTTGTTTAATTTAAATGTATTCCACATACTATACTATTTAAATTACTACAAGTAAAAATGGAAAATTAGTTTCAGTGTAAAATCAGTTCACAGCCCTTCAATAGACGGGGAAATATGCAAAGTAATTCTTCTAAAAGTAGAAATGAACAATGCGAAGTGATTGATATAGTTCAGTTTCTCTTCGACATACATTGAGAATTGATTATTGGGTTGTATGTTTGTTAATATGCTTTACGAAATTTGAAGTTTCCACATCAAACATTTCCAAAAAAAAATGAAGAAATATACAGAAGGGTGGGTCATCTCATAAAGGTTTCATTTTTTCCGTTTAAGGTACGAAATTAAAAAAGTAGGCCAATTACTACTAACATTACGTGATATCGTTAACGCATTGCTATATAGGAATCACAGCAAGGCGCAGGCGGTATCGTTATAGCAGAATAAAACTCCCCACTTCCGTTTCCGCCATTAGCAATACCTAGATAACCAATCGGTTTCACCGTAGTGCGAGCGGTAGCCGCACATCATTCTGTTTCGAGTTTCCTGAAAAGTTACGATATATTTCATCATACTTCATACCTTTAAAAATGTAATGATTATCTACGTATGTTAAATTTATTCGGGTAATCAATATGTCAATTAAATAATTAACTCTAGACTCCATTTTCTTTCGAGTATCTAGATGCTGAATTTTTTTTGTTTCAAAAAAATTGTTAATGAAGTTTCCTGAAAAGTTTCATCAAATAATTTATTTCATTATACTTCATATCTTTCCAAATATAATGATTATCTACGTATGTTAAATTTATTCGGGTGATTAATATGTCAATTAAATATTTAACTCTGGACTTTTTGATAACTAATTGAAAAAAAACGTTTCCTAATATTTTAGTTAATATTAAAAATTATTCACTTACTCTGGAACTAGACCAATTTTTTACATACTTCTAATATTGTTAGCTTCTATATATTTTTAATTTACCTCCAATTTTACAACTGTTCTCATTGGTTCAGTTTATGCAGTTTAAATTCATACATTTGATTACTTAAGTAACCTTAAATTTTGTTTCGATTTTTACATTTTAGTGAAAAGTATAGAAATTTCAATTGCTACTCATTATTAAAATTAAAGATGTCCTCCAATATTTTTTTAAAGTTTAATATTTAATCTACTGGATACCACAAACCAAGCCTTTTTTGGACGCACAAATGAAGCCTTATTCAAATATTAAACCGAAACATTTCTAATTAAGCAAACTCAAGGCTTTATTAAATTAATGTAATTGCAAAATCATGATAGACATTTACAACCAATAAAAATGCAAGTGACTTTTTCATATGATAAGCTCGTCAAATGACACAAAACTTAAAATCATGATGTGAAGTTTAAGGCATTTTTATTAATGCGCCATGTTTTTTATAAAACACTTTTAATAAATATTCATAATGCAATAGAGTTAACTAATCTATGTAAAATAATGTAACTTTAAAATTTAATACGTCTTAAAATGAAATGTACACACTTATCCACAGAGCCAACGACGGATATCATTGGCGGTCCAGACCTTTACATCGACCGTGGCAGTACAATTAACCTGACATGTGTCGTTCTTTACTCTCCTGAACCACCAGCTTACATATTTTGGAATCACAATGACGCGGTAAGCATGAGTTTATCATTTAATTGCTAATTCGAAAAGTTTACTCCTCATTAAGCTAGTTATGCGAGAATTGTGCACGTTACTTTTTTAAGACTGAGCTTGCGGTAATTGAAATTACCTGAGTCAAAGCTCCAGATATTTTCATCGATCGTGTTAGTAAATTTAAGCTCATATGCGTTATTTCCTATTATCCTGAGGTGTATGTACCTATTTTAGAATCACAATGTCGCTATTGGTGGGCACTATGAGTTTGTCAATTATTTGCTAATCCCACAAGGTTGTTTTTTATTAAGCTGGTTATACAATAATTTTTTATATAAATTCGTTGAGACTTAGTTTATGTTATTAAAAATTATCTGAATCAAAACTATAGAAAAACTACAAACTTTTAATTCAACATGTGAAATCTGCAAGACATAACCAATGGAAAGTCAATGGTATCGAGACAAACTAACCAAATCATTCATTTAAATAAATTTGTGTGCATTAAAATATTGAATTCGTTTAACAGGTAGTTGTAACATCACGGAAGTAGTATCATGGAAGGGATCCGTAATAGAATTAAAAAGAACCAGTTAATATTAAAGTAAAAAATATCAAAATAAGGTACATCTGAAAAAACTGTCATTAAAATTACTTATGAATTTACGTTTTTATATTTTTTGGAACAATCAAATTTGATAACAAAACTCTTTTTTGAGGATAATTTAACTGTTCACGGTTCATATATATATATATATATATATATATATATATATATATATATATATACATATATATATATATATATATATATATATATATATATATCATAAAAAATAACTAACATACATTTTGTGTAAATATAAATATCGGTTCTTGTTTGCTTTCATTGATCTGGAAGTTGTAAGTCTCATTAATTACAACTAATTTTCATCTATTGTGGATTAACGATAGCTTCCAAAATATTGTATTACCCATACAATAGATGCAATTAAAACATACTAAGTTAAAGATAAACTCAAAGGAAATGTTCGAGTTAACATTTTTAGAATGTTTTTCATTCAAGAAAATCAGAAATTAAAGGATAATAATAAAGGAAAACACATTGGGAGCCAATAGTAATAAAATTATTATTAAAATATTACCTCTTATTAACAAAATTATTCAGAAATTTTAAATTGATCCTAAATTATAAAATACATAGATGCAAGCAAGTTAGTTAAAATATCAACATATTCCCTGGCATAATCCGGGGTTGAAATATCCATTTATTTTTTTCATGAAATCCGAGTCAAAGATAACTGTTATATATTTAATATATATCTTTAAAACACTTATATTTTACATGTCAACTTGTTTCATCAGATAATAAGCTACGATTCACCGCGGGGCGGCGTCTCAGTAATTACGGAGAAGGGCGAGACGACCACGTCTTTCCTACTTATCCAGCAGGCGCGCCCATCTGACTCGGGCACCTACCAGTGCAACCCGAGTAACGCACAGCCTAAGAGTATCGTCGTACACGTGCTCAATGGTAATTGCATTGTGTTTTTGTTTATTTAATTATATAAACAGAAAAAAAAGCATCAACAAAGGGAGAGATATCAGCATATTTTATAATACGATCTGCGTGATACAAAATGAAAGTTATGAATTCGATTATTTAACGTTATGTTAAGTAGAGCATAGTTAAAATTAAATTAATATATACTTATTTTAAAAAAGATCAAAATTAACCAAAATTTAACTAATAATTTATTGATTGTTTATTAACCGTTCCTTTGGTAATTTGATTTAATAAATGCAACTCTAGCTGTCAGCCTGGCATAACATTAGAAACAAAACTTAATCAAATTCAAAGAGTGTGGAATGAGCATGTAACGGTTTAATTCCTTCTTAAACTGTCTAGACGACAAGGGACAATGAATATATTAAAGAATCAAATACGCATGGAGAGAATATGAACAGGTAAATGAATCAAGTTTACACATAGGTAATACCATTTTTTATCACCAGTCCGTTCAAATAACTGAAGAGGATGTAACGTGTTAATAAATCAGGTAGGAGATTCAGGGAGGAAATAAAAGAATAGTGAAAAAACCGTACTTTAGGATATAAAATAACTACAGCTTTTTTTTAGAGAAAAATATGCTAAAAATGACTAACTGAATGCAAAATCAATATTGTAAAATCGTCGGATCGCACGTAAAAAGCCCATCTAGGCTCAAATTGTGAAATATAAAAATATGAAGCAAGATATATAAAAGAGAATAAGTACTTCCGTATTATTAAGAAATGTAGTTTATTACAAGGAGGAAAATATTTTGACATCTGACGAAATAACATTGGAAATTTCATAATTAATTGGAAAATTTGCCAATTCTTATGAAAATTGTCGTTGAATGGCAGTGGTTAAAATTGTGGAATAATATAACAAAGAGATAGAATATTTTTAGACCAATAAAGAACATAAATTATGAATAATAATATTTTCACTTTTTAAAGCATTCAGTTAATATAAAAGATGGTAACGTAATTTTGTTAATAGCTAAATTTTATTGTGTCTGTTAAAACCCAATTCTTCTCATATAAATTAAATCGAAATTAATATCAAGTAAAAATGTTTTCAAGTTTTCCTCGAAAACCAAACAATATGTTAAACAGTATTAAGCGAGCATTGTGTACCTATATATATATATATATATATATATATATATATATATATATATATATATGTATATATATATATATATATATATATATATATATATACATATATATATACACAAATATATATACATATATAAATATATCTTTTCATATATATTTGAATACATAGGACTTATTGCAGAGTTTTAAATTTATTTTCAACTTAAAGTATTTTCAGAAAGCATAACTTTTAAATGTATTCTATGAGTTCTACCTGTACATTGTACTGAGTAAGTTTTCATTAGATTCATCAGGTTGTCTAAGAAGTGGCGCCCCAAAAGCAACACCGAGATTGATGGTCTTGTATGGGTCAATTTTTTGTATGGGATCATACCTCTGGCCCTCAAAGCTATCTTGACTATACTACCTGTCTTTGAAATGCTAATTAAATGTATTAGAAATAAAAATAGTCACCAAAAGTAAACTGATGGAGCCGTTTTTTAAATTTTTTATCGTACGTAAGAGATAAACTTTTATGACTGAAATACGGACACTTAGTTAAATCTCATGGGGTCACAAAAAACGAAGTTTTACAAGAATTATATTTTGGCACATAATTTTTGTTCAATTTTAATCACCGGTAGTGAAAAAAAAAATGTACTGAAAGTTAAATGTACCGATATCACAAAAGTTGGCCTATTTAGCAGATACTGCTGATCTAAAACAAGTGAATTTTTTTTTAAGTTTTATTTTTTTTTTATTTTTTTCTACATGAGGTCAGTTTTTCGAAATTGCTTTTTTGTTCAAAATTAAAAACGAAACTGAAACGTAATTAGCGACAATCCAAAAGTACACAAATAAACTGGGTAAACATTGTAAGTAAAATAACTTTTTTTATATTAGCATTTATTGAAAATTACACTACATGAAGTGTTCAAAATACCGCCTCCAGCCCTTAATCAGAGCCAGCATCGTCGTTAAAAGTTTCGTTTTAAACCTTAAGGAACGGTGATTTTTTACATATTTCACGTCACATTTATTCTTCTTCGTAATTCCTGTAATGTTGAAATCTCCTTCATGTCGACCTTTTCTTTAGAAAAACCCCACAGAAAATAATCAATAAAGTTAAGGTCCGGGGAACACGCCGGCCAAGATATTATATCACCTCGACCGATCCAGCGGGTAGAGAACTCCTCATTCAAGTAAGTTCGAACAATTGTGGCATACTGTGGTGGAGTCAAAAAATTCAAATAGCGCTGCCCATCTAGACGCGGTGGCAATTCAAAAGACCTTATTAATTTGACTCTCGCAATGCCAGCCCCCAAATTCTCTGAAAATAGAGCCTGTAATTGGTCAGCTCTTTTAGCGTAAGGATTTCTGGCCTTCTAAAAGTGTAGCTTGTGGATATTGAAAAAACCATACGTTTTAAATGTCCTCTGATTGGAATAAAATCATTCTGTTTAAACAATTCTATAGCGACATCGGTCTTGCCGATGTCGCTATAGAATTATTTTGCAGAATCGAAATGTTGAGATGTGATCTTGTGACATAAGCACTTGAACGCGTTAGATGTGGAATGGCTGCAATATTTTTTGTCGCAATGTCAGATGAACAGTTGACCGTGGAATACCGGCATGTCGTTCCAGATCTGGTATACTGATTCCCGGGTCCCTCCGTACTAGCCGCATTACTTCATTATCGATACACTCTGAAGGCCGTCCAGATCTCTGCAGCTGACCAGGGACATGGCCTGCTAAGTTAGCGTTATGGGTACGCAAAATCACCTTATGATCGGAATAGTGATCACGATAGGGGAATCTTCTGAGGTACTCTACAGCCGCCCCCCGAGCATTTCCATTTATGAATCCGTAGCATTCGATGTATTTACGGGAAGTGTGTGAAATTATTCAGCCACTATTCCAAATTGAAAGCAATACAAAATCCAGTTCACAGAACGGGTCACAAGTAAAGAATCCACGTCAAAAGTCACACAAAGGGCAAGTTGTAGGTATTAAGGATGCAGAATGCTAATACGTGATAAAGAGAAAGTAGCAAATAAGTCACTGCGTACGCTCGTTTGCTCAGCCTAAAACGATCCTGGAACACTGAGGGGAGGGGATTGTAGACAATGATAAAAGAAGTAACTATGATTCAATAAGAAATAACTATAATTAGATATATAGGAAATAACTATGATTCTCAGAATTTCAAAACAAAACATTTCAAAACGTACTTAAATTGTTTCTTTATCCAGTTCGTGTTTCTTGTTTATTATCGCTAATTATGTTTTAGTTTTATTTGAAACTTCGAAGAAAAAAGCTTTCAAAAAACTGATCTCGGATAGGAAATAATTTAAAAAAAATTAAAACTAAAGACAAAAGTTCACTTGTGTCACATCAATGGAATCTATATTAGAAAAGATAACTTCAGTTGTATTGGGGCACTTACTTTTCAGCACAATTTTTGTTTAACCAAAGCTGATTAAAATCGGTCAAAAATTATCTGCCAAATGTAATTCTTGTAAAATTTCGTTTTTTGTTATTGACCCGAGGGAGTTAACTAAGTGTCCATGTTTTAGTCGAAAAGGCTTATCTTTTACGTATCCAAAAAATAAAAAAACTACTACGTCAGTTTACTTTTGATGACTATTTTTATTTCTATTATATTACATTAGCATTTTAAATAAATGTAATAAAGTTAAGTTAACTTTTTTTACCTGGAGGGCTAGAGGTGTGACCCCACAGAGAAAATTGATCAATACAAGACCCAATCCTGCTTTCTTGCAATCTTGCTTTTGAATTTGCTCCAAGAATTTCAATGTTGTTTTGAGGCGCCACTTCTGGGAAAACTTATATTTACACCTCATAAATTTGAGATATAATTCGAAATTGTTCAACTGTATTCGTAGCTACGTATTCAAATATCAACGTATCTTAAATTTTATATACATTGTTATAAATTTGATTGCAAAACATGTTTGAATCAAGTACGGTAATAAAATTTAGCCACAAACAGCCAATTCAATATTTCCCCTATCAGGAGAGTATCCAGCGGCAATGCAGAGGGGAGGACAAGCCTTCGGCCTTACATCGCCCATGCACTGGCTGGTGATAGCTGCTTGCCTCATCCTCAGCCTGTCCTGACAACTCAGTCTAGTTTAGACCTAGATCGGAACCGATCTGGGACTTCAGTCGACGCGGCGCTGCGGGACGACCGGGTTAATCCCTTGTAAATATAATTAAAGATATTAAATTTAAAGGTCAATGGATCTGTATAGATTAATTTAAGTATAATTATGCATGCACTGATTTCTTCGGAAGTAAAGGTTGATTTTGTCAAATGTTGATCAGGAATCAGGAAGATGAAAAATGGTTGCTCGTATTAAGAACATATCTTTACTTTTGTCCGACGTCTAATGTTCTTACCTGAAGTTGTAGAAGAATTTGTTGAAAGAAAGAGTGACGAAAATAGAGCCGTTGAATTTTGTTACGTAAATTAAATTTAAGTCATAAAATCGATCATCAAATTCTTGTATGAATGGTTACTCTATATGTATTGAACAATTATAAGTTACATATTCGAGCGTAATGGTTAGTAATTTACAAGTACAATACGTTACTACGAACAATTAACGTACATTTTAATATTACTCTTTTTAGTGACATTCATTTTCATAATTTCTGATGTTTTCCATAGTATTTTGAAAATTAGTATGTTAAGATTATTAAATTTGTTGATTGGCTCACATGTTTTCGAAATATAACATTACGCTAATTAAATTTATATGGACGAACGACCATAGATGACTTTTAAAAAAATATCATCAATTAGAACTGTAAAAATATCACAGAATATTGTGGATTTTTTCTAAATATGACAACTTTTCGTTTCGTTAAGCAGCGATTATTTAATACACGAAAAGAAAAAGGGGTAACGAAAATAAACGATCCATTAAACTAAAAACATACATGACAGCGGAAACCGAAAGAATTTCCTCATATCCGGTGCATGACTTTACTTCTCGCTCTGCTACGAAGATCAGCCTGATTTCGGAAAATTATAATAAAATCTCATGTATTGGGTTAATATACTTAGTAAACAAATGTTATTGTAAAATAATATTAAAACCTTTACTATATTGATTGATAAAATGTAATACATTTATATATAAATATAAAAATTATTACGTGTTATAGTAAATAATATTGTTTATCATATTAATGTAACGTATTTTTATAAGTACGGGTTGTGTTGTGTAATATAAAAATTATATTTTAACAAATTCCATATGAGATTATATTAAATATTGTTATCAACACACATGTGACAATAATATGATTATTGTCCGTTGTAGCCTGTTCGATTGGAGATGGAGTAAATGATGCATTTTCTAGGTTTGCAGCTATTGCAGATTTATACCGTTTGGCTGCGTAAAACTACATTGAGTTTCTTAAGTACTTATGGTGCATTCATAGGCTGATTGTTGGTTAACGGTTATAGTAAAATCATAATTAATCAATCTTGTGAAAATCTTTATTTTTTATTAAGTTATCGATATTTTAAAACTATGATATTGCCGAATAGACAATCATAAGACGTAAAAATAAAAATTAAAGAGAGAGATTTAAAAATTATAACCAACTTATCAAATTTTTATGAGTTTATTGAAATATTTTAAAATACCTCAGCGGACAAGCATTAATTTCAACGATCAATTATAATTTACCTACTTCGAATTGGTGGGAGAAATTGTTTATAAAACTTTCATTGTCAGAGCTAATATACTTTGAATTTGAAAGTCACTTGAAGAAATGATGTAATGTATGAATCGAATAAACCAAATGCATACACCGAGTTACAAAATACAATATACACACAGAATGACGATGATATGAAGTAATCTACGAGAATAAAATATATCCGCTTCGCAGAACTGATAGGTAATCTAAGCATGAGAATGAGCCTGCCCGCGTATTCTCAGTCTGCCACTTTTTGTTTAAATCCCATCTGCTTTTGGACTACATTCTTTCATTCACATTCATCCTGCCTTTTTATTCATTTTTTCGTTCAAATATCTCAGACATATTAAAATAATAAAACGAGGTAATAATTAAGTCAGTGCAATAAATAAAATCTGTAAGCTATCTAAGTTAATACTAATACAGATCTGATGACTTGTTAGTTAAATTGAAGCAAAGCAAATGTTGGGCAGGCTATTACTATAAAATGAAAAAAAGCGGTTCAAAAGTATTTTTAATTATTTACAGACTAAATAAAATTATTACTTTAATCAAGAAGATAAACGTCTTTTCAAGTAAAAGTAAAACTTAAATCAAATATTTTGTTTTTAAATATGTAATGCAAAAAGAAATTCAGTTTCCTGAAAAAGATATAAGCTGTGGGCAGATTTATTTTCGTAATTTCGATGTCAAATAAATTTTTTCCCAAAAAATGATAGAGGGAATAGTATTTTATACTATTTATAATACCAAATTCAATCAAATATTAATAATTTTCTTAAAATTTTTTGGTTGAAAATGAAAACGTAAGTGCGGTTTAATTTCGATTCCTTCATTTCTAAAGTATTGAAGGAACCAAAATTATTTAACCAACAGTCAGTTTATGAGGAATTATAATTAGGTTTATTATAATAACTTACGTAATATGGATGATGTTAAATTGTAAAAAGTTTTGTAAATTAAAATTGTAAATGTAAGAATATAAATTTTGTGGGCTAAACAAAAAAAATGTCTCGTAAATCGTAATTTCGGGGTGACATAGAGCAAAGAAATCAAAAAAACCATGACAATGAACAAAGGAAAAAACCATGAAAAAAACATGAAAACATAGACGTGAAAAACATGACAACATGAAAAAACAAAAAACCATGATATCCAAGGACACACTTAGACAATTCTATAATATTAATTTATATTTCTTCAATGTTACTTTTCAATTTTATGCCATAATTTTTTGAAGTAACATTCCAACTTTAATAAACAAAGACCTTAAAAAACCTTTTTAATAAAGGGTGAAAAGAAAGAAAACACGTATAAACGTTGACGACGTTTACGATGTCCAATATTAAATATACAGATACAAACAAATCACATTCATGTGGTAAATTTATTTGTCGAATACCAATGTTTCATTCCACGCATATATCTGGAACTTGTTTATTGAAATTTATTTAATTTTTTTATATAAAAATTTGATTTAGAACACATACATTCTTGAGTTTAATCAACTTTGCGCATCTTTGCAAAAAGTCAAAGCAAAAACAATTAAGGAGACTTGTACATGACTGCATTTGCTTCTCACCCAACAGGAACTAATGTAAATATTATTTAATTAATTTAGTTTATAATCAATATTGTTTATTCATAATTTTACTTATCTCTCTATAAGTATTTAAATTATATCTGATCATCAGATTCGGTTACAGAAGTATAGGAAAATTATTTAAAGTAAAAATTATGCTGAAGTTGACTCATCACAATTAAAATTATATAGTATTATATACATAAATATATATACAAATGTATAAATTAAAATGAAGTTATATTAGTATATTTTGTTGCTGCTACCCTGAAAAAATACCTGTAAATATTAAAATGATTAATATTATGTATAAAGAAACATGTTAGATTTATGAAATAAAATAATATGAAATAATATCTATATAAATAAAAATGTTATTTCATAACTGTTCAAAATTTAGATACCATTCGTCTAGATTATAATTAATCGTAATTTACTATTATCATCACCATATTATTATTAAAATTACTATTCAAACAGTAAATTTAATTTTTTTTTAATTCCTTTGACTCAAATTATTTTTATCCTTCTTGTAGTTAGATTATTTACAAAATTTGTTAAAAAACGCCTTTACCGTTTAGAATAATAAGCTTTTAAAAAAATTAATATTATTTTATTGTTATTTTGCAGCCTAAAATTAGGGTTATAGTTATTAAATTTTATATTTAAGTTAATATAAATATTAGGTTTTAAGACAAAAAATATATTATATGTAAAGAAAATTATATGGTTTCAACTGTAAGGGTGTATGCAGTCTTAATAAATCTATTGAAAATCGTAACATTTTGTTGTTTCATTTTTTTATATTAGGAAAAAATATTGTAAACATTTAAAAATACCAAATGAAAAAATTAAACACATTAAGACAATAAAAACACATTTCCCGCGCAAATGCTAAGAAGTAATAGTCGATAGAATTATATTCAAATTGTAATTATCCCATCAATTTTTTCAATCTCCAAATCATACTTTCTGAAAATAAAATCCTAAAAGAATGAAAACTGTATTTCTTTTATTTACTATAAATACATCGAAATAAAAAATGCTACTTTATTATTTCTAATAGTGTTTAGCATAAGAGGAACTTGGAAAATTATTGGAAATTAATTTGTGTGGAACCGAATATACAAATGTATTTAATAAGCATTCTTTTCTTTACAAATTTGTTACACGAAAAAGCTAATTTTTTGCTAAATAATGAGGATAAAGATATCCGTGATTATTAGTTTTCATAAACCTTTCAAAATATATTGGTTGTCTTGAAAGCGATGTCTGGTCAATGAAATTTGAAATTGGTCCTACAAAAAATATTAAAAAATATTAAGTGGGTTTAATAAGTAAAATGATATTTATAAATATTATATAACGAGCAATACTTTAATTCGATATAAATATGGTATCTTGATTTTTATAATCTATATTCTACGTAAGTAAATATGGGAACAACATGTTTGGCGACAGTTCCTGTTATTGGTGTAGTACCGGAACTTCTACCGAAAATTCCATCCAAATATAGAAAGTTTTCTTTTCGTTAATGATTTCTAATTTCACTTAATGTTTACATCAATATCGTTGTTGATGAAATTACTAATTTTGCAGACGTAAAATAGCAGGATTTACAAAAATTTAATTAAAAAATTGGTTATTGGCACAGAGTTATTAACATATTTTTAAGAGTTTATTTATTCTTAATTTTCTTTTCGTAACAATTAAGTTTAAACGATGAAAAAAAAATTTTATTCCTGAGTAGCACCACAAAGCAGTGATGAAAATTTAAATTTATAATCTCCATCTTTTTTACATTAATTAGTATTGAAATTAAATAATTACTCAATAAATAAAACATTACCATAAAAATATATGACTATATTTACTGTCTGTCTGGATTATACCCGGATAAAATGACCGTAATTGCATTATATTTAATCGTTTTTTTATGAAAAATTATGTACAGTAATTTAATAATTTATGGATTTTTTATTCTCTGTTTGTGCACCATAAAGGCGCAACTGTGAACTGAACCAAGCCTGCAAATCACGAATGAGAAGATACATCCAGTCAGCAATTGTGCACCAGCGATTCTCTACTGCAATAGTTTATTTCTTACTTACTCGCCATCTCGATCTTGAACATTTTACTGCGTGGCTCGGGAGCATTTTATAAAACCTTAAACCTCAAATATATACATTATACTTTATACCAAATATTTTTGTACCTATTCCAACTTTAATCTACGTGTAGGCATAAAAACATTCTGTTTAATCAATGGTTAAATTTTCTGGGGTTAAATTTTCTTTTAAATAGTTAAATTTTTTGTGGTTAAATTTTCTTACACAAAAACGCTTTTAATTAATGAAACAAATATTATTTTAATATCGCTAAAATTATTTAAACATATAGTTCAAAAATGTATCCAGCACAGTTCCAATTATTTCCTTTAAATTACACATGCATATTAATAATTTATCAGCTATTTGTAAAATTTATTAATTTATTATATAACTTTCTGAATCCTGAAAAGAATATAATAAAAGTTTCAAGTCAATTTTATGAACTGTTTTGCTTTAAAAAACATAATGCAAAAATAAAAATTTCTTCTTTTTTAACTTAGTATGATTCGGGAAATGTTTGTTTTACGGCACATTAATTTGATTAAATTATATTTTTTAAATTTAATTTCAAAAATCGTTTTTATAATTTAAAGTAGGCCAAGTGTGTGTTCAGAAAATTATCAACATATATCCATTAACGTGATATTAGGATGATCTATGCGTATTTATTTTAGAAAAATATTTAGCGTTTTCCCATACAAAAAAATATATGTAAACAATTTTTTTTTTACATAATAATTTAAAACTATGTAACTTAAAACCACAGTAATCGATGTCAGCAATAAATATTTTTTTTGTATACCTAAGTAAGGTATGTTTACATTTATATAGATACATACATTTGAAATATCCCTCTGTGATTTTCAAATTGTCATCTTGTAAATACTTACCGTTTACATATTCGAATACTAAAACCAATCAAGTGTTAAAAACAATTTTATCTGCCTGTCTATGTGAAAGTATTTAATACAAAACAAAATAAATTTTACACAAGTTATGGATAGTAATACAGGAACCAACTTAGTTTTTGTTTCATCCTAATATTTCATATGGCCCCAAAGTTATGTGGGAATTGGATACCGTGAATATCCACACACTCATGCTTTTTTAGGTTCAATGGTACTTATACATACTCTTTGCGTCTCAGGTAATCTCGAAATCTTCCTGAACGTATGGATATAAATAATTAATTTTTTTGTTAATTTTTTATATATTTTCTTTTGAATTAGTTTACATTTTCTTTCATATTGCATATGGCGCCATCTATGACGTAGTAGTAAAACTCTTGATAGTAATCAAACGCGTTTTCAATGAAATTCAATAGGATTCAATCTATAGTCCAATAGCAAAAGCTTTAAATAATTATATTTTATTTCCATATTTTAAATGATCCCAGTTTTAAAAAACACTAATAACACTAATATTTTTTTGGAACTCTGCTTAGTTAAAATTGGTTTACATTTATTTCATTTATATTATTAATATTGACGGACCTAACGAAAGATACTCGGATACGTTACGAAGATATGATCGGCAAAATTTACGATATGTTAACATCATTTAATATTTTTATATTTCTACAAACTGTCATTATTTTACTGCATAATTATAACGAATATCAGCTGTTAAGTATAAAATTATACCATACTCGGTGTGAGGATTTGGGGATGTCAATACTACCCAATATATCGTTTTTTTCTATATTTGGATTAATTAAATCAATTTGCTTTTGATTATTGTTTTTGCTAAATTTTATTGTTTTTTTTATTAAACAAATAAATTTTATATAAAAAATTTCTTACGTTGGAAAGATTTTCTTATTAAATACATATTTACAATTGTAATTAGTACGCGTAGATATTTAAAACAAGATAAAATATTATGTCTCAGTTAAGTGTTTTTAGTGTAAAGTTCTAGTTGACAAAATACCTCTAAAATAAAACTAAAAAATATTTCATGTATTTTTGAAGTTAAACTTCTTTAGCGACGTCAAAGTCATTCTGTCATGATAAAATTGTGTAACGCTTAAGAAAACAATGCCGAACGGATCGGACGAGATCACGGAATCCACGGCCATGGTCTAAAAACACGCATGTCTCTCACATTTTTAAATTATATCTAAATTTAACATCAATTTCTTTGAATTCTATCTCCTTAATTTAATTATGTGAGGAAAAGTACTGATATATTTATATATATAAATAAATAAATATATATATATATATATATATATATATATATATATATATATATATATATATACATATATGTAAGTGTGTGTGTGTGTGTATGTGTTTGCGTACTGTAAATTCTTACATGTAATATTGTGATAATTACAAATATAATTTAATATTCAACAAACCATTTAAATTTTAAGTACAAAATATTTCTGTTAAACTATTTACGAACATCAATTTTTCACGTTTTAATACATTATTTATTATGTATTTCAAAGGCATGCCATGTGTTAAGCCAATAGATTTCTTCTCCCCGTGTCGTCAGGTCCCATTTCTTTTGGGGTTGGCACTCATAATCCTATTTATCAACTCTGAACGTAGTTATGTCAATTCTGGTTGGAGTCCCCTAGTTTTTATATCGTTCTTATTTTTTCCCATCCAGGTCTTTGGCGGGCGTCCCGAACCCTTTTTCGGTTCACTGATTTCCAGAATCTTTCTAGTCGCATGATCATCTTCTCTACGCATAAAATGGCCATACGCGTGTACGCGGTTCTCCTGCAATTTATGTATTATATTGGCAACTTTGAATGTACCCCTATTGTATTTGTTTCGGGCCTTGTCTTTTAGAGTGACTCCCCCGGACCAGCAAAACATTCCGAGAGATCAATTGAACTTGAACTTGAACAACAACTTGAACTTTCCATAAATATTGAATATATTTGACGTTAGTTTTGTACAAATTCATTAAATTCGTTAAAATTATTTACTAACTCCCCTCCAAGTGCCGTTCTTGAGAGACATTAGCTGCAATTATTGCGAGCAAACGCAAATCTCCTGACACAGTACTCAAAACACGAACTCCCAACCCTTGGCATAAAGCTTACAAGGCAGCGAAAATTCAAAATAAAAGAAATAATTGACAAGTAGGCGGATAATGATGGTGGGAGACACGTAGTCGTTATGTAATTGGTCAGAATTCGTGTTGGGGGGTCACGAGATTACTCGGGGATATGGTACGTCCAATCCTGGAAACTCTTTCCTCTCTTTGTCGCATCCCATTTATTAAGTTTTCTTTCATTAAGTTAAGGAGTTTTTGCTTTAGTTTTCTATGTTTTGTGTATCACAAATTTTTAGGCGAAAAAATCATATCACATAGCTAGGATACTCATTTGCATTTTGATTTATTGGTAAAAGAAATTTGGGAAAATAGAGCACAAAATTAAGAGTAAAACTTTTTAAAAGGAATGAGATCATTTCTAAGCTGCAGATTATTATTGTAGTTTAAAATAATAGAATAAAGTTTTCTGCTTTGTTATTTTATATTATCTCTAAGAAAACTCTACAACGTTTGTCTACAATATTATCCTAATTCCTAACTTATTATGAAGTATATACTCTCAGGATAATTCTTAAGATAATGACGTTACATCCAATAAGCCTAAACGTTTTGTAAGATCATTTGGGCCCAGAAATGTAAATTTTTTTATAGTTATGTATCTAGTAAAAATATATGTTTTATAATTTCGCACTGAAATAATTAATACGTGTTGACAGAGGAAAATAGTAAATGACGTATTCACAGAAATACTAATATATATATATATATATATATATATATATATATATACATATATATATATATATATATATATATATATATATATATATATATTACCCAAAATGGTCTTTTTTTATTTCAAAATTGTAAGTGTTTTATGCTCTACACTATAATGTTTTTATTGAACATACATGTTATTAACTATTCATGACAAAAAACAGTAAAATATAGTTTTAAAAATAAAATAATTATATTAAAACCAATTAAAAATATTAGGAAACTAATAATAATATTTAAAAACTTTTTTATTATTGATTTTTAATTCGTTTTAGGTAAAATTATTTTAGAAGTTATATAGGAATTCGTATGCATAAAATTGTACATGCTAGCACGCGCATAAACATACACGCACATGTAATACGTTCACACATGCCCTAATAAACTTTATACAGACGGTAAGATTGACAAACCTCTAAATTTTTTCGAACAAATTTTTACATTTGAATCATATATCTACAAGCTTAAGATTTTCAGTAAAGTTAATTAATTTAATGAAATCGTTAATTCAGTGATAAAAATAGTTAAAATTGAAATTTTTATTTATTCTACATCAAAATCAAACATTTTTGAAATTTAATATCTTCTATGACTTTTAATTACAAAATAATTAACCCATGTCAATCTGAGAGCTGAGACCATGTTAAAAAATTGATTACTTTTTATATTATTCCTCAATTTTATCAACACAAAATATAATGATTTGAACATAGTTTTATTTTACTTTGCACATTAAATTAAACTTAAATATTATATTACAAAATTGGACTATTAAAGTCTTAATTATTAAAGAGTTTTCTACGGCACAATAAATTGCCTCCCATGGAATTTCATTGAAAAAGCTTTTCACAATCAAGGGTTCTACTACCGTATAATAGATGGCGCCCTATGCAATTGGTTTTGCTAATACACTATAGACGGTGCTCTATGGGTTACAAGTATTCAAGTGGATAGTCAATACAATATAATTAGGTATTGATGAAAGAGTGAAATAATTATAGGTTTCGATATAGGAAGATTTTTGGATTTGACCGTATTTGAAAGCATATTTGACTTGCATAATGTAAATATTATGGCCTACGCAATTCATACATGTAGATATCGTAGTCTGAAAAATAAAGAGTGCTTAGGTGTACTTTTCGAAATCTGACCATGCGACGTTATTTTAATTTCGGAACCGTGTGAGACAGATATTAAACTGTTCATAGAGAGAGATAGTAACGTGGAAACTTGAATAAAATCTGCAAATTCGAAAATGACAGACCGATACCATAATTTTATTTATTTGTATTGTTTATATCATAGAAATATAAAAAAGTATTTTATTTAAGTAAATAATATGAACAATAGTCATAAACTATTCAAAATGTGGGGACTTTATTATGAAATTGATATAAATGCCAGAAACTTAATATTTCTCCTTCTCTTCTCTATAGAATCTTAATATTTTCCTTAACCTACTTAAATTTAGAAATATAAATTAAAATTTGTAGAAGTATTCCAAAAGTTTTCAAAGACTTACACTACATAAAAACCGAGCGTGGCAAAGTAATTATTGCATTGTTAGCCGAAGAGCAAGTGCTAACTAGCGGATTAAGTTATGATTAATTAAATTGGGAAAGGAGCGAAAGTTATGGAATATAAATTGTATCAATTTATTAATATATGTGTATGAAGACATCTATGAGACGAAATCAATTTCTGAACTGAAGACAAATTTTCAAGCAGTTTTTCTTCCTATTTTGTGCTTTATTTACTGATATATTAAAGAGGTACGGAAAAAAAATTTAATAAATAAATATTTAGTAGACACGGCACTATGGAATTTTTTCCAGGATTCATTATTAATAATATTATCAAAACACCTGTCAATCATGAGTAGAACCTGCATAACCAGGGTTCGATACATAATTAGGCCAAAATATAAATTATTTTAAAATAAAAATTGTTGACATGATAAATATATATATAATAAATTCTTTAAAAAATATTAAATATAGGATAATATTTGTTACAATTTGGTGACCTTTGCGTGAGCATGTAGAAATGATATTTTTCAGAATTTCAATTTGATTAGTTTCGGAAATAAAGTAGAAGGAACTTTTTTTGCGTATTTTCCAATATGTCTGAACGTTTATCATTTAAAATTATGAAACATGCAATATAACACGCTTTATACAAGCAAATCGAAGACAGTAATATCACATGATTGTAAATTTTTAATAATATATAAATCGGAAAAAATGTGGATTTATTTGTTTCCAAGTTAGTCTATATAAATCAACCCTCCGATTTAAAATTTCGCATTTGCTTTATAAAGCCTATACTTTGATGTCAATTGGAGTATCTATATCATCACGTTATATTTAATCACAGAGATTATTTAATCACAAATCACAGAGACGGAGAAGTGATTAAAAGTGTAAGAGAAGTTGGGGAACACTGCTCAAACCGTCCAAGCTAAAGAGAGACCATTTGATTTATTTACTGATCACATTGTGTATCCCCTCCGTTACCGACACTCTGACGACCGATATCATTTGACGAACGGATCGGAGGTGTTTAGTGACTGCATAATTAATATTATTCTACTTGAATGAAATTGCGGGTACAGTTAGTATTTTATAGTTTTTTGTGCATCTGTGAAGTAAACACGCGCTTTTTCCATTTTCCTACTAATTGATATTTTAAAACAACAGTTTTTTTTCATTACTGATAGTCGGGTAGTCTTAACCGGTCTTTTTCATGTGGTACTCTGTTTAACTCATCACACGGAGATCCATAGACCACTTTATATAAAAAGTGGCTAATAGAAAATATAAGTGTTTTCTCTCTGTTTAACTCACTGCAACTAAGAGTAGTTTATATAAACTAGAACTCTTTTAAAGTTAAGCTCATAAATTACTAAGATATTTTTTCAAAACTAATTATTTCAGCATATAAATTTGGCTAAGCATACAAGTTGGCATTTTTGCAAACACTCTTCAACGACCTCATATTTCGAAGACATCTATCATAAGTACATAAAAATATGTCAGCATGTATTGATAGTGTTACATAATTTTGTTATTCGTTCACATATTAAATTTTTCTCTATAGCTCACTCTTAAACCTTATATATTGGAGAACTATTTATGATTTTATATATATTTTTGTTTCCTGCAATGACATTTGCAAAGACCATTTAATATGTTTTATTAAATCTGTAATTATTTTAAGCTTTCTAAATTCCATATATTTCAGTACTTGCAAAGACCATTTAATATGTTTTATTCAGTACTTGCAAAGACCATTAAATATGTTTATCATTTGCAAAGACCATTTAATATGTTTTATTAAATCTGTAATTATTTTAAGCTTTCTAAATTCCATATATTTCAGTACTTGATATTTAATTCGTAATTTTTTTATACATACGTTGCTAACAAATAACCAAAGGGTTACGAAATTCATTTTACGAATACATACGATTCAGAAATATGTTTATGTGAATGCCGCAATATGTATAATTCATAAATATTTGAAATTTATAAATATTTTCATAAAGGCATAAGGCAAACATTGCGAGTAAAAGAAATTTTTCTTGCTTTATCCTATTATATTTTTTTAAATTCTAAAAAAAATAATCATTTTATTTCTTTTTATAATAAGCGCACACACGTTTTCATTTTAAAAAAATTTGTTTTTTTAAATCTTTTTGAGTAAAACCCTTATTATTAATAAAGAAAAAATAGATAAACATAAAAAGAGTGGCATCTATAAACTTAAATGTAACAGCTGTAATAGTGTATACATAGGTCAAACGATTTTAATACAAGATATAAAGAACACATTGCCAGCTGGCGAAATAATAAACCAGACACATCTCACTTTGCTAAACATCTCATTGAAAATAACCATCACCGCCATACTTAATATCTTCTAGATATAATATAAATATACAACATTGATACTACAGTACCCTGGAAATTGTTTCAGCACTAATACACATATAAATATAAGTATGTATAATAAAAACAAAAAATTAAAAGAAATAAATAAATAAATATATGCATACACAAAACCGGAGATATGTAGAATTAGTGTATTACCTTGTCCTTACTTTACACAAATACCCTTGCTTTTGTACAAATATATTACCGATAATAACTTCCATTTAATTTTATTTCATACACCGTAAAGTTTGCATTGTATAACCTCACATAATAACAACAATTGAATTTATTACCCTCACTAAAATACTGGTAACTCTCGGAAATATAATAAAACCTACACTGCGCCCCTGCAATAAACTCACTAACATAAGCAATGGAAAAATCCGCACAAACCAGGCTTCCGCTATTGTGTTTGAAACATATAAATGCTGTTGGTTGTTCCTAAGAGTTAATCTTTTACCTGAAGATGTTATAATACAACGAAACCTAGGTTGTGGTAAAGAAATTAAAGAAAGTAGAAATAATATATCACGTAATTTCATTTAATTGTGAATAATGAATTTCTACAAAATTAACGCCAAATATATTCAAAATTTTGATCTCATAAGAGAAAAAAAAAAGAAAAAGTTCGGAAAACTTTTCTTATACCTAATTCCATGCGAGCAAAGTCGCGTATACAGTTAGCATTAAGTTTTAGCCATACCAGAAAATACTTTTTCAAAATAAACCAATGATTTTCTTGAACAAGCGCGAAAAGAAAATAGATGCTTATTAAATTTCACGATCAATTTTGATCGAAAACCATATTTCTCATTTCGATGCTCAGAATAACGATGCTCTGCTCGCCACAATTTTTCCTATGACAAACTCCGATATAAGTGTCGATACTCAAAACAGGATACCTACAGAAAACCAATAAACTAAACTTAAAAACATCAAGGAAAACAATAGAGGTAGCCCGCCCAAACAATGCCTTGAACTCAATTCCAGACGCCACCGCGGCTTCAATATTTAAAGCGAGCGTTGAAAGCAAATTCGCTGTGAATTTTTACTAAAATAATCGTCCGTTACCAATTTCCAATAAAGCCCATCGCTGCGGGCGCTGCGAGAGAAAATTCGACGCGAAAAGTTATAAGTATTCGCTCCGCGTGAAATGGAAGTGAAAATCGTAAATACATGTTTCGAACATTTCAACTTTCTATCTCTCGGCGCAAGTATTTTATTAGTCGCACAGTGCCGCTGGCATTGAGACGTAGTAGCCTTTTAGTATGTAACTTTATTTCCATTCTATTATTTATCAAGAACTGGAATTTGACTTTGATGACGAAAATTTAATTTTATATTGTGATTGTTAGATACATAAATAATAGACAGATGCCTGTGATTACTTTAGAACGGATAGAAAATAACTAGTTGCAGTGCTAGTGAAAGCACTTTTTCGAATTTATAAACTTATGTACTTTTTCGAATTTATATAATATTTTACTCTTTAAAAATATCACCTTTTGGAAACTTTGCACTTGTCGTTAACCTAGGCGTTTTAACGACTGAGTTACTTATTTAATCCTACTTTAAACCTCAGTAGTGACAGTAATGTTAAATACTTAACGGACAATTGCCACGTTCCAAGTACAGTGAAAAAGGATATACTATACATACATCTGTAATAGCGTCGCTAATACAAAGCAATTTATTACATAATTTATATTTATCCTCTACTGATAAAATGTTTAAAGTAAACTTTTTTTACTTGAACTAATTTAAGTATCTATTAAACGCTTTAAGTTATTTATTTATAGGAACTGTCAGATTTTACAGTCTTAACTGAAATTATGAAGACAAGAGGCGATGTGCGTATACTTGACTGCGAATTACATTTGACTCCTAAAGGGAGTAACCAGCAAATTAGGTTAGTAGTATTGGTTTAGCTGAAATATTTAAATAATTCATAATAATCAATTGTACTTTAAATTATTATCTTTAATGGCAGCTTATTTAAATGTTTTTTGAGTCAAACTGGTAACGAGGAAGGAAAACGATTAGCGGTTACATTTATTTGTTAGTGGCGTCTAATCTGATACGAACTTCTGAAAAAAATTACTATGATATTTTTATTTTTAATCAAATGATTAAACGTAATTTATTATACTAATCGGTGTAAATATAGTTTTCATTAAAATGTTCTGAAAGTAACGGGAATGTAATAATGTAGAAAAATTCTGTTAGAAATAGTCACACACTCATCGTATAATAGTGTGTCTACATGCAATATTTTATTTCACGCTAATTTCAGTAAAATGTTTCTTTGAGTGATTAAAATAAGTATTTCGAGTAATATTTAGGGTTCCCTGTCTCAAAAGGAAAAATGAAACCAGTATAGAATTACGATGTTATTCGTCTGTTTTTCTGTCAATCTATCTGTCTATCAGTCAAGATGCTTTTTCTTTGAGGTATCAGGTAGAATATAATATTAAATACTTACGGCCCCGGTCAACACAATTAAAAAATCCTAAAAATGCTACTTATGTTGTGGAGTTTTGAAGAATGAAAAGTGGGTAACTCAAAATACTATACTTATTCGTCTGTCTTACAGTAAGAGAAAACATGCTTATTTGTAACAAAATTGAAAAAAAGTAATTAGTTGCATCAATATTTTTTAAATTCATACAACACTATTTAACGAAATATAGGCAGAGGAACTTGCGGGTCTTGCTAAGTTATTCGTATTGTTTCTTTTTTAATGTCAACTGTCGGGACCAACAAAATATTGATTTGATAACTAATTGCTAATTATTATGTATGAACATATGTTAGAATATATAAATTTATACCTATTAAAAGATAAAAAAAAATGTTTTTTTGCATTTAATTTTCATGGTTAAAATAAAAAAAAAGTTGTTTATTTTTACAAAATATAAAAGATAAGAAATAGGAATTTTCTCCCGCGGGATTGTTGTAAATCGATGTGGGAGCTATTATTTACTTATCAGTTATAATTAAAGTTAAAACAGGGTAAGATAAAATAAACTGCAATCTACAGACTACTCTTCAACTTATTTTATAAATGTTTTCATAGACCTTAAAATGTATATTAATTATAGATACAGTAAAACTTTTCAAGGTAAGTGATCTAATTAGCAATGTCATTCACATCAAATTACTTTACCCACAATTTGAATTTTAAGCCATCAGATAGTCATAATTATTTTTCATTTTCCTTATAATTTTTTTTAAACTACAGCTTGGAAATTACTATTTGTAATTTGTGATAAAGGTTGTACTGGTCACAAAGTATATGATCCTTATCCTCGTTGGTGGTGTGATATTGATACATAAATAGTGTTAATATCATCGATGAGGGTAATACGGATGTACATTAAACATGGTTGCAGAAAAGGTATACAGCTCGATCATCTGTGAATATCCTACAGGTAATATGCCAGTTGATCCACTGGTAATGAATTTATTTAAGATTGGATTAATAACGTCACGCTTCATGGCAATATGTATTACGGCTCTGGCCGACTGGGATGTGTATTACGGCTCTGGCGGACGTATCATGCGACCCCTCTATGTACTACAGACTACTATATACATTGAGCTACGCTTTTACTGCTGACATATACGAATATCAGTTTTAAAGTTTTCCCGTATATGTTTTAGTTTATTTTCCAAGTGCAACGACTTTTATGTATTTCTAAAGATTACAACGAGCTGAGTTTCGTGAAAGTTGCAACGAAATATATGGGCAAAAAGTTTAGGTGATAAAGTTGAATACCTTTACTGCCGATGAGAGTGTAATTCCAAGGAAAGGTGGTTATGCTCTTACAGAATAAGTACACGTAAATATACATACATGAAATGGAAAAGGGAGATATCCCATTTTATACTCGGCATTAAATTTAAAAATTCATGTTAGCTTACCCTGTTTTTAACAAGTTTCTTATTTTGAACCAAAATGGTTTTTAATTAACATACACATTTATGGAACTAAATTATTACGAAAATTCGAAATAAAGGAGAAAAGGAAATTCATATTTTGTTTAAAAAGAAAATGTTCTAAAATGGTATTAAAAGGCTTTTTGCTTTTACAAATTTTACCTTATATATTTCTTTATTTGAATCTGACGCTTTCCTCGTAATCACACTTTCACCGGCAGTAAAGTTTTTGATATTTCTCACTTAAACTTTTTGCTCGGATATTTCGTGACATCTTTCATGACACTCAGCTTGTTGTAATTTTCAGAATTGCATAAAAGTCGTTACACTTGAAAAAACAAATTAAAACAAGTGTGAAAAAAATTTTAAAAGTTATATTCGTATATGTAAGCAGTAAAAGTATAGCTCAAAATATATAGTGATTTGTAGTACATAGGTCGCGCTAGGGGTCACATCATACGTCCCCTAGAGCAGTAATACATATTTCAATCGGCCAGAACCGTATTACATATCGCCAAGTAGCGTGAAGTTATTAATCCAATCTTAATTAAATTCATTGCCAGTGGATCAACTGGCACTTTACCAGTAGGATATCTACAGATAATCGAACTGTATACCGGATCAAATTCGACGGATCTACTCAAACGTAAATTTTTTCTGTAACTAAGTATATTTCCGTACTACCTCCCATCGATGATGTTAACACTATTTACCTATCAAAAGCATACTATCCACGAGGATAACGGTCATATACGTTGTGTACAGAAAGAGCATTATCACAAAATGTCATTTTGAAGCTATAGCTATGTTTATTATAGTTTGATAATAAAATAGTAAGGAAAATGAATACTTATTACAAACATATTCCATTTTTCTATCCGCTGGCTTAAAATTAAAATTGTGGGTAAAATATTTTGATGTGAATGACATTAATAATTAGATCACTTACCTTGAAAGGTTTTACTGTGTCTATAAGTAATATTTATTTTAAGGTTATTGGTCTATGAAAACATTTATCAAATAAGTTGTAGAGTGATCTGTAGATTGCAGTTGATCTTATCGTACCCTGTTTTAAGCGTTAAGATTATATTATTGATAAGTGAATAATAGCTCCCACATCGATTTAAGACAGTTCCACGGGAGCATGTTCATATTTCTTAACTTTTATCTATTGTATAAATTAACAACTTTGTTTTTTTTATTTTAACATTAAAAAGACGATGTAAAAAATATTTTTTTATCTTTTAATAGGTACAAATTCATATATTTTAACTTACATAGAAAGGAATATTTAAACCGTTTAGTTCAAAAATATGTTCATACATAATAATTAACAATTAGTTATCAAATCAATATTTCGTTTGGTGCCAACAATTGACATTAAAAAAGGAACAATACAAATACCCCCCGCCCGCCCCGCCAGTTCTGCTGCCTATATTTCCTTAAATAGTGTTGTATGAATTAAAAAATATTCATGTAGCTAATTACCTTTTCTTAATTTTCTTACAAATAAGCATGTTTTCTTTTACAGTAAAACTGAAGAATAAGTATAGTATTTTTAGTTATCCACTTTTATTTTTCAGAACTTCACAACAGAACTGGTATTTTTAGGGGTTTTATTATTGTGTTGAGCGGGACCGTAAGTATTTATTATTATGTTCTACTTGATACCCCCAAGCGTTCCTAAGAAAAAGCATCTTGACTGATAGACAGATAGACAGCCAGAAAAGCAGACGAATAACGTCATGATTTTTTTTGAGATTCGGAACACTAAATAATATCCGAAATGTTTATTTGATCAATATGAGTTGTAATTGAAAATATAGTTTAAAAAACTGAGATTATTATTGAAATTATTGTGAAGAAAATATATTGCATATAGACACGCTACACTATTGTACGATGAGTGTGTGACTCTATTTCTAACGGGATTTTTCTACATTATTACATTCCCGTTACTTTCAGAGCATTTAAATGAAAACTATATTTACACAGATTAGTATAATAAATTACGTTTAATCATTTGATTAAAAATCAAAATATTATAGTAATTTTGTGCGAAGTTAGTGTCAGTCTAGACCCCACTAACAAATTAATGTAACCGCGAATCGTTTTCTTTCCTCGTTACCAGTTGAATTCAAGAAAAAATTAAGTGAGCTGCCACTTTACCATCTTAAAAATAATAATTTAAAGTACAGTGGAATGTTATGAATCATTTAAATATTTCAGCTAAAGAAATACAACTAACCTAATTTGCTAGTTACTCTTTACGAGTTAAATGTAATTCACAATCACGTATATGCACATCATCTCTTATCTTCAAAATTTCAGTTAAGGATGTGAAATTCCTATAAATAAATAAACTAAAGCGTTAATATATATTTAAATTATTTCCAGCAAAAAAAGTTTACTTTAAAAATTTGCTCAGTAGAGGATAGATATACATTATATAATAAATTGCGTTGTATTAGCGACGCTATTACAGGAGTATGTATAGTATATACTTTTCCATTGTACTTGGAACGTAGCAATTGTTAATTAAGTATTTTACATTACTGTTATAACTAAGGTTTAAACTAGGATTAAATAAGTAACACAGTCATTAAAACGCCTATGTTAACGACAAATGCAAAGCTTTCAAAAGTTGATAATTTTTGAGAGTAATATATTATATACAATCCAAAAAACTCTTTAAACAACATAAGTTTCAAAATTTTAAAAAGCGCTTTCACTGGCATTGCAACTGGTTGCTTTCTATTTGTTCTAAAGTAATCACAGGCATCTGTCTATTATTTATGTACCTAGCAATCACAATATAAAATACAATTTGCTTCATCAAAGTCAAATGCAAGTTTCAAATTAATAATGCAGTGCAAATAAAGTCACATACGTATATAGAAGGCTACAACGTCTCAACTCCCGCGGTATTGTGTGACTAAGAAAATATTTGCGCCGAGAGATAGAAAGTTGAAATGTTCGAAACATGTATTCACAATTTTCACTTCCATTTAACGTGGAGTAAATACTTATAACTTTTCGCGTCGAGTTTTCTCTCGTAGCGCCCGAAACGATGGGCTTTATTGGAAACTGACAATTATTTTAGTAAAAAATAAACTTAAATTTTGAAGCTGCGGCGGCGTCTCGAATTGATTTCAAGGCATTTTTCGGACCGGCTACCTCTGTTGTTTTCCTTGATATTTCTAAGTTTAGATTATTTGTTTTCTCTAGGTATCCTGTTTTTGAGTATCGATACTTATATTGGAATTTGTAGTGGCAAGCGGAGCTTCATCCTTCTGATAATCGGACTGAGAAATATTGTTTTCAGTCGAAATTTATTGTGAAATTTGATAAGTATCTATTTTTTTTTCGCGCTTGTTCAAGAAAATTATTGGTTCTTTTTGAAACAATATAAATTTGAATTACTTTGAAGCTAATGTTAAGGCTTCAAAATGAAAGTAAAATATTAATAATTCCTTTAATAGCTTATTTTTCTAAAAGGTAAAGGTTTCTTTACAAATTTGTCGAATAATCTAATTATAAAAAGGATAAAAATAAATTTTAAGTTAAATGAAATAAAGTGATAGTTTGGATTGTAGTAATGAGAATAATAATAAAATTTGGATGATAATAATAATTTACGTTTAATTATAATGTAGACAAACAGTACCTAAATATTGAAAAGTTATGAAGTAAAATTTTTAGTTATATAGTTGTTATTTCCTATTTTTTTCTTTCATAAATTAAAATTTTTCTTTATGCGTTTTAATTTTTACAGGTCTTTTTCGCCATTTCAATATTTACAGGGTATAGTTGGATAGCAAAAACAAAGTATATTAATGTAACTGTATATTAATTTGCACATTTTTACATACATTTATGTATACTGTGTAAATTTCATTGTGACAAGTAAAATTCTGCATAACTTTTACTTTAAATAATTTTGCTATACTTCTGTAACCGAATCTTATGATCAAACCTATTTCAGATACTTAAAAATAGGTGTACGAAATTATTAAAAAACAATATTGATTACACTCTAAATTAATTAACTAATATTTACATTAGTTCCACTTAATTTAGGAGCGAATGCAGTTATGTGCAAGCATTTGTAATTGATTTTGCGCAGACTTTTTGCTAAAAGATTTTCTTAGTTGAAGAGACTCAAAAATTTACGTGTACATTATAAATAAATTTTTGAATGAAGAACAATGAAGAACAAGAAAGTATAATTGAAAAACTCTCCTCTGCACTTCATTGTCAAACTGAAATCCATAGTTGAAAAATCATTATTTTCGTAAAATTTTATTGTCAAATCATTTTTCCAAAATTTTACTGATCGATAAATTAAAAATTCACTTCCATGATGTAATTGTTTATTAGTTTAGTAGATAATTTTTGAAACGCCTCATATTTTTTTTAATTTAAAATCTTTATTTTGAAAATAAAAAAATACTTAAGAATATTTAATGTTTCCTTTCCCTCTGCAGGTACTTGGACAAAACCGTAAAATATTTTATGTTATTAAAATATAATAATAAATGTTACATGTGTGTGCATACATACAAACATTAATAAATGGGAATTTTTTTTTCTAATATTAGTTAAATATTTTAAGAAAATCGGAAAAGAAGAAATATACGCATTTTTGTATATTTTTATGCACAGTCTTCAAAACTACTTTCTTCATCAATTGTATTTAATCTTTGGATCATTTCATGTTCATTGTGCAAACACCCATTTTTACTTTCACTCGACATAAAAGCGTGGTAGTAAGCAAAGTTGAGAAAAAAGTTAATTCTTTCATTATTTAAATATTTTACACCCTATTCCATCCAGCAAAAACCTATGCCATATTCTGGGAATAATTTAATATTAACTTCAGTGGTTCAAAATTATACGTGCGCAGAAGCAAGCAAGCAATACGAGAAAATTTCTTATTTTTAAGTTTTACTTACAGCATACTTAAACATTAGAGGTTTGACTTGGCAGCCGGACGATCGCGTGGGGATGCAATAGTCATAACCAGCATGCAGCGGATTCGAACCTTACTGACGTGATTACATAAATGTAATTTTTTTGCTTTATAATATACTTGTCTTTAAAATTTTTTTAAATGTATTTATTAAAACAATATTTTGTTTTATTTCTGCATCTTTTTCATTCCCTCTCTTTTGGAACTCACCTCGTAATTAAATAACTAAAAATTTTGAAGCAGTAAATTTAATACCTCATTTATACATGGTTAGATTTAAATTACTTGTGATTTCAAATTGTCATCAACTTCTGTATCCAACCTGTAAAAAATGTTAACAGCTATTAATGATAAATGTACCTCTCAAATTATAATGTATGTCAACGTGAAACTTAACTCTGTCAATCACTTCGCAATGTACGCATAGAAAGGAAGAATTACATTACATATTACGCCATCTATTAAAGGATGTAAAAATGAGATTGATCATCCTGATTTCAGACTGGAACTCTTTTGAATTTTTTATGAGTTTTAACTTAAATAGCATTGTGTATATAATAGGTTTTAACTAAACAAATATTTAATAATATAATTAACATAATCTCTGGTTTTGAAACTCCTTGGTCTCGAAAAAAAGTATTTTAAATATTTTAGGGGAATATATTACCTTTAATGAAAAAAAAAGATTGAACCAATTATTTAAAGTCTCTATTTTCCCACTTGATAATATTGGAATTACGATATTTTCTATTGTCGTAGTAGGATAATATCAGTTTTATTATTATTTTCCCAGAAAGTGCTAAGCGCAGTTATAATAGACATTTTTCATAACACTACTACAAAGTGAAAAATAATTGAGGAGAAAAGCTCTATTATAAAGTATAATTTCATTATTTAAATGCAAACTCTAGATGGTTTAAATTATTTTTAAAACGGTTAATAAAACTTTGTAAGTGAAAATGAGATATACCTTTAAATTATTCTTTATATTTCTTGACTAAATGTAATAACCACCATAACAAATAAATATTCAAAATAAATTTTCATTGACATTATTTTATTAACATCAACCGACAGAAATCATTACATAAAAGCTGTACCACCGTTGGGCCGGTTATATGTGTAGTCGTAATACTCGTGGGACAAAACAACTAATTGAAGGTAGAGAGTAACAAGTAACAAATATACAATACTTATATTTCTTTCCTTACAATCATGTTACATTAACATGTATTGCTGTGTGCAATTGTACTAAAAGCTCTGGAAAGACCTTGGCCTAATTCAAGATATCTTGTATATATAGGCTACAAGCTTTGACGTAGTAACGTGTAACCTACAACGCGCAGATGCCTTCGGGGGCTTCGAATTCTCGTAGTAAAATAAATATTAGTTATTTTTTAATATAACATTCGTATTTGCTGAGAATTGGAGTATAATGGCATATGTACTTTTGGTTCAACAGACATTCCAATTGTCTTTTTAATATACGCCGGAAAATGTTATGAAAAGTTTTTATGTTCATAATCGATAATAACCATCACGGAAACTGAAGATAATTTGCTTTTGATAAAATTTAGATGATAGGAAAATAATTTTGGGCACAAAGGAAACAAGGAAACTTATTTTGACAGTTTTAACTCACAAATTTTTACAATAGGTAATCCCACGTCATTTAAAGACCTCATTATCGTAATATTTAGATAATAAATAAAACAAAACTTGTCAAGCACGAGTAGAAATCACGCTGCGAGGGTTTCGTATACATTTAGATATATATAAACATTTGTGATATTTTATATGTATAAACATTTGTAATATTTTGTTTAAACTATTTTCAAATATTAATTTGAAAAGTGTAAAAATATATCTCCTACTAAATCTGTAACAGGCGTAAAAATAAAATGCCTTTGTCAGAAACAATGACATTCAGTATCATCGCTATTGTTTTCATGCAAAGAAGCAACGTTGGATTTTTAAACTCTTTTTTTTTCATCATCTTTTATTCATTATTCTTGAAAATTAGGCACGCCCATATTTTTTTGCAAATTTCTTAATGTATCGGAAAAAATATTGTCTAAAATTCTCTGAAAAAAAAAGATTTTTGTGTCTATAACAAACCCTCTCAAACGATATCTCACACTATAAAAGTGATTGGGAAAAAATTCGAGTACTTGCTTTACCCTTCACCACAAAATTCCTTTACATATATTTTTGAGTGCTATTGACATATATGCCGGTTAATCTGATTTATTACTATACCAAGTTTAAAACTTCCATATCAAGCTGGTTCCGAGAAAAGTGCCTGAGACAGACCGACAAACCCGATAGGTGTGTTATCTTATAAGCGCTCAGATTTTCGTTTCGATGTATGGAACCCTAAAAACACCATTTCGATTAAAGTACTTTTACGCTTAGAATTTCGATTTGTCCGTTTCATTTTTTTTAACATAACGTTTTATTACATTCTTATTTATGATTATCTGCTTATGATAATCTAAAACCTATTATATATGTATGATACAAATCGATGAATTAATGAAATTTATCCTTGCATTTTAACGATTATGAGCATTAAAATTGAAAAATTATAACTTAGTTTTAAGACATTGTTCAGATCAGCGCAGATAGTCACGTAAGGAAAAAGCGTTATGCCTCATCCAGGCGACCTTTCCTTCTCTTTCTCTCTGTCTCTTTCTGTTATATGCCATTGGATGTGTGTGTGTGTGTGTGTTCGTGCAAGTATTCATCAGAGTAGCAAACGTTGTGCGTGGTCAGCTGTAAACCTCAATTCTAAACACGTGTTAATATTATTTGGACGTATTTATATTGATATTTACAACAGTAAAAATGCTCAATAAAAATCATCTTGCAATAAGATTTGTATCTGATCCGAAACACAGATCATATTGATGTTAACTGTCAATATATTTTTTTCTACTGGCTTTCTATTGTAAGCAATTCATCTGCCAGACTGTTTCCAATTCGATATGTATTTATTTGCATTGTAAATTATAAATTATTGCTTTACCTATTATTGAATAATTAAAATTGATAAATTACAGTAAATTGTCAGCTTATTCATTTATTTTGATTGTTAATTAAACTTTATTTAAATTTTTATTTTTATAAAAATTAATTCAAGTAAAAATGTAAACTCAAGTATTTCAAAATTAAAATATTTTTATTTTAATTATTTAAAAATGGAATTAAATTGTATTATTATACCAATTAATTTTTTCCTTTTTTCTTATTTTGATTTTATTTTTATTAAATCAATCAAATTAAATGTAAGTTAATTTTAAGTTTATTGTTGATAATTAATATTTGAATTATTGCAAAAATAAATTAAATTTAAAATTAATTTTAACATTCAATTTGTTTTATTTTAAAAATTTAATGGTTTCTCATTTTATTACTTCAAAATTAATTTAATAAATCAAACAAATTTAAAGTTAATTTTACGTTTAAATTGAATTATCTTAAAATTTTCATTTCTTTATTTACATTTTTTAATAAATCAAGTTTCTAAATGTTTTAATAAATCAAGTTCAAAATTATTTTAAAATGATTTATTTTAATTTTAAATTTAAATGAATATAATGAATGGTTAAATTTACTGAAACTATCTAAATAAAGTATAATTAATTAATGAAAATAAAGGGATTTGCTGATAATTTACTGTAATTTATTAAATTCAAGTATTTAATAAATAATAAGGTAATAATTAAAATAAATGAATTGGTTGAAAATTTTTTTTATTTATAAATATTTAATATTTAGTAAATGATATAGCGAATGTTTTATTATGCTGAGATATTTTTATTGCTGTATATAAAATAAATTTAACACGTAATATATAGTGAAAGGAGCTTCTAATCGGAAGTCTCAAAACACCTCTCGTACTTATTTTTATTTACTCGTTGGAAGTCAATGGTTCTCACTATGGATATATAGTTCAGTAACTATGAAAATCTGTATATTTTCTTCCACCATATTCAAGGTATCAGTTGATTGATAGATACCACAGAACTATAACGTAAATCTAGGTCGGCATTCGTACAACGAATAATTAAGGAATGAATCTAATTTTAGTGCTTATTAACAATAATATAATCTAATCCATATTTGTCTATGCCAATGAAAATTTTCTCAAAATTATTGACCAAATCCCGGAACTGTAAATGGTAGAAACATAGTTTATTGTTTATTGTATCGTTAATTGGATATGTTTTGATATAAATCATCTTTTGTCCCTCAAATTAGGAGATAGGAGAATACATATATTTTTGAGTTGATATAAAAAAAACCGTGCAACATGAAATTGAAATATAAAAGGTTTTAAAATGTGATAATATTGACATTTTTTGTGACACTTAACTCGATCTGATTTAAAAAAAAGAAACGAAAAAAAAATTTCAGACTGATACAAGTTCTAGTTCTGGCCAATCCTCAATTTGAAAGTCGAAGGCAATATAAAAGAGTTTATGTAAAAAATAGCAGTGAAACGCAAACTGACAGACAGACGGACCTGCAAGGATGTCTCAAAATAAAGGTTCCCTTTTCCCACTTTGGTATATATATATATATATATATATATATATATATATATATATATATATATGTATGTATATATATATATATATATATATGTATATATATATATATATATATATATATATATATATATGTATATATATATATATATGTATATATATATATATATATATATATATATTTAATTCATATTAATATACCATAACCCTTTTTCTATGAGCAGCGATTAAATAGATTTCTTTCCCCGGGGTTACGTTATGTGTGTTAATTAATGCCCGCGTATTCAGAAGTTCCACAAACAATTATCTTTAACCTCACAAACACAAGTTCAAAGAGTGCCGAATAACGAGCCCAAATGGCAACCCAGACTTAACTAACCGGCGCGGGATGAAATGCGAGAAATCGCCAGCTATATTCAGTGAAAGGCGAAATACTTTCCTTCACGCGCGCGATGGATATCATCGATCATTTTAATAATTTCCTGTCAGGCGAACGTCAAGCCAGTTATTCCATTTAAATACGCTCAAAATCGGCAGTTTACCTCACCCAATTCCATTGAGAGTATCAAGTGCTGGGCCCACTTTGTGGCTCCTATCTTCGTCCGAAATTCTGGTGCTCCACTTCTTGAGCGAGACAGAAAATGAAGAAAGGAGTAATTTAGTTGATTTAGGTAATGCTGCAAGATATATGTATATATATATATATATATATATATATATATACCCATGCACGAATACATGCACGCCCGCTCGCACGCACGCGCGCCAACACACACACACATATATATATATATATATATATATATATACACATATATATATGCATATATATCTACACATTACATATATTATGTTAGAACCACAGCAGGAATCTCCATTGGAATTTATCTTGTAGATTCTGAAAGTTATATTTCCAACCCACTGAAAAAAAAGATATGGAAATTTGAAATTTCATTACAACACGCATCGACTAGAAAAATGTTAATTTTAAAAAGGTGAAAGGTTTAACCTTCCATATTACATTTAGCTTGATAATATTTTACAAAAGTGTACCTGAACAAAGTCACGCAAAGGTACTTTATATTACTTATAACATATTTTTTATTTATCGTAATCGAAAATAATTTTAAGTTAAGAACAAGACCGTAATCATAAGTATCAATGCATATTTAAACTGTAATTTGATTACATGGTCTTTATCTGAAAATAATGTTTGGATTACATCATCATTTCTTCCTTTTGTAGTAGGATGAAGCCATTAGTTACGTAAATATATACATTTGACAAGCTTAGCTTTCACGTAGTATTGATAAAAGTATAAAAGACATGAATCTAATTTCAAAATAACTTAAAATAATCTTACAAAAGATGTCATTTTATGAAAATAAACTGAATTGATGAAGAATATATTTATTTCTGAAATCGGTGACAATCTAAAATCCATTTAAATTTATCGGATTATTACACAAACCCTTTTCAGGATGCTTTTCATAAATAGTGAACTAACTTAGTTAAATCTGAAACTAACGACCCGTTTCATATTCAACACCTTATGGAATAACATTTAATTTTTCTGAAATAAATTTTTCAACACCAAAAAGTGTAGAAAATAATATAAATATGCATATATGTTTCAGACATTTATTTGATGACGTTGAAGAAGTCAATTTTACAGAAATAAAGGGAATATAAACATTTTATTGATTTCGTTTTTCTTTTTTACAAAGCTTTCATTAAATCGTTTTCAGTATAGTTGTAATTAAGTTAAATTTTGGACACGCCTCTAAGTCCGTCGGCAATGCAATAAAGTCTACGTAATATAATTTAAAATCCAATACGGCAGACAGCCCAAGATGACATATTATCTTATTCTCCACGACCACTTTATACACTCTCTTATAAACAGAACATATTTTTTTCGTGTGAACTGTTTTCACTTGTATATGTATAGATAAAACTAACAGCATTTGGAACGAAAACCTTTAATTTTTGTGAGATATATTAATAAATAAAATACTCTTAATAATTAATATTCAACACATAATATATATATATATATATATATATATATATATATATATATATGTATATATATCTAAATCCAATGGCGTAGTTTTTTAAAGCATGAAGGTGATCTATATATATATATATATATATATATATATATATATATACTCTTCTTATTTTGAATAACATTATATTAGACCAAAATTTAAAAAAAAGAAATTATAAATTCATGAATTAAAAAGAAATTCGAGTCCAGAAAAAAATAACTTGTAATTTTTTTTACACATAAAAAGGTTTTTCTATAATTTTTTATACGATAAATGTGCTCGAAACAAAACAAAGATCATCTTCATGCTTTGAAAAACTACGCCATTGAATTTAGATAATAATAAATATCAATATCAATATTCACATAAAACTAAAATCCACGAAGCTTTCATCACATTTAATATAATTAAAACTCATTATTGCCCAGTTTGAAATCAATTTAAAACTAGTTTACATATATTCTCTTATTATTTGAAAAACATTACCGAGTGCTAATCTGGCTCGCCCATTAAGCAACCTGAAAAGTTTTAATGGTCTAAAGTATTTCCCATCATAGCATAAGGGGCTCTCCAAATTAATTAGATTTTAATACAATTAGGCAACGTTTTAGGAAAGGTACTCTTTTAAATTTTAACCTTCGTTAAATATTCGTTAAAAATTCAAATCGATTTGGTGCTTTTACCTAAGAATCAATAAAATAGAAATACACTTAAATAATATATAAATGTAGAGATCACAGAATACATGAAGATTACGGAACATTCTAAAGGGAACAATTTAGCCTAATTTTCAATATTAACTGTTAGCATTATTTCACAGGGAGTTTTATGAAAATCAGCCTTATAGTTCGGCGAAATATTCAAACGAATGTGCAAAAGCTTTTGTAGTATTACAATAGTGTACATTTATTATATACAAGAAATATACTCATGGTGAACACGTTATATATATATATATATATATATATATATATATATATATATATACACATAAATTAAACTTAATACTTCATAGAGAAACCACAAAGCCCGTCTTCGAACTTACGAAAAGATAAATAGGTCATCTCGATTGAAATATTACAAAGCAGGGCTAATCGAATTCAATACGCCGGTCCTTCTCATATTCACTCTCAGCATCCAACCGTGAATAACTCATCTTCCGCACGACAGTTTGAATGAATTAAATATAAATTATGAATGCTATTGTGGAGCCGAAAAGCCCTCTCAACCTTTTATTTAGAATGCATTATGAGCTGTGAGTTCGCGTAGGCGCTTTTATAGCAGAATAGAACATTATAATGTCTAGAAAATATTTTGAAGTTAAACAACTTTTGAGTAAATTATATAATAGAATACCACTATAATAATATGGTTCCAATAGTTGCAAATTCTCATTTCATTATAGTTTAATTCCAATTAGAACCAAATTACAAATTATTTCCAATATATTATTAAGATAGTAGTGTTATTATTATCCATTAGTTATAATAAATTACACATAATGTATAATGCGAATGAATGACGAATATATATATATATATATATATATATATATATATATATATAAGTAGATATAGATATTCAAAACACCACAACTTAATTTTTGACGTCATTGAAAAAATTCATCAGATTTTAATTAAGAAATTTCACTTTGCTACTTTCACGGTTTCGCCCAAAATTGGAACAAAGTGAATTAAATGAAAGAATTATAATTTTTGCGTATAATTAAGAAAGTATAAATTGAGAAGAAATATATAATAAAGTTTGAGCCTTATTTATTATAAAAAGTAACAATATGTAATAATCGCACCTGCTTTTTAGAATATGACTATTTGTGCCAGCTAAACTAGCCGAAGTAGTTATTTACTCGCCTTCAAACTTACGCTTACAGTTATATTACACTTGCTTTATTTTTTAATTCTTTAAACGATGTTTCGATTTTTCACTGGAAGGATTTTTCTCTGGATTCGGAAGTATATAATAACTACCTGGATTAGTGTTATTATATAAATTGAACATTAACGTATTATTAATCTGCTTGACGTTTTGATGTTATTAATTGATACAGGTTGCACCCACAAATACACACACATACCCACACAATTTTATATGTATTGAGTGAAAACTAGCGATTGGGATAGTACATAATATCATATACCCATTTTATACCTAGCATTAAATTTAGAAGTTCAAACTTACCTATTTTTAACAAATTTAAAAAACATTTCAGAAACGCTTTTTATTTAATCAACATTTTTTTAATATTTTACTAAAATAAGCAAATTTGCGAAAAGTATACTTAATTATTACGCATAATATTTAATATAATAATAAAGTTGAGACCATAGAAATTCAAAATTAAGAAGAAAAGGGAATTCTAATCTGATTAAAAAGAAAATATTCAAAAATGGTATTCTGAAACGCTCTATGCTTTTATACACTTTATATATTTCTTTATCTGCATAACCATACTTTCTTTGGAATCACACTTTCATCGCCAGCAAAGTAATTCAACTTTATTTCCTAAACTTTTAACTCAGATATCACTAACAATTTTTGCGACACTCAGTTTAGTGTAATTTTAAAAATTGCATAAGAGTCGCTGCACTTTGAAAATAAACTAAAACTTGTACTAGAAAACTTTAAAATTGATACTTGCATATATGAGCAACAAAAGCATAGCTCAAAATATATAATGGTAGACAGTACATAGAGGATTCGCATGACACGTCCACCAGAGCCGAAACACATATCCTACACCAAGAAGCGAGACGTCAATAATCCAATCTAAATTATATTCATCGCCAGTGGATCAATTGTCCACTGTATATTGGATCAAATTCGACGGGTCTACTCAACTATAATGCTTTTCGGTAACTAAGTATATGTATTTCCGTACTCTCTCCGACTGATGATATCAACCCGATTTACATATCAATATCATGCCAATCACTGGGATAATGATCACATTTATGTATACATTATATAAATTAGGATAATCATTACAAAAAATCTTTTAATATATTTATAAATTTATATAGAATAGCTTACTTAGCAAGCAGAATTTAAACCGTTCGTTTCTAAAATATGTTCATGCATAATACTTAACATCTAGTTATCAAATTTATATTTTGTTTGGCCCCAACAAATTAATTTAAAAAGAAATAATACAAGTAACTGAACAAGACTTCCAATTTCTGCTGCCTATATTTCCAAAAAATATACTGTACGAATTTGGGAAACATTGATGTGACTAATTTCTTTTTTATATTTTGTTACTAACAAACTTGATTTCACTTACTGTGAATCAAACATGTACAAATATTATTTTGGGTTGTCAACTTTTAATTTTTCAGAAGTCAGAATTAACGGAAAAATTATTTGTTAACATTATAACAAGTAGCTAAAATAGTGAAAAACTGAAAAGTATAAATCATTTTTAAATCTCAATTGCCAAAGACCTCTCAATATATGTATTAAGCTGAAAGTATCTGAAATCTATGTACACATACATACTTACCAAGGGACAGATGTGGAAAGATGGTCGATTTTATTGTTATATACAAAAAGGATATAAAGTAGAATACACGACTCAGTCAATCCGCTTGTTTACTATTAATCGATTTTTTTTATTCGACTTTTATCTCTCACAAACTATTCACTTGAATATATATATGTATATACATATGTATATATATATATATATATATATATATATATATATATATATATATATATATGCATACATACATCTCTTTAAAAGAACATTTCTGTAGTGATTAAAAAAACTTGTCAATCACTAGTGGAACGCGCTCTACGAAAGTTCCGTACATAATTAGGTATTTATATACATTTAATGGTATATAATATTCCTATTAAACTGTTAACGACATTTTAATTTTCACAATGAAAACGTATTGCCTACTATATCTTTCACAGGCCCATAATAAAAAAATAATTTTTATGTGATACAACTACAAATTAACAATTTTCATTTACAATTAAATTAAACTACGTGATGTAGTATTATTTCTACTATTTTTTAGAAAGAAAGTAGAAATAATACTACGTCACGTAGTTTAATTTAAATGTGAATAATGAATTTCTACAAAATTAACGCCAAATGTATTCGATTTTCCTTTACATAAATTTCGTTTTTTTTTCTTTTACTCATTTTACTTTTACTCGATCTTGTTTCTTGCCAAGTTTCATGGTTCTAGGTCAACAGGAAGTGAAAATGAAGCACAAATGGTTAAATTTTTAAGGTTTCTTATTTTGCGTTGACTTATAAGTTTGATTGTTTAACGCGCCAAGGAACTATAAACTTAAGTATTGATATGTATTCAACTCGATGCCTCCACGCGTTCCTGAGAAAAAGCGTTCTGACTGATAGACAGACAGATTCTAGAAGAGATTTTCCTTTTTGAGATACGGAACCCTAATTAACGTCCGAAACGCTTATTTGGTAATCAAGAAAATTAATAAAAGTTATAATTGAAACAATAGTTTAAAAAAGAGGCTAATCGATACGTCTTACTGAAATTATCGTGAAGACAAAATATTCGATAGGAACTGCCACACTATGAGTATCACCTTATATGATATGGATCTGTATCTATTTTTCATATTATTATACTCCCGTTACTTTCAGAACATTTAAATGAAAATTATATATACATTGGTATAAACATCATCGATTATAAAAATCATAATACCGTTGTAATATTTTAAGAAGTGTGTATCAGTCCAGACCCAAGTAACGAATAAATGTAAACGCGAATCATTTTCTTCCCTCGTTACCCGTTGAACTTGAGAAAAATTTAAATATACTGCCACTTTATCATTTTAGTGACAATAATTTAATATATAGTTGAATGTTACGAATTATTTCAAGGTTTCAGCTAAATTAATACAACCAACCCAATTTACTGCTTACTTTCATTACGAATTACGTGTAATAGTCAGTCTATGCATATCCCCTGTAATCTTCACAATTTCAGTTAAGGTTGTGAAATTTGTTAGTTCCTAGAAATAAATAACCTAAAACGTTAATGGATGTGCAATTTAGTTTAAATTAAAAGGGTTTACTTTAAACATTTTATCAGTAGAGGCTAAATGTCAATTTTATTGAGTTGGCAACGCTGTTACAAGAGTATGTATAGTATATTCTTTTCCATTGTATTTAGAACGTAGCAATTGTTAGTAAAATAACTACTATTACTGTTATCACTGAGGTTTAAACTAGAATTAAACAAATAACTCAGTCGTTATGACGTCTAGATTAAAAACTAGTGCGAAGTTTTGAAAAGTGATTAAACCCTTATTTTTTACAGGATCTTTCTAGAATGAATCTTTACAGTTTAGCTTGACAGCTGTACTTATATGTTTTAAGAAAAAAAAAGAAAAAAGCTGCCTCTATTGTTTTCCTTCATGTTTTTCACTTTAGTTTATTTGTTTTCTGTAGGTAAATTGGTGTTTGAATATCAATACTTATATTGGAGTTTGTAATAGGAAAAATTGTGGCGCTGAAGCTCAGCTTCTCATTCTGAGAATCAGACTGAGAAATATTGTTTTCTGTCGAAATTGGTTGTGAAATTTAATAAGTACCTGTTTTATTTTTGTGCTTATTCAGGTAAATTATTGGTTGTTTTTGAAACTATATATATTATGGTATAGTCAAAACTCAATTCTTATATACAACTAATTGAATTGGCGCGACTTCACTCGCATGAAATTAGGTATGAAAAAAATTTATACGAATTTTTAAAATTTGTTTTTTTTAGAAAACTAAAAGAATAAAGTTTACTAAAAACACCAATAGATGGCCTTGGCAGTACCATATCACAATATATCTGGGATCGCAAAATTTACTAAAATGCCCAGAGATGGCATTAGTAGCACCAATGTCGTACCGTTCAACTATATTTGAAATAATGTATGTTGCTCGAGGATATAAATTATTTCAAAATACCTCCACTCCGTTCGTCAAATGATATCGGTCGTCAGTGTGTCGGTATCGGCGAGGATGCACTATGTGATCAGTAAATAAATCAAATCAATCGATGGTCTCTCTCTAGTTTGCACGGTTTAAGCATTATTCCCTAAATTCTATTACATGTTCAATCACTTCTTTGTCTCTGTGAAATACATATAACATGATGATATAGGTACTTCAATCGACTTCAAAATATAGGCTTTATTAAAGTAATGCGAAATTTAAAATCGGAAGATTGATTTCAAGAGACTAGTGGAAATAAATAAACAGATATTTTTTTCCGATTTATATCTTAGTAAAGATTTACAATTGTACGATATTTACTTGTTATTTGAAAAATATAATTGTCTTTGGAACTGAGTAGTGAAAACTATTTTCGATTTGCTTTTAGAAAGCGTGTTACATTGCATGTTTCATAATTTTAAATGTTAAACGCTCACAAATATATTGGAAAATACTTAAAAAAGTTTCCTCCACCTTATTTCCGGGACTAATCAACCAGAAATTCTGAAAAATAGAATTTCAACACTACAAAGGTCGCTAAATTGTAGCAATTATACAAGATCTAACATTTTAAAATATATCATCATGTTTTAACGCCTGTGAAATATAAAATAAACAATACCTATATTTATATTTTCAAATAGTTTATATTTGTTAGGGCCATTTTGAATGTCCACGTTTTACATTTTAATGATCGCAATGGCGTTATTTAATCATTTGAAAGTGCACATGTGGTACCAGAGATTAATGCGAATTATGGAACAAAGTTTTTCGAATTACATAAATTATTATAAAATTACCAGATTCATAAATACCATTAAAATACAAATAGTGAAAAGATAATTTCACAAAGAAAAAATTCAACAATACCATCTGTACTAGATATTTATTTATCAATTTTCTATCGGCAGCTATTTATTATATCAGTAAATAAAGGACAATGCAGGAAAGCCAGAAAATTTGTCTTTAGGCCACAAACTATTTTCGTGTCATACTTGTCTTCTTATGCATATATTAATAAATTGATATTATTTATATTTTAAAACTTTAGTCGAAATTACAACAAATCCTTTCCCAGTTTAATTAATAATAACTTATTCCCCTAGTTAGCACTTGCTCTTTGCCTAACAATACCATAACTTTCTTTGCCGCGCTCGATTTGTTAAGTGATATATATACATCTGAAAACTTTTGATACACTTCTACACATTTTACTCTATATTCTTAGAGTAAAGTAGGTTAGAAACATGCTTTAAGTGGAGGAATATTAATTTTCCGACATTTATATCAATTTCACAATCAAGTTCTTCTCATGTAGAATATTTTACAGATATTATTCATATTATTTACTTGAGAAAAATACTTTTCGTATTTCTATGGCGTAATCAATGCAACTAAATAAAATTGTAGTATCTCTCTATAATTTTCGATTTTGCACGTTTGAAATATTCTTCCTCTATACTATCTCTCTGTATGGACGAGTTAATATCTCACATTGAACCGAAATTACAATAACGTTGGCCGGTCAGATTTCGTAAAGTATGCTTACACACTCTTTCTTTTTGAGACTGCGGTACCTACCTGGAAGAATTGCGTATTCCATAGTGTGTACGTAACGCTGGTCAAATATGCATTCTGATGCGGTCAAATCTTGGAATCATATAATTATTTCACTTTTTTATCAGTACCTTGTTATATTTTATGGGCTATCTGTTTGTGCATTTATAATTCTTCGAGGGCCATCTATTTCAGAGCAGCAAAACCTTCGATTATCAAAAACTTATTTCTATAACCTTCTATGGGGCGTAATTTATTGTGTAATAACATACACTTGAATAATTAAACGTTTAATAATTTGATTTCAAAATCCAATGTTACAATTTTTCTTTTAAATTCCTTAAATGCGTGAAGTCATATAAAATTATATTTAAATTATACTTTTTATAGATTAAATCGTGGAATAATGTGAAACACAATTAGTTTTGAACACGGCCTTATTTGGCAGATTAACATGGATATTGTAATTTAAAATAGTGGAATATACATAGCTTGAAAAATGTATATGTACATATATATATATATATATATATATATATATATATATATATATATATATATATATATACCAACATGAATATATCGTGTTATTTCAACGTAGATTCAAAGACTCTAAATCTAAGAGTAAAGTAAGTTTGAGAATCTTCAAAACATCTTTCAGAAAAACGTAGTTCCGGCATGCTTGATATATTCCATCAATCCGGAGAAAACTCTTAAATCACCAATAAGTGTACGTTATATTATACACTTTAATTTGTGTTTTTAATAACTGGTGTGAAAAAAAATTATATTTCTATGGCCATAGATCACATATGAAATGCTTGTTACATTGGGTTCGTCAGCACGCATACTTTTTTTAATGAAATAATGATTATCTTTTTAAATGCATAACCATCAAAAATGTTATGTTTTTAAACACAAATAATGTGACAAAACTTTTATGTATAGTGGATATAACGTGATTTTTCTACTAGTGTATTTCATTAGAAATTCGGAAATTGGATAATAATTGTAAATCTGCGTTGTAGAGTTTTCGTGAATGTAAACATAATAACAAATCAGAAACGTTCCATATCTATAATTTTGTAATAAAATAATAATCTGTAGTTTCGAAATAACCTGTTTTTTTCTAAAAATGTTTATTTTTAATTAGGTGCTCTATTTTCCACATTTCTGATACAAATAATTGAAAATGTAAAGGTATGCTCTAATTAAGTTTTAGGCTTTTTGAAAATGTCTGACAGACAAAACATTGCAAACTAAATTAAACATTTCTTTACTCAATGAAACAAAACTTAATTGATGGGATGCGACAAAGAAGGGAAAGACACTCCAGGGTTAGACGTACCATATCCCTAAGTGATGTCGTGACCGTTCAACATGAGCTCTCACCAATTACAGTACGACTACACGCCTCCCACCATCATTAGCCCACTACCCGCCAATTACATCGTTTATTTTTAGCCCTGCAGGAAGTTAAGTACAGGCTGAGCTTTCCCTGATTTGTAAGTTTTGTGCCAAGGGTTAAAAGTTCGCGTTTCAAGTACCGTGTCAGGAGATTTACGTCCGCTCACAATAATTGCCTCTATTGTCTTCCGAAAATGGTGTTTGATGGGAGTTAGTAAATATTTAAGGAAATGTTCAAGTATCAACCCATTTCAAAATTTTATGAAAGTAACACCTTATTTATGGTCATAAAATACATTAAATTATTGTTCATAATGTCGTGTAAATGTTTGTGTTCACATGTATATTTATTATATAAATTTTTTTAATTTTTAATGCATAATACTATTGACCGAATGTGGACACAGGCTTTTAAATACAAATAAGAATAGTTATTATCTGGTTTTCAATAAACTTTACACATTTTAATTTATTGTATAAAAAAACTGTGAAACCAGAGTTACTATAATTTTTTCTGATAAGTTTGATTTTTTAACAGAAAAAATAACTTTATTTTATAAGATATATATTGGATCTGTAGTATGCTTTAGCATGTTGTATAAATATATATATATATATATATATATATATATATATATATATATAAATATATTTATATATATATATATATATATATGTATATATATATATATATGTATATTTTCCTATTTAATATTAAATTTGTGTTAAATTTTGATTTTCAAAGTTGTTAAAACAGTAATAGAAACAAACTTAAACAGTAGTAAAACAGTTGTAGAAAAGTATACATTTTACGATAATACTCTTTTAAACGTTAAATCAAAACAATTGGATAACAAAATAATTGTACAAATCAACTTGAGTACGTATACTTGTACTAAAACATCAGATTTCATGGAATGCGGTGGTGTAAATGTGAACATATTGAATAGGGTCACGATATTCATAATAAACCGGACAGATTTTTCTTATCAAAAAAACATCATGAAACAAATTAAAATAATAAACCGCACAATAAAACTATTCAATAAATTATTATTTAATAAAATGTTATTGAAACAATATTATTACCCGACTGCGGCATGCCAGGTAGGATACTGTATTTATAACTTGTATGTTTATTTATGAGGGTCCGTCCTGATGTTACTCTCTAGATCCGCTCCAGATAATCCGACGTGGACAAATGGAGGATCATCAGAACCGTCTTAGTTTACTTAGTGAAAATTAGTTTCAAATTATGTTGTGTTGTGTGAAAGAATATAATCTCTACTAAAAGGATATTTATTTAAAGTGTAGTTTTCAAACTTAAATTGTTAGTATTCCGTGATAGGAAAGGTACCAATAGAACCATTTTATAAAAACCTTTGAAAAATTATCCTCTACGTGCAAAATAAGAAGACGCGGTGTAACTTGTCAGATTATTCGGGACGTAGCATGTAATTCGCGTTAAGCATTCCACCTGTGTGCCAACACCAAGCCATGTGCTTTTGAACTGTAGTCTTTTGGAATTAGTTTCTGGTTCAAGAATTACATCTTCATTAATGTTTCCGTGAAGACATAAAACAGGTCTACGTGCATGTAAAAAAATCCAATTAATTCATTTATCAAACGCTCAACAAAGAAAAATAAGCTTTTTTCTCACGCTTGTGTGAACTATTCTCTGCATGATGTTTACAAAATAAAAGACCAATACTTTATATTTATTAGTAAAATTATTTTTAAGGAATCACTATAACCCTAAAATGTTTGCACTATTCATGAATGTAAGTACAGAACCTTCGTGGTGTTGATTTATTCTATATCGATGAAATTCTGTGTAAATTTATGTGATTATACTAATTAGTGTATATATATATATATATATATATATATATATATATATATGTGTGTGTGTGTGTGTGTGTATGTATGTATGTGTGTGTATATATAACATCAATAAATGAGCGAAAAACAAATAAAGGTCACAATTAAATGAAACTACGTGATGTAGTATTATTTCTATTTTCTTTAAGTTCTTTACTACGACCTAGGTTTCGTTGTATTGCAATATCTTCAGGTGGGATATTAGCAAAGATCTTTGAAACCAGGTTGCACCTAGGTCGTTGTAAAAAAATTTAAAGAAACTAGAACTAATATTACATCACGTAGTTTCATTTAATAGTTAATAATGCATGTCCAAAAAAATTAACGCCAAATGTATTCAATAAGCAAATTAAGGTTTAAAATGACAAGCAGTCTGGTTTCGTGTATGATTGGTGGTATGATTATCTGGCTGTTTTCCTTTAAATAATTGTTCCATTTCAGTGATGTATTTACATAATAAAGTTATTAAAGTTAAATGTCAAGTGGTTTTAAGCGGTGGCCACACTTATTATGAAACACTAATGCCGACAAATTCAGTATTGAAATAACACGAGTTACGCTTTCTCAAAATGTTTACCAAATTTCAGAATAAAGTAGAGAAATTTCAAGTATATTTATAATCAATCTGAAAATTTTGATTAGTTAAAATGATGTAACGGACACAGCGCCCCGCTCAAAAAGCCGAACTGATTCGGTTAATGCAATTTACATGTAATACCATACGATACAAAATTTAATGGAGCCCTCAACTTCTTTCTGAAACATAGCCAAATATGATAAAATTAATTAATGCCTTGGTACTGGAGGTTACTCGTACGTGGAAACAATACTGAGCTTCTGTGGGCGTAAAAAGAACTTCAATGGAAAGAGTACTTTTTTTTGTTCAAAGCTTTCTGGCAAAGCTCGCTTAAGGATTAGATAAGTTGTCAAAGGATGCAACTTCAAACACTTCAAGAGCGTAATGAAGGTAAAGAGTTAAATTATATCGCGTTTAACCGGAAGCGAACTCCAGGTCTAAATTTGCTTTACAAAAGCACATTGAAATGCAATTAGGCTGAGAATAGATTGCAAACGGATGGCGTTCGGTTTGGGCGCAAAACGATAATTATTGAATGTCATGTACGATAGGAAAGCGGGCTACGGATCAGCTTATTTGTTTTGCTGAAATAGGAACTGGATGGATATAAATAGGATTTCCATTTGCTTTTCTTTTGCTTTGTTACCTGGTTTTTGTATAACAGCTCTTATTGAAAACTCATTACGTACCCTTTTCTCTCGTATCTTTTCTACATGAACTCTTTTCTCACGTACACTTTTTCTAGAATTATGCAAATTAAAAATTACATAATTATTCCGATTAATATTTTTCTACAACTTGTACGTGTCGACCAAGTTTGAAAAAACTAAAATCAAACACCCAATTTTTATTACCTTTTTCTTTAACTTCTCTTGTTATTTGTTAAATTGGATAGAAATTCGTGAGCGATGTTAATTTGTGTCCGCTGCTTCTTTGTTATTTTAAAGCTTTTTATTGCCGTTCACTCATTAACCGTTTTCACCGCCAAATTATGGGAAATTAAACCGTGATATAAAGAACGTACAATCCACATTATTCGTTTTGTACTCTGTCAGTTCTCTTTGAATCTTCTCCTTGTTATTATGTTCTCCTTGGTTCCATTCACAGGCCTTTTTAAGTGTTTTATTACTAAAGTGTCTGTATCATTTCCATGACATTTTTTTAAAATTTTAATTCTCTTACGGTCTTTTTCTTTGTATTTCCCTACAGACGTTTGCAATTCGTCAAAATTTGATAGACTGGTTCCTTTCAGTACAATGAAATGTGTATAATAAAGTTGGCATGTAAATAAACAAATGTTCTGTAAAATTAAAGGAAATTTTAGTGCTGTATTTTAATCATCATTCATATATCTTATTTACATATTATATTTCCATAGTTTTCGGTTCGAATAAGATTTGTTACCCTGCCATTTATAAATAATGTTTTTTCCTTGTTAATATTAATAACAGGGAACAAAACATTGTATAATTCAATCTAAAATATTCAGGTAACAGTAAAAAAAATATTAGGCAATTATGGAAAATTTTAATAAAATAGTAGAGTAAAGATACAACAAAAATATTTAAAATATGTCTGAGTACCGTCTACTTCATTAAGTAGTTTTACACAAAAAAAAACGTAAGAACGCACTCGAATAAAGACGTAAATATTTTATTTTAACTTTTTCGCGGAGGTCTAATTTTTGTTTTATAAGGAACCTCAAATATTCTTAAATATTAGAAATAAATCTTGTTGTCGAGTTTCTCAATAACGTTATAAACGTTTCTGTGGAATATTACAACGAATGTCTGGAGAATGTCCATCGAATGAGAATACATAAATGTAACACATTTATGTATATTTATTCGAGATAATAAATGGAACTCATAAGTCAAGAATTGATTCATTTATTATATTACACATATTACACAAGCAAGCAAATAAATAATACGAGATAATCTCGGAAAATTTTGCTAACACTTAAACCTTATAGGTTTGACTGGGCAGACGGACGATCGTGTGGGGAATCAATAATAATAACCAGCATACGGCGGATTCGAATCTTACTGATGTGATTGGAAAAATATAATTTTTTGCTCTTTTGGAATCCACCGCGTAATTAAATAGCTAATTAGTATTGAAACAATAAATCTAATACCTTATTTATACATGGTTAGATTTGAAATATTCTCATTAGATTTGATTTGAAATATTTAAAAAAAATAATTGAAATATTCTCATTAGATTTGATTTTAAATATTCTCATTAGATTTGAAATATTCTCTTCTATCTATTTGCAGATTGTCATCAGCTTCAGTATATAATGCGAAGAAAATACTAACAGCTATTAAAGATTACCTCTCGAGTTATAATGTACATCAAGGAGAAACTAAACCATATCAGTCACATCGATTGCATTGCACATTACGCCATCTCTTTATTTGCACATTACGCCATCTCTTGGAGGTACGGTATTCATTTAAATAGCATTGTATATATGATATATTTAAACTAAACAAATAATATAATTTAACATAATCTCTGGTTTTGAAGGTCATAGAAAGTCTCGATGGTATGTCTTTCAATATTTTAGTGGAATGTAATATTTTGAATGAAAAAAAAAATTTAACCAATTACATAAATAGATAATAGTCTCTTTTTTATATATCTCTGAATATTTTTCAGGCCTAAAACATAAAAAAAACATTTTTGAATACCTTATAAACAGCGCACTGAAACGATATTTCACACTATACAAGGAATTGGGAAAAATTTCAGGTATTTACTTTGCCCTTTCCCAAAAAATTAATTTACAAATAGTTTTGAGTGTTAGCGATTGATATACATGCGGCTTAATATAATTGATTACTTTGCTAAATTTTAAATTTCCACGTCAAGCTGTATCAGACGGGCAAACCCGATAGGTGTGTTATCTTATAACTGTACAGATTTTCATTTCGAGGCAAAGAACACTAAAAACACCATTTCATGTAAATTCAGATTCGCACTTTTCCACTTAAGATTGTTTTTACAATTATTTGATTACGATAATCTAAAAGCTGTTATATATGTATAATATAATGCGAAGAAAATACATAATCTATGAATTAACAAAATTTATTGTTGAATTTTGACGATTATAAATATAAAGTCTGCAAAAAGTTTAACTAAGTATTAAACATTGGTCAGATAAGCGCAGTTTCTTGATATTGATGTTAGCACGCAAAACTATATCCTTTTTCAAGGCCTGATATGTTTTCATCACTTTTATATCGCAAAAAATACTTCTTCGGATTTAGGGTTTGTCTATAACTAGATTATCATTATTATTACAATAAAATGGAGTGTCTAACCTTTGCATTGTGCTCTGATAAAGTTGGGTCTCAATTAAACCGACGGAGGGCCAAGTCTGAAAAAATATATTATTTTCTTTCACTCGTTGGAAGTCAATGGTGAGGCATGGATATTTAGTTTAGTATTCTGAAAACCTATACATTTTCTCCCATCATATCCAAAGTATCAGTTGATTGATAGATACTACAGAACTATAACGTAGGTCGATGTCGTAATTCGTATCATGCCTAATTAAAAAATGGACTTAATTTCAGTGCTGATGGCGGTAAAACACAAACTGACAGAGAGACAAACCGGCAAGAATGTCCCATAATAAATGTTGGTTTTTGCTGCTTTGGTTTTGTACCCTAATAAGATCTGACAATACTATTCTTCAAATTTTACCAAAAAATAGTGATAAAGCTAAGAGATTGCAAGGTTCTATGTTAAATTGTCTTTTCGTCACTCACGTGCAGCGACTGCCTGGATTTCCTTCCTCGTTTACGTTATGCATGTCAAGCAATCTCTGCGTTTTTAGAAGTTCGACAAACAATTCTCGTTAACATCGCAAAGGCAAGTTCGCGAGTGCCGTATTACAAACCCAAATGACAACTCCAACTCGACTAATCCGGCGCGGGATGAAATGCGAGAAATCGCCAGCTTTATTCAGTGAAAGGCGGAATACTTCTCTCCACGCGCGCAGTAAATATCATCGATCATTTTAATCATTTCCTGTCAGGCGAACTTCAAGCCAGTTATTCCATTTAAATACGCTCGATATTGGCGGTTTACCTCGCCGAATGCCACTGAGAGTGCCAAGTGTTGGGTCCGCTTTGTGGCTCCTCCCTTTGTCCGAAATTCTGATGTCTCGCTTTTTGAGCAAAATAGGAAATTAATGAAGGAATTATTTAGTTGATTTGAGTAATGCTGCAAGTGAATATTGACTGAGAAAAAATACGTTGTAGTAAATTTGAAAAGTAAACGTAGCCTTTTCGGTTACAGATTTCAAAAAAGAAATGGATTCAAGTTATGTTTAGAGAAACTTGATGCTTTTGACATGTTATCATTTAAACATGACTAAACCTTTCATATTTATTACGCTCTCGTATTCTTTGTCACGTCCCTTTATTATTAAATATTTTAATCGTTTTAACCATAAAAACTAACTAAAAAAAATTGCAGTTTTTGGGAAAGAACATAAGATGATTATTCGAGCCATCGATTAGTTAATTTTTGCGGTGCGTATCTTAGTGTATATTTAATGTCATCATTTTAACTAAACTGCATTCAATATTCCTCATTCAAATTTAGCATTATTTAGAATTCATAGTCAGACATCAGTAGGATCACCACCACTTGCGGTTAGTAATAAAACGGTTTAGTACATCGATAGATTACATTACACATCGTTTATAATTTACAAATACTCGCGTAAGTTTAAATTACATTAAAAACTAAATCCTTAAGTGTTTAAGTAATTATCATTTTTGTTTGAGTTTATGGGATAGAAAACAATGATATGCCGGTTAGCGATAGTTAAAATAATAAAAATATGTCTCTGAAACGTGTTTCATGCAATATAAATTGGTTAATAATAAAGTGGCTGCTTACCAAACAATTAATTAGAAGAGTTTGTCTTCTAGTCACTAAAAGTGTCACGTAACTTCCTACATCATCTGCATCTCCATATTTATTGTGGAATTTGAAAATTTAAGTACTTTTATAGGGTATCAAAAAGGATTTCTCTTTCTAAGTAAAACATAACTGATTTTTCTTCACATTCCTATTTAAAAGATAAGCTGATAATATTATCAATTATTTCTTCGTTGTACGTTGCTATAATTATGTAATAATAGAAATATTCAATGTTTTGTCCAAAATGCTTATGCGACCGTTATAATGCTAAAGTGGAAGGGTTTTACTTTAAAGGATATGCATATATAAACATATACGTGGATCGTTAGGAAGATACAGCTGTTCCATATTAGATATCAAACCACTGGGCCGATTTCAACAAATGAGGTATTATTGCAATCGTATTTATATTGAGGATATCATAGGCATACAAATGTGATAGGGCATCTTCTGCACGTTATATAGACTTGAATGAAATAATAATGCCACATATATATATATATATATATATATATATATATATATATATATATATATATATATATATATTATATGTATATCAGTGTAGTATTTTTATATCGACACATATAGTATTTTTCATAAATTATTCACTGAACTGAAGTTAATAAATGAAATACTGTTTGAATAGTATTAAATATCTAAGTAACATAAGCGATATAAATACTGTATGACCGCAATGAAGCATTGTATATTGGTTGATTATATCTCCCAAAACCTATTATGTTGGGTTTTAAGGAAATGTCTTGCACGAATATGCTATTTAGCTTTAAATTTTAAATGTTGTTTAAATTTTAAATCAGTTCTAATATACTAATAAATTTTAAATCTTACAAAACGTTTCTTGAGTTTGTTTTGTTGAATTCTCATTGTAAAAAATTTATCTTAATTGATAAAGTATTACATACAAATAAATTTTACGAATTTGGCATAAGATAGCATAGTTCTAAAGCCTAAAGAGTCGACATGTTAATTGTTTTGCTATAAATTCTGTGAGTATATACTTATTTATGTGTGTTAATTTTTCGTATATAATAATATGAAACTGATACATATGAATAATCTAATCACTTATCTATCAAACTTTTTCGATTTATCTATTCTGTAAGCATTGGTCTTACCCTGTATGCATATATATATATATATATATATATATATATATATATATATACATATATATATATACACACATACCATATGTGTATATGTATGTATGCAAATGACTTATTATATCTACATTTGACATTTATTACGCTAGAACCACTGTAGTCATCTCCATGGAATTTTATCTCGTAGTTTCTGTAAGTTACATTTCCAACTGACTGGAAAAGAAGAAAGGAAACTTTGAAATTTCACTACAAAAAGCGTTTACTGGAAAAACATTTATTTTTCAAGATAGTAGAATGAACCTTCCACATTAGAGTTAACTTAAAAATATTTTCCCAAAGGTCTACCTGAACGAATATACGGCACATGTATTTAATTTTATAAATGCAAAGCCAAAACCAAATAAAAACAAAAGGAATACCGATAAGTAATAATATATATTGAAACAACAATTTGGTTACATCGTTTTTGTCGGACAAATAACACTTGAATTACACCATCATTATTTCCTTTTCTATACGAGCAAAGCCTCTCAATACATAATCATGTTCATTTGAAAGGCTTTGATTCCAAATAGAATTGATAAAAATATAAAAGATATGAATTTAACTTCAAAATAAATTAAAACAACCTTACAGAAAATGTCATTCGGTGAAACTAAACTGAATTATTGAAGAATATATCTAGTCCTGAAAATTATGATAATCTATAATCAAAACAAATTTACCGGTTTATTACATAGATCCTTTCCAAGACGCTTTTCATAAATAGTGAACTAACTTAGTTACATATAAAACTAACGATCCGTTTCATTTTCAACACCTTATGGAATAATATATTACTTTTGTGGGATTACTTAAACAATCATAATACCTTAAAAATATAAATATACAATCATGGATATATATTTTAGACATTTATTAGAGGGAATGAAGTCAAAGAAATCAATATTATGTAAAAACAAAGAGAATGAAATTCATTGTTTTTTACAAGGCTTTTATTAACTCACTCTCTATGTATATTTGTAATTAGGGTAAATTTTGAGGGCTAATATCTAACTCCATTAATAATGCAATATAGTCCACCTCTCGTCTATTTTAATCCGATATGGCAGCAGCCCAAAAAGCCTTAGTATCTTAGCAAGCAGTTAGCAAGCAATTAGCAAGCAGAATTTAAACCATTCGATCTTAAAATATATTCGTGCACAATAACTAAAAACTAGTTATCAAATTGATATTTTGTTTGGTCTTAACAAATGATTTTAAAAAAAAATTACACAAGTAACTAACCAGGACTTGCAAGTTCTGCTACCTAAATTTAAAAAATATTTTATGAATTTGGAAAACATTGATGTGACTAATTTTTTTTTATATTTTGTTACTAAAAAACTTGTTTTCACTTACTGTGAAAAAAACAAGTACAAATAGTATTTTGGATTAACTGTAACATTATTTGTTGGCATTAAAACAAGTAGCTAAAATAGTGAAAAACTGAAAAGTATAAATCATTTTTAAATTTCAATTGCCAAAGACCTTCCGATATATCTATGAAGCTGAAAGTGTCTGAAATCTATGTACACATACATACTTACCAAGGGACAGAGGTGGAAAGATTGTCGGTTTTATTGTTATGTAGAGAAAGCATATAAAGTAGAATACACGATGCAGACAATCCGCTTGTTTATTATTAATCAATTTTTTTTATTTTTTATCTTTCACAAACTATTCACTTGAAAAAGCTAAGAAATACATTACACCTTCGTTGAAAAATAGAATGAAAACAAGATGCTTTTTGTACATATGTATATATATATATATATATGTATATATATATAAATATGTATATATATATATATATATATATATATATATATATATATATATATATAATATATATATGGGTATATGTACATCTCTTTAAAAGGTCATTGCTGTAGTGATTAAAAAAACCAAGCACAAGCAAAACGCATCAAGCACGAGCGGAACGCGCTCTAGGAGAGTTCTGTACACAATTAGGTATTTATAAACATTTAATGGTACATAATATTCCTAATCAACTGTTAACGACATTTTAATTTTCACAATGAAAACGTATTGCCTACTATATCTTTCACAGGCCCATACTAAAAAAAATAATTTTTATGTGATACAACTACAAATTAACAATTTTCATTTACAATTAAAATAAACTACGTGATGTAGTATTATGTAGTGATGTACTTTCTTTTAGAAAAACTCCTTCCTTTTAGAAAGAAAGTAGAAATAATACTATATCACGTAGTTTAATTTAATTGTGAATAAAGAATTTCTACAAAATTAACACCAAATATATTCAATTTACCTTTACTTAAATTTCGTTTTTTTTTACTCATCTTTCTTTTATTCGATCTTGTTTCTTGCCAAGTTTCATGGATCTAGGTCAACAGGAAGTGCTCTATAGGTTTAGATTTACATGTGAGTATGTAAAAATGAAGCACTTGGTTGAATTTTTAAGGTTTCTTATTTTGCGATGACTCAAATATAGGCTTGATTTTTTATAGCTCCAAGGGACTATAGGCTTAAGTATTGATATATATATAATTTCAACTTGATGCCTCCACGCGTTCCTGAGAAAAAGCGTTCTGACTGATAGACAGACAGATCCTAGAAGAGTTTTTCCCTTTTGAGATACGGAACCCTAATTAACATCCGAAACGCTTATTTGGTAATCGAGAAAATTAATAAAAGTTATAATTGACACAATAGTTTAAAAAAGAGGCTAATCGATACATCTTACTGGAATTATCGTGAAGACCAAATATTCGATAGGAACTGCCACACTCATAGACTATCACTTTATATGATATGGATCTGTATCTATTTTTCATATTATTACACTCCCGTTACTTCCAGTACATTCAAATGAAAATTATATATACATTGGTATAAACATCATCGATTATAAAAATCATAATACTGTTGTAATATTTATAGAAGTTTGTATCAGTCCAGACCCAAGTAACAAATAAATGTAAACGGGAATCATTTTCTTCCCTCGTTACCCGTTGAACTTGAGAAAAATTTAAATATACTGCCACTATAATTTTAGTGACAATAATTTAATATATAGTTGAATGTTACGAATTATTTCAAGGTTTCAGCTAAACTAATACAACCAACCCAATTTACTGCTTACTTTCATTACGAATTACGTGTAATAGTCAGTCTATGCATATCCCCTGTAATCTTCACAATTTCAGTTAAGGTTGTGAAATTTGTTAGTTCCTAGAAATAAATAACTTAAAACGTCAATGCATGTGCAATTTAGTTTAAATAAAAAGGGTTTACTTTTAAACATTTTATCAGTATAGGCTAAATGTAAATTTTATTGAGTTGGCAACGCCGTTACAAGAGTATGTATAGTATATCCTTTTCTATTGTATTTAGAACGTAGCAATTGTTAGTAAAATAACTACTATTACTGTTATCACTGAGGTTTAAACTAGAATTAAACAAATAACTCAGTCGTTATGACGTCTAGATTAACAACTAGTGCGAAGTTTTGAAAAGTGATTAAACCCTTATTTTTTACAGGATCTTTCTAGAATGAATCTTTACAGTTTAGCTTGGCAGCTGTACTTATATATTTTAAGAAAAAAAAAAGAAAAAAGCTGCCTCTATTGTTTTCCTTCATGTTTTTCACTTTAGTTTATTTGTTTTCTGTAGGTAAATTGGTGTTTGAATATCAATACTTATATTGGAGTTTGTAATAGGAAAAATTGTGGCGCTGAAGCTCAGCTTCTCATTCTGAGAATCAGACTGAGAAATATTGTTTTCTGTCGAAATTGGTTGTGAAATTTAATAAGTACCTGTTTTCTTTTTGTGCTTATTCAGGTAAATTATTGGTTGTTTTTGAAACTATATATATTATGGTATAGTCAAAACTCAATTCTTATATACAACTAATTGAATTGGCGCGACTTCACTCGCATGAAATTAGGTATGAAAAAAATTTATACGAATTTTTAAAATTTGTTTTTTTTAGAAAACTAAAAGAATAAAGTTTACTAAAAACACCAATAGATGGCCTTGGCAGTACCATATCACAATATATCTGGGATCGCAAAATTTACTAAAATGCCCAGAGATGGCATTAGTAGCACCAATGTCGTACCGTTCAACTATATTTGAAATAATGTATGTTGCTCGAGGATATAAATTATTTCAAAATACCTCCACTCCGTTCGTCAAATGATATCGGTCGTCAGTGTGTCGGTATCGGCGAGGATGCACTATGTGATCAGTAAATAAATCAAATCAATCGATGGTCTCTCTCTAGTTTGCACGGTTTAAGCATTATTCCCTAAATTTTATTACATGTTCAATCACTTCTTTGTCTCTGTGAAATACATATAACATGATGATATAGGTACTTCAATCGACTTCAAAATATAGGCTTTATTAAAGTAATGCGAAATTTAAAATCGGAAGATTGATTTCAAGAGACTAGTGGAAATAAATAAACAGATATTTTTTTCCGATTTATATCTTAGTAAAGATTTACAATTGTACGATATTTACTTGTTATTTGAAAAATATAATTGTCTTTGGAACTGAGTAGTGAAAACTATTTTCGATTTGCTTTTAGAAAGCGTGTTACATTGCATGTTTCATAATTTTAAATGTTAAACGCTCACAAATATATTGGAAAATACTTAAAAAAGTTTCCTCCACCTTATTTCCGGGACTAATCAACCAGAAATTCTGAAAAATAGAATTTCAACACTACAAAGGTCGCTAAATTGTAGCAATTATACAAGATCTAACATTTTAAAATATATCATCATGTTTTAACGCCTGTGAAATATAAAATAAACAATACCTATATTTATATTTTCAAATAGTTTATATTTGTTAGGGCCATTTTGAATGTCCACGTTTTACATTTTAATGATCGCAATGGCGTTATTTAATCATTTGAAAGTGCACATGTGGTACCAGAGATTAATGCGAATTATGGAACAAAGTTTTTCGAATTACATAAATTATTATAAAATTACCAGATTCATAAATACCATTAAAATACAAATAGTGAAAAGATAATTTCACAAAGAAAAAATTCAACAATACCATCTGTACTAGATATTTATTATCAATTTTCTATCGGCAGCTATTTATTATATCAGTAAATAAAGGACAATGCAGGAAAGCCAGAAAATTTGTCTTTAGGCCACAAACTATTTTCGTGTCATACTTGTCTTCTTATGCATATATTAATAAATTGATATTATTTATATTTTAAAACTTTAGTCGAAATTACAACAAATCCTTTCCCAGTTTAATTAATCATAACTTATTCCCCTAGTTAGCACTTGCTCTTCGCCTAACAATACCATAACTTTCTTTGCCGCGCTCGATTTGTTAAGTGATATATATACATCTGAAAACTTTTGATACACTTCTACACATTTTACTCTATATTCTTAGAGTAAAGTAGGTTAGAAACATGCTTTAAGTGGAGGAATATTAATTTTCCGACATTTATATCAATTTCACAATCAAGTTCTTCTCATGTAGAATATTTTACAGATATTATTCATATTATTTACTTGAGAAAAATACTTTTCGTATTTCTATGGCGTAATCAATGCAACTAAATAAAATTGTAGTATCTCTCTATAATTTTCGATTTTGCACGTTTGAAATATTCTTCCTCTATACTATCTCTCTGTATGGACGAGTTAATATCTCACATTGAACCGAAATTACAATAACGTTGGCCGGTCAGATTTCGTAAAGTATGCTTACACACTCTTTCTTTTTGAGACTGCGGTACCTACCTGGAAGAATTGCGTATTCCATAGTGAGTAAGTAACGCTGGTCAAATATGCATTCTGATGCGGTCGATTCTTGGAATCATATAATTATTTCACTCTTTTATCAGTACCTTGTTATATTTTATGGGCTATCTGTTTGTGCATTTATAATTCTTCGAGCGCTATCTATTTCAGAAAAGCAGAACCTTTGATTATCAAAAACTTATTTCTATAACCTCCTATGGGGCGTAATTTATTGTGTAGTAACATACACTTAATTAATTAAACGTTTAATAATTCGATTTCAAAATCCAATATTACAATTTTCCTTTTAAATCCCTTAAATGAGTGAAGTCATATAAAATTATATTTAAATTATACTTTTTATAGATTAAATCGTGGAATAATGCGAAACAAAATTAGTTTTGAACACGGCCTTAGTTGGCAGATTAACATGGATATTGTACACAATTAAATGAAACTACGTGATGTAGTATTATTTCTAAGAAAGTAGAAATAATACTACATCACGTAGTTTCATTTAATTGTGAATAATGAATTTATACAAAATTAACGCGAACTATATTCAATAATGGATATTGTAATTCAAAATAGTGGAATATACGTAGCTTGAATATTGTACATATATATATATATATATATATATATAAATATTTATACATATATATATATATATATATATCATATATATATATATATATATATATATATATATATATATACCAACACGAATATATCGTATTTCAACGTCGATTCAAAGAATCTAAGTCTAAGAGTAACAGAAAGTGTGAGAATCTCCAAAACATCTTTCAGAAAAACGTAGTTCCGGCATGCCTGATATATTCCATCAATCCGGAGGAAATTCTGAAAACACCAATAAGTGTAAGTTATATTATACACTTTTATTTGTGTTTTTAATAACTGGTGTGAAAAAAATTAATATTTCTATGGCCATAGACTACATATGAAATGCTTCTTACATTTGGTTCGCCAGCACGCATACTTTTTTAATGAAAAAATAATTATGTTTTTAAATGCATAACCATTAAAAATGTTATGTTTTTAAACACGAATAATTTGCCAAAACTTTTATGTGTAGTGGATATAATGTGATTTTCCTACTAGTGTACTTCCTTAGAAATTCGGAACCTGGATAATAATTGTAGATCTGCGTTATAGAATTTTCGTGAAAGTAAAAATAATAAAAAAGCAGAAACGTTCTATATCTATAACTTTCTACTAGAATAATATTCTGTGTTTCGAAATAACCTAATTTTTTCTAAAAATATTTATTTTAAAATATATACTCTATTTTCCACATTTCTGATACAAATAATTGAAAATGTAAAGGTATACTCTAAGTTTTAGGTTTTTTGAAAATGTTTGACAGACAAAACATTGCAAACTAAATTAAAAATTTCTTCACTCAATAAAACAAAACTTAATTGATGGAATGCGACAAAGAAGGTAAAGACACTCCAGGGTTAGACGTACAATATCCCTGAGTAATGTCGTGACCTTTCAACATGAGCTATCACCAATTACAGTACGACTACACGTCTCCCACCATCATTAGCCGCCTACTCGCCAATTACATCGTTTATTTTTATCCCTGCAGGAAGTTAAGTACAGGCTGAGCTTTCCCTGCTTTGTAAGTTTTGTGCCAAGGGTTAAAAGTTCGCGTTTCAAGTACCGTGTCAGGAGATTTACGTCCGCTCACAATAATTGCCTCTATTGTCTTCCGAAAATGGTGTTTGATGGGAGTTAGTAAATATTTAAGGAAATGTTCAAGTATCAACCCATTTCAAAATTTTATGAAAGTAACACCTTATTTATGGTCATAAAATACATTAAATTATTGTTCATAATGTCGTGTAAATGTTTGTGTTCACACGTATATTTATTATATAAATTATTTAAATTTTTAATGCATAATACTATTGACCGAATGTGGACACAGGCTTTTAAATACAAATAAGAATAGTTATTATCTGGTTTTCAATAAAGTTTATACATTTTAATTTACTTTATAAAAAAACTATGAAACCAGAGTTACTATAATTTTTTCTGATAATTTTAATTTTTTAACAGAAAAAATTACTTCATTTTATAAGATATATATTGGATCTGCAGTATGCTTTAGCATGTCGTATACATATATATATATATATATATATACATATATATATATATATATATATATATATATATATATGTATATATGTATATATATATATATATTTTTTTTTTTCCTATTTAATAATAAATTTGTGTTATATTTTAATTTTCAAAGTTGTTAAAACACAACCGAATATTGTAGAGAAGTATACATTTTACGATAATACTCTTTTAAATGTTAAATGAAAACAATTGGATAACAAAAGAATTGCACCAATCAACTTCAGTACGTATACTTGTACTAATACATCAGATTTCTGGGAATGCGGTGGTGCATACGTGAACATATTGAATAGGGCCGCGATATTCATAATAAAGCGGACTGATTTTTATGATCAAAAAAACATTATGAAACAAATTAAAATAATAGGCCGCATAATAAAACCATTCAATAAATTATTATTTAATAAAATGTTATTGAAACAATATTATTACCCGACGGCGGCATGCCAGGTAGGATACTGTATTTATCACCTGTATGTTTATTTATGAGAGACTGTCCTGATATTACTCTCTAGATCCGCTCTCGATAATCCGACGTAGACGAATAGACGGTCATCAGAACCGTCTTAGTTTTCTAAGTGAAAATTAGTTTCAAATTATGTTGTGTTGTGTGAAAAAATATAATCTCTACTAAAAGGATATTTATTTAAAGTGCAGTTTTCAAACTTAAATTGTTAGGTAGTATTCCGTGATAGAAAAGGTGCCAATAGAAGCATTTTATAAACACCTCTGAAAAATTATCCTCTACGTGCAAAATAAGAAGACGCGGTGTAACTTGTCAGATTATTCGGGACGTAGCATGTTATTCTCGTTAAGCATTCCACCTGTGTCCAACACCAAGCCATGTGCTTTTGGACTGTGGTGTTTTAGAATTAGTTTCTGGTTCAAGAATTATATCTTCATTAATATTTCCGTGAAGACATAAAACAAGTCTACGTGCATGAAAAAAAATCCAATTAATTCATTTATTAAACGCTTGACAAAGAAAAATAAGCTTCTTTCACACGCTTGTGTGAACTATTTTCAGCATGATGTTTACACAATAAAAGAACAATAATTTATATTAATTAGTAAAATTATTTTTAAGAAATTGCTATGAACCCTAAGATGTTCGCACTATTTATGAATATAAGTACGGAACGACCGTGGTGTTGATTTATTCCATATCGATGAAATTCTGTATAAATTTATGTGATTATACTAATTAGTGTATACATATATATATATATATATATCTAAATATATATATATATATATATATATATATATATATATATATGTGTGTCTGTGTGTGTGTGTGTGTGTGTGAGAGTATATATGTGTGTGTATATATAACATCAATAAATGAGCAAAAAGCAAATAAAGGTCACAATTAAATGAAACTACGTGATGTAGTTTTATTTCTACTTTCTTTAAGTTCTTTACCACGACCTAGGTTTCATTGTATTGCAATATCTTCAGGTGGGGTATTAGCAAAGATGTTTGAAACTAGGTTCCACCTAGGTCGTGGTAAAAAACTTAAAGAAACTAGAAATAATATTACATCACGTAGTTTCATTTAATTTTGAATAATGAATTTCTACAAAATTAACGCCAAATATATTCAATAAGCAAATTAAGGTTTAAAATGACAAGCAGTATGGTTTTCGTGTATGATTGGTGATATGGCTATCTAGCTGTTTTCTTTTAAATAATTGCTCCATTTCAGTGATGTATATAATAAAACATTCCATTCCCGTTAAATGTCAAGTGGTTTAAGCGGTGGCCACACTTACTATGAAACACTAATACCGACAAATTCAGTATTCAAATAACGCGAGTTACGCTTTCTCAGAATGTTTACAAAATTTCAGGATATAGTAGAGAAATTTCAAGTATATTTATAATCAATCTGAAAATGTTGAATAGTTAAAATGTTGTAACGGACACAGCACCCCGAACCCTCAAAATGCCGAACTGATTCAGTTAATGCAATTTACATGTAATACCATACGATACAAAATTTATTGGAGCCCTCAACTTCTTTCTGAAACATAGCCAAATATAATAAAATTAATTAATGCCTTGGTACTGGAGGCTACTAGTACGTGGAAACAATACTGAGCTTTTGTGGGCGTAAAAAGAACTTCAATGGAAAGAGTACTTTTTTGTTCAAAGCTTTCTGGCAAAGCTCGCTTAAGGATTAGATAAGTTGTCAAAGGGTGCAACTTCAAACACTTCAAGAGCGTAATGAAGGTAAAGAGTTATATTACATCGCGTTTAAGTGGAAGCGAACTCGAGGTCGAAATTTGCTTTACAAAAGCACATTGAAATGCAATTAGGCTAAGAATAGATTGCAAACGGATGCCGTTCGGTTTGGGCGCAAAACGATAATTATTGAATGTCATGTACGATAGGAAAGCGGGCTACGGAGCGGCTTATTTGTTTTGCTGAAATAGGAACTGGATGGATATAAGTAGGAATTCCATTTGCTTTTCTTTTGCTTTTTTACCTGGTTTTTGTGTTAGAGCTATTATTGAAAACTCATTAATTTTCATTCATTTCTCACGTATCTTTTCCACATGAACTTTTTTCTGAACTTTTTTTAGAATTATGCAAATTAAAAATTACATAATTATTCCGATTATTATTTTTCTACAGTTTGTACGTGTCGACCAAGTTTGAAACTACTAAAATCAAACGCCCAATTTTTATTACCTTTTCCTTTAACTTCTCTTCTTATTTATTAAATTGGATAGAAATTCTTGAACGATGCCAAATTTGTGTAGGCTGCTTCTTTGTTATTTTAAAGCTTTTTATTGCCGTTCACTCATTAACCGTTTTCACCGCCAAATTACGGGAAATTAAACCGTGATATAAAGAACGTACAATCCACATTATTCGTTTTGTACTCTCTCAGTTTTCTTTGAATCTTCTCCTTATTAATATGTTCTACTTGGTTCCATTCACAGGTATTTTTTTAAATTTTAATTCTGTTACGGTCTTTTTCTTTGTATTTCCCTACAGACGTTTGCAATTCGTCAAAATTTGATAGACTGGTTCCTTTCAGTACAATGAAATGTGTATAATAAAGTTGGCATGTAAATAAACAAATGTTCTGTAAAATTAAAGGAAATTTTAGTGCTGTATTTTAGTCATCATTCATATATCTTATTTACATATTATATTTCCATAGTTTTCGGTTCGAATAAGATTTGTTACCCCGCCCTTTATAAATAATGTTTTTTCCTTGTTAATATTAATAACAGGGAACAAAACATTGTATAATTCAATCTAAAATATTCAGGTAACAGTAAAAAAAATATTAGGCAATTATGGAAAATTTTAATAAAATAGTAGAGTAAAGATACAACAAAAATATTTAAAATATGTCTGAGTACTATTTACTTCATTAAGTCCTTTTACACCAAAAAAAACGTAAGAGCGCACTTGAATACAGAAGTAAATATTTTATTTTAACTTTTTCGCGGAGGTCTAATTTTTATTTTATAAGAAACTCTCAAATATTCTTAAATATTAGAAATAAATTTTGTTGTCGAGTTTCTCAATAACGTTATAAACGTTTCTGTGGAATATTACAACGAATGTCTGGAGAATGTCCATCGAATGAGAATACATAAATGTAACACATTTATGTATATTTATTCGAGATAATAAATGGAACTCATAAGTCAAGAGTTTATTCATTTATTATATTACACATATTACACAAGCAAGCAAATAAATAATACGAGATAATCTCGGAAAATTTTGCTAACACTTAAACCTTATAGGTTTGACTGAGCAGCCGGACGATCGTCTGGGAAATCAATAATAATAACCGGCATACGGCGGATTCGAATCTTACTGATGTGATTGGAAAAATATAATTTTTTGCTCTTTTGGAATCCACCACGTAATTAAATAGCTAATTAGTATTGAAACAATAAATCTAATACCTTATTTATACATGGTTAGATTTGAAATTCTTCTAATTGCAGATTGTCATCAGCTTCAGTATATAATGCGAAGAAAATACTAACAGTTATTAAAGATTACCTCTCGAGTTATAATGTACATCAAGGAGAAACTAAACCATATCAGTCACATCGATTGCATTGCACATTACGCCATCTCTTTATTTGCACATTACGCCATCTCTTGGAGGTACGGTATTCATTTAAATAGCATTGTATATATGATATATTTAAACTAAACAAATAATATAATTTAACATAATCTCTGGTTTTGAAGGTCATAGAAAGTCTCGATGGTATGTCTTTCAATATTTTAGTGGAATGTAATACTTTGAATGAAAAGAAAAATTTAACCAATTACATAAATAGATAAAAGTCTCTTTTTTATATATCTCTGAATATTTTTCAGGCCTAAAACATAAAAAAAACATTTTTGAATCCTTTATAAACAGCGCACTGAAACGATATTTCAAACTATACAAGGAATTGGGAAAAATTTCAGCTATTTACTTTGCCCTTCCCCAAAAAATTAATTTACAAATAGTTTTGAGTGTTAGCGATTGATATACATGCGGGTTAATATAATTGATTACTATGCTAAATTTTAAATTTCCACGTCAAGCTGTATCAGACGGGCAAACCCGATAGGTGTGTTATCTTATAACTGTACAGATTTTCATTTCGAGGCAAAGAACACTAAAAACACCATTTCATGTAAATTCAGATTCGCACTTTACCACTTAAGATTGTATTTACGATTATTTTATTACAATAATCTAAAAGCTCTTATATATGTATAATACATAATCTATGAATTAACAAAATTTATTGTTGCATTTTGACGATTATAAATATAAAGTCTGCAAAAAGTTTAACTTAGTATTAAACATTGGTCAGATAAGCGCAGTTTCTTGATATTGATGTCAGCACGCAAAACTATATCCTTTTTCAAGGCCTGATATGTTTTCATCACTTTTATATCGCAAAAAATACTTCATCGGATTTAGGGTTTGTCGATAACTAGATTACCATTATTATTACAATAAAATGGAGTGTCTGTCCTTTGCATTGTGCTCTGATAAGGTTGGGTCTCAATTAAACCGACGGAGGGCCAAGTCTGAAAAAAATATATTATATTTTATTATTTTCATTTACTCGTTGGAAGTCAATGGTGAGGCATGGATATTTAGTTTAGTATTCTGAAAACCTATACATTTTCTCCCATCATATCCAAAGTATCAGTTGATTGATAGATACTACAGAACTATAACGTAGGTCGATGTCGTGATTCGTATCAGGCATAATTAAAAAATGAACTTAATTTCAGTGCTGATGGCAGTGAAACGCAAACTGACAGAGAGACAGACCGGCAAGGATGTCCCATAATAAATGTTGGTTTTTGCTGCTTTGGTTTTGTACCCTAATAATATCTGACAATACTATTCTTCAAATTTTACCAAAAAATACTGATAAAGCTAAGAGATTGCAAGGTTCTATGTTAAATTGTCTTTTCGTCACTCACGTGCAGCGACTGCCTGGATTTCATTCCTCGTTTACGTTACGCATATCAATCAATCTCTGCGTTTTTAGAAGTTTGACAAAAAATTCTCATTGACATCGCAAACGAAAGTTCGCGAGTGCCGTGTTACAAACCCAAATCGACTAATCCGGCGCGGGATGAAATGTGAGAAATCGCCGGCTATATTCAGTGAAAGGCGAAATACTTTCCTTCACGCGCGCGATGAATATCATCGATCATTTTAATCATTTCCTGTCAGCCGAACGTCAAGCCAGTTATTCCATTTAAATACTCTCGAAATTGGCGGTTTACCTCGCCGAATGCCACTGAGAGTGCCAAGTGTTGGGTCCGCTTTGTGGTTCCTCC